>PVHX01000685.1:227433-266908 GCA_004024805.1 Geosciurus inauris
GAAGTTATGCCAACTTGACAAAACCATTCCACCAGCAGTGGGCAGCAGAAACAGGAAGAAAAAAAAAAAAGTTTGCCTCTGAAACACCTGGTAGAAGCAGAGATTCAGGCCTCCGCCCCCCCCCCCCCCCACTGCCCGCCCTCCTTCCTGCCCTCCCTGGAACAGAAGGGATCCTGAAATAGCCTTGCTCCCAACGGTGAGACAGGAAGCTCCAGCCCCACGCCTGGAAGCCGTCATGCAATTGACACAGGGCGCCCGCTGATGCCCCTGTCATTTTACCTTCAGGAATTCACAACCTCCCACACAGCCTGGGAGGGGAGGCTGGTGGGGGCTCAGGGGTGTGTTCCCTGGGGACAAGATGGAAATGGGTGATCAGTTGTTCCAGAGTAAGCGGTTTCTTTTCTATACCCGTCCCTGAAACTCCTCACTCTGGCTCTTCCATCTCAGACCAGGGGTTCAGTTTACCCCATAAGCAGTGGGGTCCACAGATTTGTTGGGGTTGGGGGGCTTGAAATGTGTATGAGAACCATAAAGGGAAAAGAAGGATTACTGACACTCAAATATGAGAAGAAAGCTGTAAAATCAAAATTACTGATCATTTCGGGATGGGATTGTAGCTCAGCGGTAGAGCGCTTGCCTCACATGCGTGAGGCCCTGGGTTCGATCCTCAGCACCACATACAAAGCAATAAAATAAAGACATTACATCCATCTACAGCTAAAAAAATATTTTAAAAAAATATATAGCCTTTAAAAAAAATTACTGATCATTTCAAAAGCAAGATTCTAAAACCCTTTTCACATTTTTTTAAGTGAGATAATTGTACCAAACCATGGCATTCAATATAAGCTGTGTAGAGTTTAATATATTGAGGTAATGTAGAAAAGGGCCCCACAGAGTTTTCAGTCAGCACCTCAAAACATAACTCCTTTCAAAACCTCCTGAGGATAAAGGTTCCTTTTTCTTGATATATCAAACTGGGATGGTGAGGCAGAAACTCTGCACGCCCACAGGGCACCCTTACCTCTGGATCAGCAGGATGGTCTCAGAGACCACAGGGCACAACTGTTGTCAAAGCCAGGAGCCTGGGAGAACTTGGACCACAGATCTGCATCCCTAGGTGCCTCCAGGAACTGGTCCTAAACATTTAACCATCCTCTGTCTCAAGTCCCTAGAGCCCATATCAACATCTGCTCTCTCTTCTCTGCAAAGTTGGGTGGAAGATTCTGGGCTAGGAGTTGGGAGTGGGGGCTCTAGGCTAAGCCCCTTTCTTTCAAAGGAAATGCAATATTTTCTGTACCAATGTCATGACCCAAAGTAGAAAAAACCAGGACAGACTGAGGGCTGCTTTTATTAGGAGATAAAAATGGAGAGAATCTATTTCCTTGGGAAAGACACCTAGTTCTGTGTTGAAGAGAAAACTCTCCTCGCTGACTTCAGAGTTGAAGTCTGCCTGTCTCTTCCATATTGACCTCCCATGTCCCTCTTCTCCCCAACCCACAAGCCCTGGGCTAAGGCCTTCCCATGCCTGACTCTGTGATTCCCTGCTGCCCCGCCTCCTCCAGGAAATCACACGTGGCCGATGGAGGGCAAGTGGCGCCAGACCCGCCAGAACGGAAGGCAGCCCCTGCCCACTGCCTGCTGGTTCCCCAGTTGGCAGAAATCTCTTTCCACAGTCGGTGAGCAGGGTTGTGTTTATTTTGCAATTAACAAAGAACAAAGGAAGTGGCAGGGGGTTTGGGGGTGGTGCTTGTGGCTTGCTTTGGGGGACCAGAATCTCTGCCTTGCCCCGGGGTTCTATTGGCTATGGGTCTGTGGGGTGGGCGGGGTGTCAATGCCCTCAATCATTTCACAGGGGTCTGTGTCTTTTTTGGACAGGTCACCCGCTGTGACAGATAGGTCCTCTATTCCAAAAGAAAAACAAGGGGCAAAGCTCTACCCAGATGGGCCTCGGGGCTGCTCAGGGCTGGGGTGATAAGGAAAGGCACACGTGTTTACTGATTGCAGGGGCCATTGGGGAACCAATGAACCAAGGAACTCCCTGCCATCCAAGTCTCTGAGAACAGCCCCTACTAGTTATTTGCTGTGCCATCTTCCAAGTGGGCCCTGTGTCCCCGTGTCCCATACTTAGATGCAGCAGGGCCCTACTAACAAAGCAGAGAGAACTGGGGGGCTCGGGAGGTATTGATATAGTAGACAAGGCTCCGAGTTGCCCACGGTAAACAAAGCAAATTATATTTACTTCCACAGGAGCCTGAGATTTTGACAGCAAAGAGAGACTTATGGTAGAGTTGTTGCTACATTTATATTTAATAAATTTAAGAGAGAGATGAAATAGACTTTAGCAAGGCTAGTGAAATATTTATAAAAGCACACCGAAGCCATGTAAGGGAGAGAGGGGGAAATAAAACAGCTCGCATGTGGGATCAAATCGAGCAAGCCAGCTTTTAACCTGACAGCTCCCTAGCACTGCGGGCGAGAGAGCTGCCAACGGCCACAGATGCACCACACCTGAGCTAGCTGGGAAGACGAGGGAGGGCTGGGAGGGAGGCGAGGTGGGGACGGGTGTGTGTGCACAGGCACAGCCAGCTCCATGCGGTCCTGGACAGCTGTCACACCTGCCCAGCTGCTCAGGTGCGCCTGGCACCTCGCAATGCCAGCCAGAGCGCGTCCTCCTGCCCCTGGCCCTCGTCCACTCAAGCCTGTGGCCTGGTAGGAACATGCAGCCTCCTAGAGAGGCCTCAGACAGCTGGGGGCTGAACACTCTGGGCTTCCATCTCCTGGGAGAGCCGCTCTGTCTCCGAGCAGATTTGTCAGAGGAAGGGTTGGTCTTGCCTTCAAGGGAGGGAAACAGGTGAGATTTGTTAGTTTGCAGATTCATAACATTTTTTTTAAATGCACAAGAAATATACATTCATGGTGGAAAGATGAGGGGGAGACTGGATAAACTAACAAACATGCAAACCCACTGTCCTGGCTCTCAACCACACTGACATCTCCAGGCTGGCTGTGTTCCACTGTATCAGGGGGTGGTTTTAATATCAGGAAAGATCATTTCAGAGCAAGTTTTGCTGGCCACTGACATGTTCTGGAATATGCTTCCCACTGTTCATCTCTTCCCCTGCCCTCTTTTCCTGTCCTGATCCAAATCTAAATTCAGCCCAGTTCAATCCTGTCTCCCCAGAAAGACATTCACAAGGGCCTGCCATCACCCCCGCCCCTCCCCCACGCCTTCGATTTTCCCTCCTCCAAGCCCAGGTCTTCCTTTAAGTGACAATGTGGTGGTTCATTCTTACACTCTTGGCTGACCACGCTGTATGCTGGCTTTTCTTGCCCTCACATCCTCAAAGAAGATGCCACACAGCCCTTCTTTTCCATCTCTGCCTTCAGGTTAACCCCAGTACGGCTCAGGCCCCCAGTGGGCTCCGGACAACACCCAGCACCCCACTGTAAACATATCCCCTGGCTTCAGCAAAGGGCTGCGTGCGACTGGCCTCTGTTCTCCTTTGGGAATGGCATCAGCGCTTGTCCAGTTTTCCCAGGAGAAGAAGAAAATTGCTTTGCAGTTTCAGAGAATGATTTGCAGAAATCCGTTTGGCCAAAAGTCAACCTGTGGAAAGCCAGTTCACCAGACGCCTGGCTGGCCCGCTACCCAGTGTTTATCCCCCAGTCTTTGCCCTTACTTCTGCCATCTCTCATGCCAAACTTGAACTGTCCCCAAACTCTCTGCCTTGCCCTGGCCTTGGGCCTTCAAATGGCTGCAGAGAACCCTACTGGACATTCTAAGATGTGTGTGTGGCAGTCCATTCAGCAAAATCAACTCTTTTAAGCAACTTTTCTGCACATTGGCTTTGGGGAATCCATGCAGATACTCCTCTGGGCTGGGAGGGAGGTTTGGAAGCCCATCTTCCTGATTGCTGACACCACCTCTCCAGCATCTTCTCCTTCCCTCAGGTGCTGCCTAACTGTGCTGAGTCCCAACCTCCTGGATGGGACTCATTTGAGCACCTGAATAGGATAGGATAGCTGAGTTTTACGGGAGCCTGTAAGAAGCAGGAAAAACAAGATCCATGCCCGGGCACCCTCCAAAACCTCTGAGACTCTTTAATGAGATGCAGAACATATTTAGAAGCACATTGCAAAACTTGGTTCTTGGCCCCACCCCCCACCACACATATGCCCCATTCTGCAGCGATGCCTGACCTCTCTCCCTCATTACAACTCCTGCTGGCTCTCACCTCCAAGCCTTTGCCAGCCTGTCACCTCTACTGGAGCACTCTATCCTCACTCCCTTTTCCCTCTTTTAAAAAACGGGTCTATTGAGGTATGATTAACACACAATAAATCGCACACACTTAAAGTGTACACATTTTAAATTGCACACACTTAGAGGGTACAAGTTTTGACACTTGTGTACATCTATGAGATCATCACACAGTGAAGATAGAGAACCTGTCCGTCCCCCACCCCGCCCCATTTCCTCCTGACTCTCTGTAATCCTTCCCACTCACTCCTTTTCCCCAGTCCCAAGCAACCACTGATGGGCTGTTATGATTTGGATCTTAAATGTCTTCTAGAAGCTCATGCATTGAAGGCATGGTCCCCAGTCCCTGGCGCTATTAGGAAGTTGTGGAAACTTCAGGAGGTGGGGACTAGTTGGAGGAGGTAGGTCATTGGGAAAGTGCCCTTGAAGGGGACATTGGACCCTGGCCCCTTCCTCTTTCTCTCTCTGCTTCCTCTGCCATGCCATTCCACCGTGATGTGCTGTCTCACCCCAGGACCAAAGGCAGCAGAGCCAAGTGACCATGGACATGGACAGAAACCTCTGAAGTGGTGAGACAAGATAAATCTTCTCTCCTTTTAAGTTGATTTTTCTCAGGTGTTTGTCACCACTATAGGAAGCTGACTAACATGGTGGCTCTCAGTTTGCAGTTTCTAGAGTTTTATATACTTTGAATCATATGATAGGTGCTCTTTTTATGTCTGGCTTCATTCATTAAGCATTTACATTGAGATTCATCCATGTTGTCATGAAAGTCAGTAGCTCATTCCCTTCTTTTGTAAATACTATTTCATTGTAGGGATATTCCATAATCTACCTATCAATGGGTTTGGGATTATTGCCAGGTTGTCACTATTAAAAATAAAGCAGTGATGGACATTCATGTTTAAGATTTTAGATGCACATATATTTTCATTTCTCTTGGTAAATGCCTGGAGTGAAATGACTGGATTATACGACAGGCATATATTTAAATTTTTTGTCATTGTTTTTTTGGTACCAGGGATTGAACTCAGGGCCACTCCACCACTGAACCACATCCCCATCCCTTTTTTTGTATTTTATTTAGAGACAGGGTCTCACTGAGGTGCTCAGCGGCTTGCTAAGTTGCTGAGGCTGGCTTTGAACTCGAGATCCTCCTGCCTCAGCCTCCAGAGCTGCTGGGATTACAGGCCGTGCACCAGCACGCACATCATATATATTTAAATTTTAAGAAAACTCCAAACTATTTTTTCCGATCATTAGTGTAAGAGAGTTCTGAACACTTGGTGCATCTCGTAGATTTTAGCTATTCTAATGACATGCATTTACAGCTCCCTAAGGCCTGGTGATATTGAGCGTCTTTTCCTCTGCCTGTTGGTCATCCATATATCTTCTTTAGTGAAGTGTCTGTTGAAATCACTTGTCCCTTTCTGTTGACTTATTTGTTTTCTTATTATTGAATTATGAAAGATTTTTATGTATTCTAGAATCAAATCCTTTATTAGATATATGATTAACTATTTTGTTAAATTCTGTAGTTTGTCTTTTTAGTCTTTTAATGATATATTTCAAAGAGCATAAAGTTTTGATTTTTTTGTTTTTTGAAATATTGTATTTACATTTTTTAAAAAATTTGTTCTAGTTAGTTATACATGCTAATAGAATGCATTTTGACACATTGTACACAAATGGAGCACAGTTTCTTCCTCTGGCTGAACATAGTGCAGTCATACTGGTAGTGTAATCATACATGTATATAGGGTAATAATGCCCGTCTCATTCCACTGTCCTTCCCATCTCCACAGCTCCTCCCCTCTCCTCACTCACCACTACACAATCCAAAGTTCCTTCATTCTTCCCTGTCCCCATTATGGATTAACATCTTCTTATCAGAGAAAATATTTGGCCTTTGTTTTTTTGGGTTTGGCTTATTTCACTTGGCATGATACTCTCCAGCTTCATCCATTTACCTGCAAGTGTCATAATTTCATTCTTCTTTAAAGCTGAGTAATATTACATTGTGTATATGAACCACATTTTCTTTATCCATTCATCTGTTGAAAGGCATCTAGGTTTGATCCATAGTTTAGCTGCTATAAACATTGATGTGGCGGCATCACTGTAGCATGCTGACTTTAAGTCCTTTAAGTATAAACCAAGGAGTGGGATAACTGGGTCAAATGGTGGTTCAATTCCAGGTTTTCTGAGGATTCTCCATACTGCTTTCCTGACTGGTCGCACAAATTTGCAGTCCCACCAGCAATGTATGAGTGCTCCTTTTCCCCCACATCCTCACCAACACTTATTGTTGCTTGTATTCTTGAAAACTGCCATTCAGACTGCAGTCAGATGAAATCTTAGAGTAGTTTTGAATTGCATTTCTCAAATCACTAGAGATGATGAACATTTTTTCATATGTTTATTGATCAGTTGTATTTCTTCTTTGAAGTATCTGTTCAGTTCCTTAGCCCATTTATTGATTGGGTTGTTGATTTGTTTGTTTGTTTGTTTGTTTGTTTTAGTGTTAAGTTTTATGAGTTCTTTATATATCCTGGAGACTAGTGCTCTATCGGAGGTGCATGTGGTAAAGATTTTCTCCCATTCTATAGGCTCTTTCTTCACATTATTGACGTTTCCTTTGCTGAGAACAGGCTTTTTAGTTTGAGTCCATCCCATTTATTGATTCTTGATTTTACTTTTTGTACTTTAGGAGTCTGTTTAAGGAAGTCAGTTCCAACATGGTGAAGACTTGGTCCTACTTTTTCTTCTGTTAGGCACAGAGTCTCTCTCCTAGTGCTTAAGTCTTTAATCCACTTTGAGTTGATCTTTGTGCATGGTGAGAGATAGAGGTTTAATTTCATTTTGTTACATATGGATTTCCAGTTTTCCCAGCCTGATTAACATAGATGCAAAAATTCTCAATAAAATTCTGGCAAATCATATACAAAAACATATTAAGAAGATAGTGTACCTTGATTAAGTGGGGTTCATCCCAGGGATTCAAGGTTGGTTCAATATATGGAAATCAATATACGTAATTCATCACATCAATATACTTAAAGACAAGAATCACATGATTATCTCAATAGATTCAGAAAAAGCATTTGACAAAATACAGCACCTCTTCATGTTCAAAACACTAGAAAAACTAGGGATAGTAGGAATATACCTCAACATTGTAAAAGCTATGCTAAGCCGAAGGCCAACATCATTCTAAGTGGAGAAAAAAAATGAAAGCATTCCCTCTAAAAACTGGAACAAGACAGAGATGCCTTCTTTCACCACTTCTGTTCAACATAGTCCTTGAAACTCTAGCCAGAGCAATCAGACAGAGGAAAGAAATTAAAGGGCTATGAATAGGAAAAGAAGAACTCAAACTATCACTATTTGCTGAGGACATGATTCTATATTTAGAAGATCCAGAAAACTTCTAGAACTAATAAATGAATTCAGCAAAGTAGTAGGGTATAAAATCAATACCCATAAACCAAATGCATTTCTATACATCAGTGATGAATCCACTGCAAGAGAAATTAGGAAAACTTCCCTATTCACAATAGCCTCAAAAAAAAAAATAAATAAAATACTTGGGAATCAACCTAACAAAAGAGGTGAAAGACCTCTACCATGAAAACTATAGAACACTAAAGAAATAAATTGAAGAAAACCTTAGAAGATGGAAAGATTGCCATGTTCTTGGATAGGCAGAATTAATTTAGTCAAAATGGCCATACTACCAAAACTGTTACACAGATTTAATGCAATTCCTATGGCATTCTTCGTAGAACTAGAAAAAAGCAATCATGAAATTCATTTGGAAAAATAAGAGACCCAGAATTGCCAAAGCAATTCTTAGCAAGAAGAGTAAAGCAGAGGTACTATAATACCAGACCCTTAAACTATACTACAGAGCAATAGTAAAAAGAAAGGCATGGTATTGGCACCAAAATAGACATGTAGTCATTGGGTACAGAATGGAAGACACAGAGACAAGCCCACATTAATATGGTTATTTCACACTAGACAAAGGTGCCAAAAACTTACATTGGAGAAAAGATAGCCTATTCAACAAATTTTTGATTTTCATAAAGTCCAATTTACTGATTTTTTTTCTTTTAGGGACTCTGATTTTAGTAGTGTTTCTAAGAACTTTTTGCCTAATCCATGGTCACGAAGATTTTTCTCATGTTTTCTTTAGGAATTTTTATATTTTACATTTAGGTTTATGATTCTTTTTGGGTTAAGTGTTGTTGGTGCAGAATACGAATCAGAGTTTGTTGATCTCGCACATGGATATCCAGTTGGTCTAACACAACCTGCTGAAATAACTACCTCTTCTCACTGGATCTCTTTTGCACCTTGTCCAAATCCAGTTGTCTACATACAGAAAGAGAGCCCTCTTTCTGGGTTCCCTGGTCTGTTCACTTCCTCTCCTCCCCTGTACAGCAGTACCTCACCCTCCTGATTCCTGTCACTTTACTATAGATCTTGAACTCAGATAATGGTAGTCCTCAATTTTGTCCTTTTCAAAGGAGTTTTGGCTACTTTAATCCATTTTACATTTCCAAATGAATTTGAGAACCTTCCACCAAAAACATGCAGGTATTTTGATGGGGCATCTTAAAAATATTGAGTGCTCTTACCCATGGCAAGGCATATCTCTATTTATTTAGATCTTCTTTAAGTTCTCTCAGCAATGTTTTGTAGTAGTCCATGTACAGATCTTGCACATCTTTTCTCAGATTGATCTCTAAGCATTTCATATTTTATGCTTTTGTAAATGGTATTTTTAATTTTAGCTTTTGACTGGTCCTCATTTGTATATAAAATGCAATTGATGCTGTATGTTAATCATGTACCTCGCAACAGTGCTAAACATAATTTTTAGTTCTAGTGGCTGCTTTAGAGATTCAGATTCTCTATGTAGACAACCATGTCATCTGTAAATAAAAAATATTATTCTTTATTTTGTTACCTTTTTTCTCTTTTTTCCTATTTTCCTATATTATTTCCTATTTTTCCCCCTAGAACCTAGTATAATATTGAGTAGAAGCAGTGAGAGTAACATTTTTGTCTCCTTCCTTAGGAGGATCATCCTCAAGGAAGATGTTACCTCTAGGTTTTGCAGGTTAAAGAAATCCCCTTCTATTCCAATGCATTGAGTTCATTTTTAATCAGGACTCAATACTAACTTTTATCAAATGCCTTTTCTGTGTCTATTAAGATGATCATATATTTTTCTTTCCTAAGTTTGCGAAATATGATCAATTTCTTTGATTAATGCTAAACCACCTTGGGTCATGATATATTACCCTCTTTATGTTATTGGAGTTAATTTTCTAAAGTTTGTTTTGCTTTTAGAATTTTTGCATCTATGCACATGAAAAATATTGGTATGTAGATTTCTTTTCTTGCAAAACCTTTGTTTGATTTTGATATCAGAGTATCAGCCTCATTGGAAGAGGTGGAAATAGTGCCTCTTCAATTTTCTGGAAGAGTTTGAAATTTATGAATGTTTGTTAGTATTCACAAGTGAAGACACGTGGCTTACAATTTTCTATGGGAAGGTTTTGATTACAAATTCAATTATTTTAATAAACATGGAGCTATTCAGGTTATCCAGTTCTTCTTTGGTGAGATTTTGCAGTTTATGAATTTTGTCCATTTCAGCGAAGGTGTTGAATTTATTCACATAGTACTATTCATAATATCCCTTTATTATCCTTTTCACATCTATAAATTTGGTAGAGATCTCAACTGTGTCATTGATAACGGTCATTTTGATCTTTATCTTTTTCTCTTTGACTAAAAACCTACTATTTTTACTGCTCTCAATGTAAACTCTGGTTTCATTGATTTTTCTCTATTGTTTTTGTTTTCTATTACATCAATTCACTCTGATCTTTTTATTTTCTTATTCTGCTTACTTCAATTCATCCTTGTATTTCTAGTTTTTTTAAGGTAAAAAAAAAAAATAAGGCCATTGACCTTAGCCCTTCCTCCTTTCTAATACAGGCAATTGTGCTACCAATTTCCCTGTGGACAACTGTTTTACAGGTCTCCCACGCATTTCTGCATAATATGTGATCATTTTCACTCCGTCAAAAACACTTCCTCTTTTACTCTTTTGATTTCTTCTTTGACCCCTGAGTTATACAGAAGTGTGTCCTTTTGTTGCCAAATATTTGGGGCTATTTCCAAAGATCTTTCTGTTCTTCCTTCCTAATTTAATTTAATTCCATTGTGGTCAGAGAACATACTGTACAACTTAATTCTTTTAGATTTATTGAGACTTACTTTATGACCCAGAATATGGTGTATCTTGGCCAAAGTCCTATGTGCACTTACAAAGAATGTGTGTTCTGCTGCTGTTGGGTCTAGTGTTCTATAAATGTCAACTAGGTCAGGTTGATTGATGCTGATTTTTATGGCTTGGCTCTCTTATGGAAGGGCCTTCAAAGTCTCATGTGTGTAGAGGCAGGGCTGCTGAGAAGTGGTTAGATCATGAGATTCTGACCTCATCAGTGGATTAATCCATTGATGACTGAATAGACTGCTGGGAGGTGGGATGTTCCTTGGGGATGTCACTGGGGATGTGCCTTGGAAAGCTTCATCTTCTCTTGGGCCCCTCATCCCCCCGCCCCGTCCTCCTCTTCCTGGCTACCCTGAGTTGGGCAGCTTTCCTCCACCATACCCTCTGCCATGATGTTTCCACCTTGGAGCTAGCCAACCATGCCCTGAAACCTCTGAAACCGAGAACCAAAATAAATCTTTCCTCCTTTAAGTTGTTTGCATAAGTTGCTTGGTCACAACAATGAAAAGCTAACCCACTAATTTTCTATCTACATAGTCTATTAATTATTGAGAGAGAGAGAGAGAGGTATTGAAATATCTGACCATAAGTGTAGGTTTGTCTATTTTCCCTACAGTCTTTTAGGTTTTTCCTTCATGTATTTTGAAAAATACAGCTCTAACTGTTGGACAAAAACACAGCTTGACCCCTTAATTATTATAAAGTGAACTTTTACTCCAGTAATATTCCTTGGTCTGAAATCTACCTTGTCTTTTTTTTTGAACTGGGGATTGAACCCAGGAACACTTAACCACTGAGTCACATCCAGCCCTTTTTAATATTTTATTTAGAGACAGGGTCTTGTTGAGTTGCTTAGGGCCTTGCTAAGTTGCTGAAGCTGGCTCTGAACTTGCGATCCTTCTGCCTCAGCCTCTCAAACCACTGGAATTCCAAGCATGCTTCACCTTACCTGGCTCTATGTTCTTTTGATTATTGTTTGTATGGCATACTTTATCCATCCTTTTACTTTTGAACTTAGTTGTATCTTTGCATTCAAAATGAAGTCCTTACGCATTTGTAGGTTTAAAAACATCTGTATTTTGCTTCATTTAAAAATATATATATACGAGCTGTAGAATTATGGGTTATCCATTTTTAGTTTTTTCATTACCTTAAAGATGATGCTCTAATATTTTTTCTTTATTCTTCTTTTTCATTTTTTAAAAATTCTTTCCTTGTGTGTGAAGTTCATTGAGTTTCTTGGACCTACAGGTTTATAGTTCTCAATAGTTCTCATAAAATTTGGAAAAATTTTGGCCACTATTTATTCAACGTGTTTCCTGCCTCCTCCCCTTTAAGATACTCCAGGTTCCTATGAGGAGGGTCCCACTGCTCATTTCTGTCCTGTGACTGTTTTTATTTTTATTCTTTTTGCTCCTTTTGTTTCAGTGAATAGTTTCCATTGCTGTCTTGAAGTTTTCCGATCTTTTCTCATGTGATGTATAATCTCCTGTGAATTCCATCCATTGTATTTTTCAGCCTCAGACATTGTAATCTTCATTTTTCATATTTTGATTTGGGTCTCTTTCATGTTTTCCATGTCTCTAATTAACATCTTAAACATATGGAATACAGTCATAAGAACTGTGTTAATGTTCTTGTCTGCTAATTCTAACATCTGTGTCCGTTCTAGGTCAGTTTTGATTGAATGATTTTTCTGTTCCTCGGGGGTCATATTACCCTGCTTCTTTGCACACCTAACAATTTGTAAATGGATGCCAGACATAATGAGTTTTATCTTCTGGGTGCTGGATGTTTTTGTGTTTCTATACGTATTCTTGAGCTTTGTTCTGGTTGTAGTTAAAGTACTTGGAAACATTTTGATCCTTTGGAATCTTATTTTCAAGATTTGTTAGGTGGGATCAGAGTGGTGCTCAGTCTAAGGCTCATTATTGCTCACTAGTGAAAGGTCTTGACCTTTGTGTTAGTCATCTTCCATGATGGTAACGTGTACCTGAGATAATCAACCTGTAAAGGGAAAGGATTTTTGACTCAGTTTGGGAGCTTCAGTCCATGGTTGGCTGGTCCCGTTTCTTTGGGCCTGTGGAGAGGCATAGCAGGGAGCACATAATGGAAACAAGCTGCTCACCTCATTTCAAGGACAAGAAAGATAAAGAAAGAAGAAGAGACTGGGGTCCGAGAATCCCCTTCAAGGGTACCCTCCTCAACCCCCAGTGACCTAAAGACTTACTTAAGAGGCCCCACCTCTTGAAGTTTCCACCCCCTCCCAGTGGTGCCCCGCTGGGGATTGAGGCTTTAACACATGGTTCTTTGGGGACATTTAAGATCCAAATTATAATAGCATTCTTGAGTTTTGTATACAATGCCCCGTGAAGTATTTGTTTCTCTGGTTTGGCTGGTGGGAACTCTCCAGCATTCTTACCTCGCACTCTCTCTTCTCTCCCATGCAGTGTTGTCTCCTGACTCTCAGCTCTGTCTCCTTGACTCAGGTCACCTACCATTCTTCTTCCTAGGTTCCCCCTTGCGGTGCCTTCCTGTCCCCAAGGCAGTGAGCTGGCGATCACAAGGGCTCGCCTCAATTGATTCCCACTCTCAAGGAACTCAGCCCTTCATTTCTTTCTTTGTGTGTGTGTGTGTGTGTGTGTGTGTGTGTGTGTGTGTTACTGGGGATTGAACCCAGGGGCACTTTACTACTGAGCCATATCCCCAACCCTTTTTTAATTTGAATTTTGAGACAGGGTCTTGCTAAGTTGCCTGGGCTGGCCTTGAACTTAGATCTTCCTGCCTCAGCCTCCTGAATTGCTGGGCTTATTCTGTGCCAGGCTTTCACCCTTCATTTCTTAATGTCCAGTGCCTCGCAACTCCTTGTTTCATATAACAAGTCCAGTTTTCTCATTGTTTTAGGCAGAAAGGTAAATCTTATTCATGTTACTCCAACTTGGCTGGCAGCGGAAATCTCTTGATGAACAATGTACAATCTTTGCAGTTAGTTCAAATGCTGCCTCCTACAGGCAGCCTTCCCTGATGGCCCACAAGCCAGATTAAGTAACAATCCTTCCTCTGTCATAGTTCTTATCAGTCTGCTCACTTGGCCACCTTCTCAATGACACTTTGGGTGTCTATGTCTTGCTCACTAGATTCTGTCAGGCGCCTAACAGGTGCTTAATTAACACTGACTATTTTGAACATGTCTTAGCTCCAGAAGTTTCAAACAGTGTTAACAGGGATTTCCTCTTGTGTCCAGTTAAATACTGGGGACACATAAGTTTTATCTAGAAAGGTTTAATTGTGAGGTGCACCTGTACCTCTGGGGCAGGATGCTAATTCACCAATCTCTGTCTTTAAGACCCCAAAAATCATAGTTGGTAGCCAGTGAAGAAGCAAAGCAGTCCGGGAATGTAAGAGTTGCTGACAGATCCAGGGAGGACGCCAGTGCTGGGCTTCCAGGGGAATCAGGAAACCTCAGAATGAAGAGCCTTTGCCCATGCAGCCATGCTATTGCTCCCCAATTCTGGATTCCCCAATCCCCAAAGTCCTAGAAAGGACACCCAGCCTGGGAGGTTTGAGAGTGAAGCAAGTTTGCAACATTATGGAATTTCAAATGATATTCTGGTCTGTACTTGGTGAAGGGGGGGGATGGCTCTTTTTCAAAGAATGAAAAGGCTTCCCCACCCTCCCCTGCCTTTCTCTTCAATGATAGCATTTCCATAAGAGAAACTGCTTGATGGGCCTGTTCCCTTTAAATTATTTTCTAACGATGCAGGCAGTCACACGCGCCCGCAGCCTCTCCTTGGCTAACCTTTCCTTTCAATTACTTTCGTTCTTCCACTGAACAATGGCAGCATCCCAGCCCCTCCTGGCTGGGACTGCTACAACTCGGCGCCTCTGCGGCCAGGTGCCCAGGCTAGGCTCCGGCTTTGTTCCCCTGGCCAGACGGCCGCGCTTTCATCTTCCCGTCTCCCCTTTCTGTGCCATTTAAACTTTAACCTGGTAGTAACTTTGCCCGCCTTGATTCCCAATTCAAAGGCAGGCAGATGAAAAGCCCGCCCCTTGGATGTGGCTTGAAAACTTCATCCTCAGTCTCTCTGTGTCTTTGAACTGCCTTGGAGCCTTTTTGCCCAGACTGTTTTATTCTCCCTGGGCCTCTAGCTTTCAGGCCTGGGGGCTTAGGAAAGGCAGCAACCGGGGCTTCCCAGTTGGAGACCTCCAGGACCCCAACTGCTCCCAGTGGGTAACTCACGTGTCCTCACACACACGCGCACACACACATCCTCCCACTCCTTGGCCAGGGAGCCTGGATCTCAGGAGACCATCTCTGGTCTTCTGGGCCAGTCCCCTGCCTCTCTCCAGCCCTCCCCCATCTCAGCTTCCCTTTACAAGCCCCAGACCCACAGCTACTTCAAGGCTTCTAGCCCCAGGTGGGTCTTCCAGAAACTTTTTCCTTTTCAATACCAGGCAGGCCACTCGCTGCTCTCAGATGTCGGGCAAGGCACAATGAGAGAATTCTGCAATCACAGAAAAATTCAGGAAGTCAAGAACAAATGGGACAGTAGGGAAAATGAATCAGACAGAGGGCTAGAAGTGAACTCAAAGGCAGACACAACTTTCCTTGGTCCTTAGAGCAGGCCCTGCACCACCAGGGCATGTAGCCGTGCTGGTCTGTAAGAAGCATATGCCATAGACACGCCTGGACATGCCGGGAACTCACTAAGTTGCTGGCCATAAGGAACAGCAGCCATTGACATGCTTAGTCATGCCTGCTTGCAATTGATAAGGGGCTATAAGGGGCACCTAACCATAGGCCTGCTTAACAATGACTGGCTACAATTGATAGGGAGCTCAGCTCCATGCACATGTGCAAAGAAATGCCCAGTTGCAGTTACATTATCTCACTGGACATAACCAATGGACATTGACTTTTGCTGGGTGTAACCAATCACCTGCTTACACCACCAACTTGGAACTGTATCTAAACTGCTTGTCCTGTCACTTTGGGGTCTTTTGCTCCAAGGACATCCATCAGACTAGCCACCTTGCTGTCTGTCCCTGGATCAAGTCCACCATTCCCTGATGTCCAGCTGTCGGCTGAAGAGAACCACCAAAGACGTCTGCTCTTTGGCTAAGAGAAGTCGTGTGGCACCAGGGGTATTTTGGGGCTTGTGGTTGTCCTAGGTTGTCCTAGGTTGTGAATTAGCTGTAGTGTTTAGTTGCCCTGAGAATAGTGTGACTTAGCTATAGTGTTTAATCAGTGTGCATTGAATGCTAGTTGGGGTGCTCCAGCAAACCCAACGCTTTTTGCATTAATTGATTATTATAAAGCCAGGAGACCAAAAGGTGGTAAATAAAACTGCTGGGCAGGGCTTTATTGGGATGTACACTTCCGGGCAAATTCCCCCAGTCCAACAGAGCAGAAGGGAAGAACTGCGCATGTGTTCCGCAGTACAGAAAATTTAAAGGGCCCGGGGCAGGAAGGGGTGGGCTTAGGGCAGGAAAAGGAGGGCTTGAGGTAGGAAGAGGAGGTACCTGGAGTCCTGTGATCCCCTGGGGTTGGTCAGGGGATCGTGCTGAGGTCAGAGTCCTTCTGGGATGAGTCAGGAAAAGTCTGCTGATTGGTAGGAGGCGCCATTACTGCTTACGTTTCAGCATCTGGTTGGCTGTTCCTTTGCGCATGCGGGCTACTTGATGCTTCATTCCCCGTGGCTGCCCCAGCCGACCTAACACACACACACACACACACACACACACACACACACACACACATATATATTTTGGTACTGGGGATTGAACTCAGGGGCACTTGACCACTGAGCCATATCCCCAGCCCTATTTTGTGTTTTATGTAGAGACAGGGTCTCACTGAGTTGCTTAGTGCCTCGCAGTTGCTGAGGCTGGCTTTGAACTCACGATTCTCCTGTCTCAGCCTCCCAAAGTGCTGGGATTGATTATATTTGGTGATTGGTGTGACTGAATATACATTTGCATTTAAAGACAATCCACCTCCAAGTTGTTATTAATTGTGCCGCTCGTGACATCCCCCTTAGTAAGATGCTCAGGTGTTTTGTTACTTGACCAAGAACAATCTCTGCAAATAGAGGTAACAAATATTGAAGTGGGTTGAACGGCAGCCCTCAAAAAGATCTGTCTACTTCCTGTCCCCTGGAATCTGTGGCTGTTACCTTATTTGGAAAATAGGTCTTTGTAGATATTAAATCAAGGATATTGAGATGCAGAGATCATCTGGATTGTTCAGAAGGTCCTTAACCCAATGAAACATGTCCCTTTAAGAGCCACACAGAGGAAAGGCCTAAAGAGAAGAGGAGGAGGCAATATGACCACAGAAGCAATGTGGCCACTGGCCAGGGACACTTGGAGCCACCAGAAACTGAAAGAGTCAAGGAATAGATAGTCCCCTAGTCTTCAGAGGGAGCACAGCCCCACAGATACCTTAATTTTGGACTTCTGGCCTGTAGAATGGTGAGAAAGTAAATTTCTGTTGTTCTGAGCAGAACAGTAATTTAGCTTCAGGAAACTAATGTAAGTAGACAGAAGTGGAGGGGAAATTTCATGGATATTCAACATCCTCGCCAGGGCCTGCCTGGTACTGGGGTGATGGTTTAGGCTCTCCCTGGCCTCAGAGGATGGTGCCCATTGGTGCCAACCAATCACAGGTGTCTCATGACTCTCACCAGTGATTGGCTTAAGGATAGGCCTGTGAACCTATTCTAGCCCATGAGATGGAGGAGGAAGGCGTGAATAGCCCTTCTTCATTCCCAAGGTATGATCCTCTCTACCTGTGAGCCGACGCCATGGGCATGGTAGTGGTAGGAGAAAGGAGAGATGGAAAGAGCCTGCAGAAGGTGGACCAGGAACAGCAGTGAGACAAGCCAGATCCCCAGCACCTAATCTTAGCTGCAAAGTGTCCAGCAGCATAGCATAAAGGAAAGTACTTTCTAAAGGCAAACTCTGTGTAGGACCCTGGGAACCATGAAGGGACAGCTTGCGCCTAAATTCCACCTCCTGATGGAAACAAGACCTACCTTACCAGGTGTGGTGGCGCACATCTGTAAGGCTGAGGCAAAAGGATCGCAAGTTCAAAGCCAGCTTCAGCAACTTAGCGAGGCCCCAAGCAATTTAGCAAGACTCTGTTTCAAAATAAAACATAAAGAGGACTGGGGATGTGGGTCAGTGTTTAAGTGCCCTGGGTTCAACCTCTAGTACCAAAAACAAAACTAAAAAAACAAAGGACATACCTGGACTTAGGCAGCAGAAGGAGGAGGACAGGGCCACCAAGAGTCTACCAGCATCATGGTTTGAGAAGCCACATGGAATATGCCTTCCAGACGGAGGGTCAGACTGAGCAACTTAGCTCGGTCAACCTATAACAAAGGTTTGAGCATAGGGTAGGAGGGGCCAGGATGCTGGAGTCTAGCATGTAAATTTACCCAGTGACCACACCCCTAGGTTGCTCTTCCAAGTCCTTAGGAGTGAGAAGAGCCATCTACAAAAATCGAAAGTATGATTAAGACATCAGGGCCCAGCAGCATTGCTATGGGGGCCTCCTAACAGAGAGGAGCCCAGACAGCAAATGGGAGATTTCCTCTGTAGCTCAGGGCGGGGAAGACTCAAATGCAGGAGCCTTCTGTAGCTCGAGAGCGTCAACCCTCCCACATCGGGGCCCAGTGCTCAGAGGCAGCTGCAGGGCTCACACAAAGGATGACCCACTTGAGGCAGCCAGACCCAGAGGGCCCACAGTGTGTCTGGTAGCCATTATGGTGCCAACAGCAGGTAGAGGATCCAGGGGAGGCTCCAAGGGCCGGTGACAGGCCTCTAGGGACAGGAGCCAGGTGCCTCCAGGGTCTCCTCAGGCAGCAGATGTATTTGAAGAGTGCCAAAGCAGAAGAGAAAAGCCTTTCACGTGCCACTTGGTGGCTGGCAGACATGTTTGTGAGGTTACATGAGACAAATCTGGAGAGTCTCCCAAATAATCAGGTGACATTTTTTTAAAAATATTTTTTCAGTTGTAGATGGACACAATATCTTTATTTATTTATTTTTATGTGGTGCTGAGGATTGAACCCAGTGCCTCATGCATGCAAGGCAAGCGCTCTACCACTGAGCCACAATCCCAGCCCATCAGGTGACATTTTGAGGGGGTTTCTAGGAAGTAATGAAATATTTGGTGAAAGCAAGAACCACATAAATATATTTCATCACTGTGGGTGCCTCTTTGTAGCCCCAGGCTGCTGTGACCTGTTGGATACAGGTCGTATCGGCAGCAATATCATTTCAATCCGAAGCTGCTTCCAGGAACCACCCTGTGGTTCTCAACCCCTGAGAACCCCCAGTGTACATCAGGGTCACCTGAGGGCTTATAAGAGATACCGTGCCCAGGCCACAACTCACCAAGGAAATCATTAGCTCTGGGAGGGACTCGGGTTCCTATCTGTTTAAAGTCACCCAGGAGATGCTAGCGCACAGCCAGAGTTGAGGACCACTCCATCCTAGTGAACTCCGCCCACCTTGGCAGGACAGAACCCTGATCTCGTCCCAAACCAGGGACCCTCAGCTTCCCCAGCAGCTGTCACATGAGAGCTTGGGCTCAGCCACTTTCCAGGGCTTTTCCACTTGTGCTGTCCTATGAAGCACTGGAGAGGGTGAGGGTTACCCAAGCTGAGGACAAGGAAGGAGGCAGGGCAGGTGGGGGAGGGCAGCAACAGCCCCAGCCCTGCCTCACCACAGCTGTCACCACGCCCCACTGGTTGCCAGAAGGAGGCTTCCTCAGCGCCCAGGAGCAGGGTTCCTCACCAGGAGGAAGGAGTCACCCTGTGGCATGCCTGTGCACAAGCCCAGAAACCACCAATGGGCCTGTTCAGTCGTTAGGTGGAGGACAAGCCTTCTCGTGGTGCCATCTAAACCCCATTTAACTCATCATGTAAATTGACTAGCAGATGTAAGCTCCCCTCAATGGGAGGAAGATGGGCCATAACCACTCTGCCTCTGACGCACTCTGAGGAGACTGGGCTTTCATTTCAGGGTGGACGACCTTCTGGAGAGCTGTGGGCCCTGCAGTGGCCATTTGTGGGTGATGATTACAGATAAAATGGAGGGCAGGCAGCCCCAGGGCTCTCCTTATGGGCAGCCTCCCCCATCCAAAGGCTCCCTTCTACCTGCGAAGGTCTGGGCGCCCTTCACCACTCTGGGCCTCCCCCCTACCTCAACATGGTAGCAGCTCAGGCTGCCTCAGAAGGCTCCTGGTCCCAAGGTTGTGAGTAAATCCAACCCCTGGGGTAAAATCTGTCCTCTGTCTGTAGGATCCCTCAGCTGTCCCCAGGATGCCTGTCCTTCATGGAGTCAGCCTGTAGCTCCAATGCCTGCTCAGGCAGAGCTCTCAGAAGGAGTCCTACAGGTGCCTCCCTGCCGAGGTGACCCTCTCACCATGGGAGAGCGGGTCTTCTCTGTTCAGGAAGGGCCTTGCTTTGGTGCCAAGTGTCAAGTGAGTGGACAAGACAGGAAGAAGGTGATCACAGCTATAAGAATCTAACTGAGGTCACTGCACACTCCCACACCCCCCAGGAGGTGACATATTTGCACTAAAGCCAAGGAGTCTCCAGGGAAGGGAAATGACCCTTACCCTCTTCTTGCCTAAAGCACAGCTTTGTGAAGTGGCTCCTGGCTGGAAGTGACCCTGAAGACCCTCACTACAAAGAAAAGGGGTGTCTGAACCATGAACTCAGCTATTACCTTGTGGATGGTAGGAAGGGAGGATGTTGTTTGACACAGTCTGGGGCCCATTACTGGAGGATGGGCTGCAGGAGGCCAGGTTGGGTGTTTAGCGGGTGGTGAGCTCAAGAGCTGGGTCTGGGGATAGCCAAATATAGGCAAAGGAGAGTAGACCACCACTCCTCCAAAAGCCTGTGTTAGTCAGCTTTCCTAGACTGTGAAAAATACCTGAGATAATCAACTGATCAAGGAGGAAAGGTTTGCTCTGGTTCACAGTTTCAGAGATTTCAGTCCATGGTTGCTTGGTTGTTTCTTTGGGACAGTACAGTAAGGCCTGTTCATTTAAATGGCAACTGAGGAGCAAAGAGAGACAAGAAGGAGCCCAGGTCCAGATATCTCCTTAAGGCCACACCCCCAATAACCTAACTTCTTTCCACTAGGCTCCACCCGCTAACAGTTTCATAATCTCTCAGTAGCACCATGTTCTGGGAACCAAGCCTTCAACACACAGGACTTGGGAGACATTCAAGATTCAAACCATAGCACACTTCTTCTACCTGTCAGACTGGAGAAGAAGGGGCCTCAGCTTCAGCAGATGAAGGCATAACCTCCCTCAGTACAGGACAATAGCCCAGACACGGGGTGACCTGGTACTACCAGATGCATTTGTCTCACTTACATGTCTCTCCCGTCCACTGGGACCATATGAAGTTGTCCTTTTCACTCCCATTTCTCCAACACCTAGCACAAAGAATGAATAATTCATTTCTTTTCTGTTGAGATAGGGTCTCACTTTGGGCTTCAAACTCAAAATTTTCTCATCTGAGGCTTCTAGGTAACTTGGGATTATAGGTGCACGCCACAGTGGCCAGCTTAAACCAAACTTTTTTTGAAGTACTGAAGATCAAGCCCAGAGCCTAGTGCATGCTAGGCAAGTCGTCTACCACTGAGCCACACCCCCAGCCCAGTAATTAGTAACTGTGGATTAAACAACAAACAACGGAAGCATCTGAAACCCTTTTAAGGTGCAGACATGTGTAAACCCTGTGAATGTTCCACAGCAAATACCTCCTTCTGAATCCCAGCTCACTCTGGGGCCATCCCACCCTCACTCTCTGTGAGCTCAAGGATTACAAACTAATCCTAATATATTTGCCTGAGCCAAACCTAATTATGAAGGTAAATCTGGGGAAAAAAAAAAAAAAGGTAAAACACTATCAAAACCCAAGGGGAGTAACCTCTCACCCTGGAGCAGAAGGGAAGGTGGGTTGGGCTTCTTCATTCTGTGGTGTCCCTTTCTCAGCTCAAACAAGGAGAGGACAACAGGTCCTCTCTAACAGGCAAGGCCAAAGAAAAGGCAGCGAGTGGTTTGTATAAACAGCTGGACTTGGAATCCCACCATGGTAGGGGCCTTGGGAGGCCATTTTACCTATCTTTTGCTTCCAGAGCCTTGAATTTCAGATCCACCAGAGACTCCAGCAAATGGTTAGATATTTCTATCACAAGGGAATAAATACCCAATTCCAAGCAGATTAAGACAGAATAGGCACTTGTGTGTGTATTCACACATATGCAGAATTTACGGTTCATGTCACTGAGAAGTAAAGTGTGGCGCCGAGCAGCCAGCTCGGGACTGACCATGCTGCCCTGAGAAAGCCACGTCCCCTCACTCTTGTTGGCTGACCTCTGCTCCCAGGCTACCCTAACTAAGTGACCTTATACTGTTTCAGGTGGACAGCCCCCTTCCGCATTCTTAGCTTAGAAACAGGACACCACTGGAACCCCTCCTCTATATAAACCTGTGACCTCCCCTCAATAAATCAGTCCTTGCTTAGACAAGACTCCCCAGTGCATGGTGATTTCATGCCAGGCAGCTTTGCCTTTCTCAGTCTGTCCTTATCGGGGCCTCCGAGGATCTCCTCCTCCCTGCTGGCTGAGGGGGGAGACTGATAACTGGCTGGAGGGAACCCCTATATAAAGGTTGTTAGGGTAGCCAAATATAGCAATTTGAATAAAACATTCTGTCTTCCCTCACCTGTCATCCATATCTCATAGACAAGATGTCTCCAAATGGTTCCTGCCAGCAGCTAGCTTCTACCCTCCTTACCCACAGCCAATGGCCATGAGGGCCTCTTTTCTAATCCTTGGAGTGGAAGTCCCAGGATTGATAGTGACTAGGTTTGACTGGTCTCTCTTTGGCCATGAGCCAAGAGCATGGTCAGAGGAACTAACTACTGGTAGGTCAGCTTTGGGATACATGTTTCACTTCTGGGGTCTGGAGTAGAGTTCATCCCACCTAACCCCCATATGAGCTGCAAGTGGGGTTCCCAAAAGAACATCAGCAGATGGAATATGTTTGGTCCAATAAGGAGGTAAAGGAAGATGCCGCAGGGTAGTTGGCATCAAGCTAAACCTGGAAGGATAGAAGAGTCTTCTAACATGAGGAGGCAGTTTGGGGTCCCAGCAAGAAGAATCAGGGGCAGCAAAGGTGCAAAGGGGCCCTGTGAGTCAATCTGGTGCTCTGTGAGGATATGTGTAAGCTGCTGACAAAGCTAGCTAGAAAGATAAGAGCCACTCATAGAGGCCTGGGAGACCCAGGGTCCCCCTTATTTATTTATTAAGTTTTTGCCTGTGCTAGGTACTGTACCCAGCACTTTCTAGGACTATTATGCTACTAAGAATCACCCATTAAGTACTTCTTGCTCTTGTGCTACAGTCCTACTACCATACCCACCGTACAGATGGGGCAACTGAGGTTTAAAAAATACAAGGACCTGAGTCATGTGACTGGAGGCTGAGTCTCAGGTAGCCTCCTTTCGCCCCAAGGCATCCTGCCTGGTTGAAAGCAGGGACTCGGAGGGAGGCCAGTGGATGGGGACCCTGCATCTTTCTCCATCAGCACCAGCCCAGCCAGAGGGAGTTGAAAAGAGCCGCTGCTCTGGGGCCCCCACCTCTTCCAAGCAGACGCTCAGAGCAAGGAGCAGATGGAAGTTGCCCACCCAGGGACCAGCTCCAAACCTTCCAGAAACCTGCAAACATGAAACAATCATAGATGAGACGAGGCTTGAAAGCTACCGTTTTTAAAATAAAAGGAAATCGTATTGTAAAAGCCCTGGCAAAGATGATAAAAAAAAAAAAAAAAAAAACTTGTTAAGATCAAAAATGCAGCCAATCCTCAAAAAAGAGGCTTGGGATAAAGGAAGTGGGGGTTTTACCTGGGGGCTTCCAAGAGGGCTTCTAAAGTGGGTGAGGGTGGGGCTGTCTCCAGCCGGGGCCTGGGCAAGATGGCGCCTCTGTCCTCGGTGGGCACCTTTCATGTTACCCCCCTGCCAGGGCTGTGAGGCTGGAGCACGGCATGGAAACGCTGGACACCCATTAAGTTTTCCAACTTGAAACTCATTTCTTTCCCTTTAAACTCAGGAAACTTGGAAGCCTTTCAAGGCACAGAGAATGGCAGGGATTCAGATGTACCCATCTTCCTGCCTCCTTTCCCCTGGAGACAGAGGGGCGTTTCTGTCCCTGTGTGGGGAGAAAATTAATTCTTCACCCACTCAGGTGACTACCACCTGGCCTGATGAGAAGCCTTTGGCCAGAGTCAAATGATCTGCCCTCGAGGAAAGGCCTTCAGAAGGGTCCTTCTTGTTCTGAGACTCCCAAGGTACAGATGACGAGATGAGCCCCTGACTTAGAGCAGGACTTCCATGTGGATTTACCCAATAACATTTCTCAAAAATAATTTTGTCATGCCATGTAGGCTAGTATGTGGAGGAGGATGGACGCAGGCCCCAGGCTTCAGGACCCAGGCTTAAGGAAGTCATTCAGAGTGGCCTCAGCCCTCCCAGAGAGCCAGCCTGGCAGGCACACCCTCTGGCCTTTGAGAGTGGACATGTTTGCTCCATCTCAGTGCAGAGAAGAGCCCATGCCACCCACCATGAGCCCATAGCATCTACTCTGGCCAGGCACCATGGAGCAGGCCAGGGGAAACCCAGGGGACACAGGCAGGGAAGAGGCTGAGGTCACTTGTGTATGGCTGACCATGGGACAGTTGGGGTCAGTGATGGAACAGAGGAGGAGGTGTGTCAGGCTGCCCTACCTTGGGACAAACTTTCAGACTGAGAAGCCCTCCCTCTATGAGCCACAGAGACCCAGTTCTCCTCCGAGGCCTTTGGCAGTCAGAGACAACGTACACTTCACTGACAGCTGCCACTCAGCCTCGGGTGTCCCAGCCCAGGCAGGACCCAGGCCCGGACCCAGGCCCTGACCCAGGCCTGCCATATGAGGCTCACACAGGGCAAATTTATGATGACAATTTCTGCCATGAGCAACACTCATTTTGAGGGAGCTGGGCTGGAGGAAGGGGAGACGGCACTGGGCAGAGAACGAGAATCAGAGAGAGAGGAGAGAGAAAGAGGGAAATGGAAATAGGTATAGAGTGAACCAGAGAAAGACCCTGAAACCAAGGCAGGGGGCAAAGGGGGAGAGAGATGAGAGGAGGGAGAGAACCAGAGAGAGAGAAAGAGAGAAGGAAATAAGGAATCAGGGACACATGGTAAATGAGACAGAGAGAAACTGAAACAAAGAGCGGGGAGACGTGGGTAAGGAAAAAGAGAGGAGCAGGGCTAGAGGAGGATTAAGAGTGGCCAGAGCACATGCAAGGAAGAGGCAGGGATGGAGGAACAAGATGGAGACCACAGAAACAAAGACAAAAGAGTGGGAGTGACCACGGCGAGAAAGCCAGGAGAGGGTCAGACATGGGCAGCACAGACTCCACCCCAACCTCACAGACGCGGGTGCTGGGCTCTTATCCCAGGGGTCCCAGGCAGGGCCCTCACTACCTCCAGGACGCAGAGCATGTGCCATGAATCCCAGCTCTGGGGAGTCTGGAAGGGAAGAGCCTCAGGGAAGAGCACAGGCTCTGGGGCCAACTGCCCGGGTGGAACACCAGCAGGATGCCCTTCAGCAGTGTCCCTGTGAAATGGGGATCGTGATTCAGCCCAACTCCAGGGGGCGCCAGGGGATTCCAGGGGCCATGGCATCAAACCCCTCAGCACTGGCCTCGTTGCCTTGACGGCCTTCTGCCTCCCTTTCTCTTCTCCTCACCAGGATCCCCTCCGCCCTGGGACCTCTCTGTGCCCAGCAGGCATTAGAGGCACCTAGATCAGCAGTTGTGTCTATTCTAATGGACACCTACCTGCTGCCAGTGACAACGGCCTCCACAGAGGCCCTACCTTGGCCCATTCTCCCTGGGACCCACGCCCCTGCCTGCAGGAGATCTGGCCCCCAGGGCAGACACTAACCCAGCCCATAGCACTAACCTCTATAAAGGCAGGGAAAATAATTGTCCCCAATCTTATTTTTCCCCTTTAAAAAAGTCCTAGATTAACTGAGGAGGTAGCACGGGAGCCCAGGGGACTCACAAAACCTCCAAGCTGCTTTTGCACAGAGATTCCAAGGCTCTGGTTGGGAGAGCTGTTAGCCTCATGATTCAAGCCTCCCTGACCCAAAGGGCCAAGAGGTCAGGATGGCTCAAAAATACAAAATTCAAAAAGGCAAGATAGGGCGGGCAAGAGACCTGCAGGGAGATGGTGGCTTACATGTCACATCCACAGAGACCATCCCTGTCCCTGTCCCCACAAGGGCCCTGGTTCCCTCCTTTTCTGGACTTCACCGCTTATAGTACATAATGTTGAGTGCTTTGTTTCCCATCTGCCCTGACCCAGCTGTGAGTAGTGGTTCTCCTGGATGCCCCGGCCTGGCACAGTGTAGATGCTCTTGCAAGATTTGTGAAAAGTGAGGTGAGTTGATTCCAACTTCCAGAGCAGCTGGATTGTGCAGATCAGGAACCAGCTTCTGGAACGGGAAAAGGATTTGGAAGTCAGGGGGTTCCAGGCAAGAAACCTCAGTCCTAGGGGACTGGACACCAGGGTCTCAGTACTGTGTCACTGCCTGTGTGTCCAGGGGAAGTTCCTTTGTCTCCCTATCCCTTTGTCTGTCCCTTGGTGGAAGGTGGAGGGTGACACAATGGATGGAAATCGCTGGTGATGTTCTACTTCTGAGGTGGGGTGGGCTGCCCCAGGGTTAAGTAATTAAATATGATAATGTTTTATGTATTGTGTTTCTGGGCTCCGTGATGCTCACCTGTAATCCCAGCTGCTCCTGAGGCTGAGGCAGAGGTATCACAAGCTCAAAGCAACTTAATAAGACCCTAGGCAACTTAATAAGACCTTGTCTCAAATAAAATAAAGTTTATAAGAGGACTGGGGGTATAACTCAGTGGTAAAACATTGGCCTAGCATGCATGAAGTTCTGGGTTCAGTCCCCAGTACCACACACATTAAAAAAAATTAGCATATTATTGAGCCATACGAAGTTCACTTATGGATCAAAAAGAGTCAAATATTGGCAATTTCATATGGTTCAAACTGAAAAATAATAACAGTAATTATAATAATAAAGTTTGCAGGGACCATAATAATAGAGTGGATCCATAGTATAAATCCATTTAGTACAAAAAAATGACGAGTAAGATAAAAGGATCCCGAGTTCCCCACAGCCCGAAGTCTTTTAGGGTGCTGTGTGTTGACGGTGGTGACATGAGGCAAACAAGTCACACCTCCCCTCTGAGCCAAGCAAAGATGGTTCCCTCAGCCTGCCTGGTCCACAGACATCATTGAGGGAAGGGAAGGACACGTGCTGGAAGAGGACAAAGGTTGTCCAGAAGCAAGGTGGACCGCGGCCTTGAGTGCTTGGGACCCCACCACCAGCACACACCCTGGATTGGAGCAAGAAGAGCTAAGAAACCTTCAACATCTTCAGGGGAAGGAAGAAAACACTCAAGGAACAAATACCCAGGCTGGGACACAGAGCCACAGAGCCGTGACAGTGACAGTGACACAGGGGCACTCACATGAACACACCCAGGGACACACCTACCAGCTCACTGCAGGGCTGTGGAGTGTTCCAAAGGGAGGAGAGTCAAAATGTCACAAAGGGAAAAAGATGTGGGCAACATTTCAGAGGCCTCGGGAGGCCCAGTAGGTGGCATTGTGAGCAGCGACTGGAAGGTGTGCGGGGAGGTGCCCTGTCCGCAGAGCCCAGCCCACACCTGGCCCCAGGAGGGCCCAGGCTCCAGCAGAGAAGCTGAGAAGAGGCTGCTTGAGAAGGACAGGAAGCAGGGCTGAGGGGGCAGAAAGGCCACCGGGGGCATCCTGAGCATGGGGCTCCGTAACTGGGACCGGGCTCTGTGGGACCCTGGTGTGGCCCTCCTAGGCTGTGTCCTTTGAGCTGGACTCTAGAGACCCTGGGGTGCTTGGGAGATAGAGTGAGACCCAGGGGGCAGTGACTGGTCACTTAATGGAGACAGTCCCTCACTCGTCTGAGCATCTCACTTCTGGTCCTTGTTAGGAGGAAAAAGATCCAGAAAGTAAAAGCCCTTTGAAGCTTAGTGAGTCCGCCCATCCTGGCAGTGTGAGGTGGAGATCACCTACAAGGAGTAGGATTCACTTTCAGGGAACAGCGGCTCCGACCTGAGGACAGGAGTCCCACTGCGTGCTGGCTGTCCAGACCAGCTGGGCAAACAAGACATTCCCTCTGCCCGAATTTCTCTCCCCTCTTCAGGAACCCCCACCCTAGTCTCATTGTATAGTTACCACAAGATCCCACATTGGCCAGTGCCTCACCCGCCAGCCTCAGCTATGGTTCAGATGCTCCTCTACCACCCAGACGAGAACAGCCAGAGTCTCCACAGGACGCTGCCACCGGGGTGGAAAGGAGCTGAACTGGGGGCTGTTGGCAGCAGATGTTGGGAAAGGAGGAGAAGCAAGGACAGGACCTGGACAGTCCCAGCTAAACTCCCAGGGCCAGTGCTTGAGACCCAGCAGCATAATTCCTGCTTCCAGCTTCCACCAGTCACCACAGGACCTTTGAGCCAATCCCTGTTTGTACTTGTGCTGGTTTGAGTTGAGTTCTGTCACTCATACCTCAAGCAGTACTGATCACTACAAACTGCACACATGTACACACACACACACACACACATACACATGCACAAAGTAAAACAAGAAAGGATGTCATGGAAAGAGCCCTGGGGAATCCCAGATATCTTACTTCCCTGCTGTGTGACCTCAGGCAACTTCTTAACCTTTCTGAGGGAAACTCACTTCCCTTACCTATAACATGAGAACAATAACATCTTTTTCAGGATCATAAAAATTCCCTTGTGTTAGTCAGCTTTGCATTGCTGTGACAAAATACCCGAGAGAAACAACTTAGAAGAGGGAAGATTTATTTTGGTTCACAGTTTCAGAGGTTTCAACCCACAGTTGACCAGCTCCATAGCTATGGGCCTGAGGTAAGGCAGAACATCATGGTGGAAGGGTGTAGGGGGAAGAAAGTTGCTCATTTAATAGCAGCCAAAAGGAGAGAGAGAGAGAGAGAGAGAGAGAGAGAGCAAGAAAGAAGGAGAGGGGAAAGGACTGGAGACAAGATATGCCCTTCCAGGGCACCACACCAGTGACCTACTTCCCCCAACTAGGCTCCACCTCTTACATTTTCCACCCCCTCCCAATAATGCCATCAGCTATGAGCTCATTGAGGGATTAATCCACCCATGAAGTCAGAGCCCCCTGATCCAATTGCTTCCCAAGAGCCCCACCTCTGAACATTGCTGTGCTGGGGACCAAGGCTTCAACACATGAACCTCTGAGGGACATTCCAAATCCACACCAGGAACGCATCTTGAGGATGAACCAAGTTGCCTTTGTTGACTCATTGCCATGAGGTGAATGCACACCTGTGGGTGTCCATGAAGATGTCAGGACTTGAGGGATTTTGCTTTTGGTTAAGCGACTTTGCAGGCTTTGCCTCTGGGTTGGATGCTGTCAGGAAGCAAAGGCAATTAGGTATCTCGATGCTTCTTATCCAGAAGGCAGGAGAAAGGAAACCACGCTACAGCTACAATTAGTCAAGAGACATTTTAGCCAGGGGAGGGGACATTTGGGCGGCTTTTCCTTCTGAGTGGTGCTCGTGTGTTTGTCCGTGTTCAGGTCTGACCAGGGAGGGATCTTGCTTTTGTTCTGATCCACTGTGGTCACCAGGTAGTTTTGGGGGATGTGGGTGCTCTATGGAACTACATATGTCCAACAGAACACTCTGCCCGACGTGAGTGCCAGGCCGGCCTCTGGCTGTCAGGGGCTTTCCTCTTTCTCGGCTGTTATGGGGCTCACGTGTCCATACTTGGCAAACCTCAGGCATGATTTCAGTATGCTGGAGTGCTAATAATCCAGAGGCTGATACGCTGTATGGCACAGGTTGCTTGTACCACAGAGGCTCAGAGAAAAGTAAAGCTGGTAGACACAGGGAGGCTTCCAGCAGCAGTGAGCATTTGGACTGGGTTTTTAAGGATGAATAGGAGTTTGGCAAGGGGAAGAAGGATAACTCAAAGTGAACCAGAGAACAAAGGCTGCATTAGGCCAGTGTGATGCTTGGGCACAATACCTCTTTGTCTAGAGATAGTAACCCTCATGATCAGCTGGGGTTCCCCACCCCACATCAGACCACAGGGTCTGATGACCTGTCCTGGCCAGTCAGTCCATTGCATACCCTTAGTCACATGACTGTTCAGGGCAGGCTGTGGCAGAGCCGATCCAGCCAAAGAACGTCTCAAAGTTTTTGCTGGGGATTCTGGGCAAGGCCTTTTATTATTTTCTATGTTTGGAGCCTGCAAGGATGTTGTCCCAGAGCTGCTGGTGGCCACTCTGTGAGTCTGAGGGAAACATTTGCAAGAAATAGATCCAGCCCAGGGAGAAAGACAAGGAAGAGTCACACAAGGAGAGAATCAGAGCCTGCATGGTCACCCAAGCTGTGTGCAGCCATTCAGGAAGCAGATGGTGCCTGGGATTCTCCCGGTCCATAAGCTAGGCCGAGTCCCTCTAGGGTAAAGCCAGCTGGGATGGCATTTCTGTCACCTGCAACCAAAAGACCCTGACTAATTCATGGGCTGTTCTATTTCCAGCATCCACAAGGGACCCTGCTTCCCAGCTTCCTGTTCTGGGCCTGGTTTCATAAAAGAATCTTTCTCTATGCCAGGTCTCTCTTCCCTTCCTGCCCTGTCGGCCACTCATGTGAATTCCAGGTCTCTGGGAGAAGAAGCCTCACACAGGTGTGTATGAAGCCCTTACTGGGTGCTATCACCCACACCCATCCTTGCAGTCACCATGTGGGGGACAAGTGAGTTTCCCCATTTCACAGATAAAGACGTGCTCAGAGGTCCAGAGGTCCAGAGCCAGTGAGGCCACAGAGGACGGATTTCAGAGGTCCCCTCACCTCACCAGAGTCCTCTCCAACACTGACTTCCGGCCATGCTAATCAATCCACAGGAGTTATCCACATCCATTGAGTGCGTATGATGGCACCCACTTTGGGGCCAACCTCCGATAGCCCCCAGCTGAAGGGACATCCTAAGTCTACGAGGCAAGCTCACCCCACAGAGGGCCACACATTAGCATAATGCCAGTGTGATGCCCAGACTGTGGTGCCAACAGAAATTGAATGGGAGCTTCCATGAGGCCAAAATAAAGCCATCTTCTACACAGAGGAGGACTTGAAGAATAGGCAGGGTTTCAGGGAGGGCAGAGGATATAGGGCACAAGGTCTGGTCTCCCAAGCAGAAGCAGTATGGCTTTGGGGTCAGGCAAATGCAGGTGTGACCTGCCTGTCTGAACCTCAGCTCCCCTTTCTGTAAGGGCCCCTGGGTGGCTGTGCTAAGCCATTTCACTCATCTCCACTCCCAGTCCTACAGCCCACCACCCTGGGCTGGCAGGAATCTTCCAGTGGCTGATGGCACACACTCCTGGGCCCAGGGTTCCCAGAGGACCCAGAGGCATCCTGGAGGAGAGATTGGCTAGCTCTTTCTTCCTCCAACCCCACTGAACCAACCCAGTTGGGCTTTAGGGTCTGAGCTGATGGGGAAGATGTAAGACCAGGACTGAGCTTGTGGGCTCCTCTGTGCCAGCTGGGCTGCCCCTGTCCCTGTGCCTTCTGGACTTTCCTCTCACTGTCCAGGGCCAGGTGGATGCCAGTGCCAGGAGAGCGGAGCTGCTAACCTGCTTGGCTTGTTGACTGATCCCCACACCATCACCAGGGGCTGACAAAGACAAGATGCTCCATCTATTTTTGTTGTAGGAATGAAGGACTGACCCTCACCCTTGGCAGAAAAAGGCCTCTTCTTAAGATAAAGAGTCAGAAATGTTGTTAGCAAAACTGCACGCTGGAGTTTTCCTAAAAGAGGCCATTGACAAGGCTTGTTTGTCACTCTTCTGTGAGGAATTTGAAGTTGCTAAAGCAGAGAGTTCAACAGTGAATACTTTCAGAGCCGGGAGTGGTGGTGCACATCTGTAATCCCAGCGCCTCTGGAGGTTGAGCCAGGAGGATTGAGAGTTCAAAGCCAGCCTCAGCAAAAGCGAGGTGCTAAGCAATTCAGTGGAACCCTGTCTCTAAATACAATACAAAGATAGGTCTGAGTTATGTGGCTCAGGGGCCGAATGCTCCTGAGTTCAATCCCTGGTTACCCCTCCCACCACCACCACCAAAAAGGGGAATACCTTCAGAGAGTAGGCAGGCAGGCAGGCATTGGAATTGCAAGTGGGGACAGGTGTTGATGCGAAGGAGAGAGGGCCTGTCGCATCCATTTTAACTGCAACGACCATCCATCACACATACAGGCCAATGAGAGGCCACCTTCAACACGGGCCTCCCCGGTGCGATTCCTGAATACTGCCCACCTAGAACCGGAGACCTGCTAGGACCCCGCCTTTCATGTGCGGGGCAGCCTTCCCAGGGACATGCAAGGCCCTACTCGAAGTTCCAGCTCCATCTGCATCCTGCATAGTCCCCAAGAGCCTAGAAGTCCCCCTTTCCTTCTGAAGCTAACCCTCTCTACTGCTACTGCTGGCTGCAGAGCCTCATTGGGGATGTTTTGCCCACAGGACCAGATCCCAGATTCACACACACACAGAGGCCAATAGGCACCCAAGTGCCTGTCCCCTCAACATACTCCGGGACTGCTGGGCATCTTCAGGGTCTGCCCTTCCCTCCTCCAAGCCTCCATCTCCCCCTGCACTCAGCTGAGGCATCCCTTCACTGGAGACAGTGACTCTGGTAAGGAAGAACTGCGTATGACCCACTCCTGTCCCCTCAACACAGGCATGACTGCCTGGCTGGTGTGTGCTGAGTTCCTGAGAGAAGGTTTACCAGCATCACGGGTCCTGAACGAGGCTTCCCGGGTTCAGATCCCAGCCCTACCTGCTGCATGATGGGAGAGCTGATCAAAGCTCTTTGACCTCAATTTCCCCACGTGTGAAATGGGTTGAATCATAGTGCCAGTCTGGTGAGAATCGACGAGTGAATGCAGCGTGTCTGAAACATAGCCTTGTGTGGGTGTACGTGCCGTTATCGCCGCCCCGCTTCTGGGTGGATGCAGAAGGATTAAGTGCAATCATGAAATATTCCATGTAGCTTTTCAGAGAGATACTCCACTGGTGGGGCTAGAATGCAACCTCCCAAGTGTGCTGGCCTGGCCAGCCAGCTCCCCGGGACTTGGTATTGACCCCTTCCTGTCGTGGCGCACGTGGCCTCTTCCCTGAGCATCGCCATGCAGCGAGGATGGGCAGACCCCGCAGGTTGATTGATTTTGAAATCTTGTCTCTTACACAGGAAAAGGTCATGTTTGCGGGTGGGCATCCCGAGGCCTCTTTCCAGCAGGGCGCCCTGTCCAAGCCATGGGACTTCCATTAGCATTAATGGGGGCTCACGGCAGAAGGCTTGAGCAGGAGGTGCTGGGAGGCCCGAGTGCATGTCAATGTGAAAATCTTTCCTAATGAAGCTGCTCAGAGAGAGCTAAGTTCTCACCTCTGCTGCCTGAGTTTGCCAAGAGCAGGTGGGGCTGTGATGGGGGGTATACAGGGGCCCATGGGGTCATATTCAGCACCAGTGTTCCCAGTAGAGCTATCATAGAAAGCTGTCCATCCATCATACCCTCAGGCAGGGCTGCATCCAGCTGCCAGTAGACCCTGCCAGGGACCAGAAGAAGGCCAGTGGACAAGACAGTGCTCCTGCTCTGGGAGTGAGGCCTCTCCTGTCTCCTCTCTGTCAGCCTTGGCTTTGACTGGGACAGGCTTAGGAGAGGAGGCTCCTTGGAGACAGGTGTCTGGACCAGCCTTCAAAGGCCCTGCAGCTCTGAAGTCAGAACCAAGAACCCCTCTGCTCTGGCTAGACTCACACTCTGATCCCCTCAGGGCCCCTGCTGGCTGTTCTCAAGGAATGAACCCCCCATTCCAAATCATGGCCAGCAGGGACCTCGCGACAGCTGACTCCAAAGCTGCCAACTGCTCGCTCCCAGGCTAGATCTGATCTATAATTGAGTTTGATGTCGCCATAGCAGGGTTTTTAAAAACATTAAAAATAACTCCCAACATTATTGGAAGCTATTTTCAAAGATAAAGTTGGAAGATTTTACATTCTGAAAAATAATGATTTGAGCTTGAAATCTTAGGTGCCCCGGCCACTCCAGGCCCACATTCCCAGGTCTCCAGTCAGCTTCCCGTCTCAGCCCTGCCATGTCTCCCACAGTCCCCAACACTCCTGTCACCGCCCCAGTGTGAGCTGAGTGGCAGGCTCTTTCGCTTTCATACCTGTGCCTGTTTCTCCTCTGTCCTTCCTGTCGCCTGGAGCTAGGGGTGTTGGAATTAGTGACCCCAGTTTGTTGCAGTGGCTGGGGTCCAGAAAGTTCCCCCATCCCCTCTTGGAGCCTTTGCACCCTTTCCACTTAGAATGCTCTTCTCCTGGGTGGCCAGTCTCGAATCTCATGCAGATTTGGGCTCCGGTCAGAGCTGCTGTCCCTGCTCTCCCTTGTCATTTCTCCCCCTGACTTGTCCTGCTTTGTCCTCCTTCCTTGCTCTTCTCCTTCTGACATACAATATACTCATCTGGTCACACATCCCCTTTCTCCACCTCACCCAACCCTACCAATAGAATGTCAGCTCCACGAGCATGTAACCTGAGTATCTGAGTCATTGTTTTATCCTCAGTCCCTGGGTAGGACTTGGCATATAGTAGGTGTTCAATAAATACTCTTGATGAATGAAAAGGAAAAACAGGTAGGATGTGAGGCGCTGGACCATGAAGAGCCTTTATGGCGGTCTGAGGAGCAAAGACAGGACGCTTCCGTGGGCTGCAGGTGGCAGAGTGACAGGATCAGGTTTGCATTCTTTATCTTCTCTGAAAACTGTTCAAGGCATGTTTATGTGGTCCCTGAGAAAGCCTCATTTCTGTGTTAGCTACATGATTTATATAACAAGCAGCCACTATACTGTTAGCATTTGGGGGAGGCAGAGGCCATGGCGCCTGTCCTCAGGGGTCTTCAGTATAGGAAAGAGAATAGGACATGGACAGCAAGAGGTGGGAGGAGGAGAGAGTGATTCACTCTGGACTGCCCCCTAAAATTACCCCACAGTATTTATTGAGCACCTATTATGTGCCCTTGTGGCACTTAGCCTGGAAATGGGGACAGGCATTTATCCTACCACGCCCTAAACACAAGCTGATGGAGACTTTGGAGGAAAGGTAAGAGGCTCTGAGGGCCTATATCTTGCTTCTCATTTTTTTTTTAGCACACAGTAGGTGTTCATATCTATTTTCCAAATGAGTTAGTGAATGAATGCAGGGCTCTCTTCAGGAGCAGGTCAGAGAGGATGAGTCTCTGGGGAGCTTCAGGGACAGTGTACAAAGGCACAGAGGGGGGAGGTGGAGGCCAGGGAGAACAGCACCTCACTGTCAAGGGACTGCTTTTCCCTGAATGTGACATAGGGCTGGGAGCTGGGCCCTGGGTGCTGGGTAGGGCTCTCCTTGGTAGAAGGAGCTCCTTCCCCTTTCTCAGGAATGTGCACTGACCGGGCACCACTCGGTCTGCCATTTTGATGCTCTCGGCGGGCCCAGGATGCTGTAAACACCCATACGCGACTCTCCTGCAGGGTCTCTGGGTTGCCAGCAATCACCGCCATCTGCTCGCATGGCATCGCGCCCAAGCCCAGCACCCGGGGAACTGTGCCAAGCAGCGATTGGTTCTGAGGCGTGCCCCTCAAACCGGGCAGGGGGCCTCCTCTTCTGAGGGGCCCCTGGGGAGCTTGGGAACAAAAGACAGATTTCTTTTTCCAAAAAAAAAAAAAAAGATCAATTTCACTTAAGACTCAGCAAAAAACAAAGAGTAGGGGAAGAAACAGGAGAGAGCAGAGCGTCTGTGGGTCCTGAATATTCACGAGTCAGCTCTGCGTAGCTCAGCATCCTGGGGGATCAGGAGGCAGTAAGGGCGCGCTCCATGTTTAAAACATTCTCCCCAAAGTCACAGTCTCCTCTTGCAGGTGCCCTGTCTCCAGCCACCCCACAGCTCAGCGTCAGCAGGGGCCAGGAAGAGAAGCCCGGAGGCCTCCTTTTGTGAGATGCTGCAGGAAGCTCTGGCCCGGACCTCCCCTAGCTGGGCTACCTGGGAATCCTGAGGCTCTGAACAGTCACTTAGCCTCTGGGAGAGGTGGCAAGACAGTTATGGGATGACATGAAACAGGAGAAAACAGTGGCACTTCTCTTTGAAGCAGTGGGCGGATGCTATGCTTCTGTCTTGTGTATATGCACACAGTCGGTTGAGCATGTGGTGAAGCCCAATCTATCTGTGTCTCCATGGGCATGCATGACCTTGACCATGTCCCTGATGGGATCCCCCCTGGATTTGCATATGAAAATCTGGGAACCTCTAGGTGCATCTTGGTTCTTGGTACCCGTGCCCTTGGGTACCCACACAGAGGTTTGAGTGTGCACTGGTGTGTGTACAACAAAAGGAGTCAGCCCCCGCCCTGGGCTCACCCACCTCGGGAGCCAGGCTGACAGTGGCAGATGGGAGCCGACCTCTGGTGAGGATTTGGACTGAGCTCTTTTCCAGTCATTCTCTCCTAGGGTGGCCCAACCATAGTGGGCAGAGGCTACGTCACCTCCCCAATGACTTGTCCTCAGCCCACCCCACCCACTGTCCAGCTGGCATATGTCAAGGACTGGCACTCATTTCAAAATTCACATCAGAAAGTGTCTGGCCACAGTGAAGTCACCCTGGGGCTCAGGCAGCCTGCACACCCGCCAGGTGTCCAAGGGCCGGGACGGACTGTGAGCTGTGTGTTTGTGCTGTTTCTGGGCTCCTTAGAGCAACTGGGAGGGGAAAAGGTTACTGCTCAGGGGTCCCATGGGGGTGTGGACAAGGGGGTAGGGAAGAGGAGGCTGACCCACACTTCATCCTTGCCACCTGCCAGGCCAGAGCAAACATCAGCCCATTCCACAGATGAGAGAGTTGAGCCTCAGAGAGGGAACCCAGGCTGCACTGGTGCCCTTGGCCCTGGCTCCAAAACCTTGGCAGATGAGCAGGTACAGAACAAGGCAGCTTTGTGGCTAAGAACTCGTGTTCCAGGCGTGGCTTAAAGGCTGGGCCAGCAGGCTAGTGGGGATGAGCTGGGATTAGTTGAAGGGTCTGTTTTGTCCCTCCAAAGACCCTGTGATGCCAGCACCACATGACCCCCATTTTACCCCTGAAGACACTGAGGGTTCAGAGAGGTAAAGGGATCTGTCCTCAGTCACATAGTTTATAAGCAGCACCTAGAAGCGTGGCTGTCGCCACCACACTGGACGGCTTCCCATGGAGGTCAAGGCAGGCCCACGCCCACGTAGAAAAACAGAGAGAGGAGGATGGAGACTCTTCTCGTCTCTCCCTCCCAAGGCAGGTGAGCTGGGCGGTCTTCCGCAGCACACAGGGGCTGCACCACGTCAAGATGCCCCTTCTCTGCCCCTGCCCAGGTGGGAATCTTACCTGGGAAGAAAGGGTGGAAAGTGACCACTAAGACCAGGACAGTCCAGGTGTCTAGGGACCACCATCCTGCACCCTCTTCCCTGGGGCCTGACTGAGCCTCCCGTGCACCTGGGGCCTTTGCCTCTCTGCCATCTGGCTGGAAGGGGCAGCTCTGAGGGCTCCTCTGGGCTCTGTGACCCTATGGCCAGGGTTCCTCCTTGTCCACACCTCTCCAGAGTCTGAGGCAAGGTGGGACTGGAGGGCCTAGGGGCATAAGGGGTGGGACAGACAGAAGGCTTCTGTCCCTCGTCCCAGCCTGCCACAGCCGTGTCTGCCTCCACTGAGCCCGCGCTGGATTATTCAATGTAACATTTAATTACACCGAGTGTCTAACGAACACAAGGAAAGTCAGATGTGGAGCTCGCACCCCCGCTGAGCCTCCTGGAAGCCATGGGGGAGGCAGGGTTGCTCCATATGCCGCTATGTGGGTGTGTGTGGGCACGTGCACGTGTGGGCGTGTGTGCGCGCATCTGTGGGGCCTGTCTCCCTGTGTGCCTGTGTCCTAGTTGGCCACGCATGACCCTCTGCCTGGCGTGTGCCTGGGATGTGGCTATCCACTGTGGGTACACGCCATGCACATGCCTGTGTGTGTATCCATCTGCTGTGGGTTTGAGGCATGTGTACGAGACTCTGCTCATGTATCTGCTGTGTGTGTGTGTGTGCACCTCCTATTCTCTGTGGTATGTGTGTGCAGGCATATCTGCAGCACAGCTCTAGGTTTGTGAGTTTGTGTGTGTATATGTGTGTGTGACTGTGTAGCCCTGGGTGTGTCTCTCGACATGTGTGCCTGTCTTTGTCATGGCTGCTAAAATCAGTTTGGCCTCTAAACTGATGAATGATGTTTCAGGCTCCCAATAATGGTGGTCCAGACAAAAACTGTCCTGAAGTATTTACATTGCTATAAAACATATAGCAATAGAGTCCTAAGGATCCCCTTTGGAACTGCCAGGCCCCCAGGTAATTACTACCAGACTCAACTTCCTGCACAGGTTTTTGCAGGTGACCAGGTATACGTGGGCACCTCTTCCTCTCCTTTACACCTCCCTTCCTTCATAATTTCTCTTTCAATTAGACCTAGACTGAAGTGGCCCTCTTTCTGGTCATTTTTTTTTCTACATGGATCTTTCCAGAATGTTACTTTGTACTCCAAACTCCTATTCTGATTCAGACTCCATAACTAGAACACTGGACACTGGAGTTTGGCATCTGTCTACTCCCAGTGTGACCTTGGACCAGTCACTCACCTTTCTGAGCCTGCCCTCCCACACGGTACAGCTCCAAAGGAGATAATCTGCACAAAGTGTGTAACACACTGCAATAAACAAGTCCCACCAGAGGCCTGTCCTGAGAGAAGGCTGGGCCCACAGGAGGGGACACCGCCGAGACACTGGGTCATCCCTGCGGGGGCAAGATTAGCTGGTGAGGAGAAGGTGCACATTTCCCAAATCGGACTTTTTCTTACCTTGAAGAATAAGCTGGAAAGTTGGGAGTCAGAGAGCCATACCTCCCGAACAGCAGGACAAGCCTAGATCAAGACATGCTAAGAACTTCCCAGAGATCTAGGCAGCACCTCTGACACAGACCGCCCCCCACTGCTGGGCCTTGCACATTCCCCGGCCCCAGCTGAACTTTCCCCAAGCCCCACTTTTCTCTCCTTCCCTCTCCCTCAAAAAAACTTCCACTCCAAAAACCAGCTTCCAGAATGGAATCTACCCCTCTCAGTCAACCAGTTCCGGAACTGGCTATGTACTCACAGAACCAAAGATCTAGGTCCAGAGACGTTCACTGCAGTGTTTACAACACAAAGGCTAGGAACAATGGAAGTGTCCAATATCAGGGACACTTTTAATCAATTATGACTCATTTGTCCAATGAGTCATTGTGGCTGTTATAAAGAATAAGATCAGGGGGACCTTCACTTCCACCAAGATGGATAAGCCATGTTTTTCCTATTTCTCCTGCTAAGTACAATTTAAAACCTCAGATATTATATATTAAAGAAGAAAATAAAGAAGGAGAAGAGAGGAGGAGCAGGAGAAAAAGAGGATTCTGAAAGCTTATGAGGGCAAACTGGGCTGGGCATGGTGGCACATGCCTGTAATCCCAGTGGCTCGGGAGGCTGAAGCAGGAGGATCATGAGTTCACAGTTAGCCTCAGCAACGGTGAGGCGCTAAGCAACTCAGTGAGACCCTGTCTCTAAATAAAATACAAAATAGGGCTGGGGATGAGGCTCAGTGGTTGA
>PVHX01000686.1:0-266728 GCA_004024805.1 Geosciurus inauris
TTGCTGCGAATCCTTGAGCAGTTCAGCTCCCCTGTTTGGAGCTGCGTTTCTCTGTCTGCAGTGAGGAGACGGAGCAGATGAGCGAGGGCCATGGGGTTCCCAGAATCCTATTGAAAACGGTCAGGGAGGATTTAGTGGGTGACCAGGCTCATCAGGAAAGGGTGCTGTGGATCAGGGAGGGGTGCTGTGGCTGTGCCCAGGACTGGGGAAGGCAGGCTAGCCTAGTGTCACCTAGTGTCACCATCTCTGGCTCTGCACTCCTTGGCCTGTTCTCCCTGCCATCCCTGGACATGACCCCTCTCTGGTTCCCTTGGCAGTCCTGGTGGAACCGAATGTCCAATCGGTTCCGCAAGCTCAAACTGATGCAGACGCTGCCCCGTGGGCTGTCCAGCAACCAACCCCTGCCTTTCTGTGATGAGCCTGAGCCAGCTCTGGATTCCACAGTGAGGGCTGCCCCTCGGGACAGGACGAGCCGCCTGGGGCTCCCTGATGCGGCCCCCATGACCACAGACAGCGGTAAGGAAGGCCTACTCGTGGGCCGAATTTCTGACAGCCTGCCCTGCTCCTGCAGCCCTGTGTCCTGCCTCCTGAGCCAGGGGGAGGCCACGCGGGAGTGTGGCTCTGGAGCAGAGTGGCTGGTCTGGGGAGAAGGGGCGGAGGCAGGACACGCTCCCGAACATGAGATGGGATGGGCAGCGCCGGCCAGTTCTGGTGTCACGGGTTCCTGTCCCTCAGGCCTCTCTCGTCCTTGAGAAGTACTTTTCCTTCCTATCAACTGTGGCTGGGCTGAGGCAGAGCAAACTGTCTTGAAGTAGAGTGAGCTAGCTGTGCGGGTGGGTGGTGAGCTTGCTGTCACTGGGGGCATTCAACAGACTAGATGCCTTTGTCCAGTTGCTGAAGGACACCTCCATACTTTTGGGAAGATTGATTAGCTAAGATCCTGTGTACCCGGACCAGCTCCTTTGGCATCACTTGCTGAGACAGACTGTTGAGCTGGGCGCTGCATTGTGTGCCCCAGCGGAGCAGGGGTTTATGGAAAAGCTTGAACAATGCTCCTAGATGCCTTTTAGATGCTTGCCTTCTCTTAAAGTATTGAATACCAATTATTATTAAATATTTAAACACTCAGGAGAGTCGGCTTTCCAGAGGAAGGCTGCTAGTCACTCACCCTCGCCCTGTGGTCCTGCAGGAGGGTCATTTCAGGAAATTTCCATTTGTCTCTCAGGTCCCGGGAGCACAAGAGGAGAAAAGGAGGATGCGTTATTGACCACCATGGTGAGTGTTGGGCTTTTCTAGAAGCATGTCAGTCTCTGCCAGTCACCAGGTGACAGAGTACCAGGAGGGATGTGGGTGCTGATCTTTCTCCATGGTGGTCACAGAGGGGGCTGGTGATCAAATGTGTAACAGAGGGTATAGCTCCGGCACCAAGGAGTCAGAACAAGATGCCAGCCCTACACCCTAAGGCCCTGCTGCTCTCGGGGCCAGGCCTAGGTTCTTGGGCCACAGCTGAAGGATAGGCAGATGGGCAACATCAGACATGAAGACTCTCCACTGTGGTTACGGAGAGCCAGGGGAGAGGAGGAAAAATGGAGGATGTGTTCCCAGCCTGAGAGAGGCCTCAGTTTTGTAATCTATAAATCAGAGACGTATCAGGATTAGATTCTCTTATGGAGGACCAGCAAGTCCCCAAATATGGTGGTATACATAAGGCAGCAGTTTATTTCTCTCAAGTAGAAAAAGCTCAGGACTAGGGCTAGGTGCTGTGGAGCTGGGGACCTAGATTCCTTCCTCCCTGTAGTTCCCCATGCATGGCTTCTATTCCCAAGCTTGCCTCCTGGTCCACAGTGGGTGCCAAAGCTATTACTGCCTCATTCCAACCGGCAGGAAAGAGGAGGGGAGACGAAGTGGCCAGGGGTCCATGCCAGCTGTCTTCAAAGAAGTTTCCTGGAAACTTGCACACATCATTTCTGCTTGTATCAAATTTGTTAGAATTTGGTCACATGGCTCCATCATGCTGCCTGGGAAGCTGGGCAGTAAAGTCTGTTCCTGTTAGTCATGTGCCCGTGTAAATACCACAGAAGTTATTTCTAAGATGCAGAAGGCAGATACTGGTGGACAGTTTGTAGTTTCTGACTTTGGAGTGATATCCGTCATGGTCGTAGTTTTTAAAGGAAAGCATCCCCAGGAAATTCTTAGCATGGTACTTGGCCCAGAATAAGCTCTGCTGTATGATCTTGGGTATGTTACCTTGTCTCTCTGGACTTTGTTCTGTGAACTAGGAGCCTGCCTGGTTCTTCAAGTTTCTCAGTGCTAAAACCTAATGCTGGCCAGCAGAGGGCAGTATCGGCAAGGACAAGGGAGCAAGTCACTGGCCCAGAGGGCCCAGCACCAGGGACTGCAGAGCCCAGCCAGCCTCCCTGGCCCAGGCAGCCACCCGCCCTGCCTGGCAGCAGGTGTATAGTGATGGCCCGAACTGCTGTGGGAGCTCAGGCTGCTTCACATTTAAGTAACGTTATCAAATAGCAGCAGTTACATTCAGTAGGAAGTCAGAAATGCTATTATAGGAATTTGAGAAGATGCATAATAAAGATTCAAGAAAGGAAATAAAATCACCCTTGATTGCACACCCAGATAGAATCGTGGTTGACATTTTGTGGTATATATCTTTTGAGTATTTTTCCTAAGCATTTTTTAGCATCTATGAATATGATATCATGTTATGTATAATAATAGCAAATACCACAGCGCTTACTAAATACCAGTCACTATTCTGGGCACTTTACATATATTAACTCATTTAATCTCCCGGAGAGCCCTGTGAGGCTGACAGGGTTATCATCTTCCCTTGGTGTCTTGAACCCAAGTTATTAGCCATTCGCTGTGACCCACCTTTTTCATGTCATTAAACACTCTTTAGCCACATCATGTTTAACCGATAGGACATTCCATCTGGAGTGTCTTTATCCAAGACAGGCGCGTTGGCCTTGGGAGCTTCTAGCATTTTGTTATTTGGAAGGCTCTGTGGAATGTTTTTATTATCTCTGATTCCCCCACTTCCTCATCGTTTCTCAGGGTGAATATCTAGAAATGGAACTCCTGGGCAAAGGGCGGGTGTGTCATTGGCTGCCGGAAAGATTGCGATAACTGAGATGCGTAGCCGGGAGTGAAGGCCCATCTGCGGTGCCTTTGCAGCCGTGAGGGTCCACGCCAGCCCCCCACTTGCTGGATGAGGTTGTTGAGTCCAGAGGGCACAGAGCCTGGTCAAGGACCCTGGAGAGGCAGGACAGTTGGTGTGGGAACCCAGGGGCCTGCCCTCCTGCCCTGTAGGTCTCAGAAGCCAAGCTTGCTGCCCCACAGGAGTGATGGATGGCCTGTGGCCCTTCTGGCCTGCTGAGTGGGCGTCTGCAGCCGCCAGCGCAGAGCTGCTGCCTGCCCAGCTCCCGAGGCGGGTTAGCTGTGGGATGCCCGTCCCCACCAAGCACCATCTGGCATTGCGTTCTCTGTCTTTTCTTAATTAAAGTGAGCGTGGACCGTGTGAACACTTTTCCTTGACAATCCTATAGTCATCACTGTGTGGATTTTATACTGACCCCCCCTCCCAATCACATTTTCAAAATGTAAAATTAAATTACAGTTGAAAATGTCAGTGGCAGGAGGCGTGGCTGGGTGGGCTGGGATGGGGGGAGCTGGGAAGGGAGCGTGCCTGGGCTCCAGCCCCTCACCTCCCTGTTCACGCTGGTGGCCCAGCAACTCTGCACCCTCACCCTGCTCCTCTGGTCCTGGGCCTTCCTGTCTGTGCATCTGGAGTGCTCCCTCCCCCAGCCTCACTGCGTCCTCCTTTGGGCCCAGTACGGCCACCCTCTGTTCTCTCCTGCAGCAGGTGCCCCGCCCTGTCCCTCCCTCCTCATGTCCTCTCCCTGCAGCAGGTGCCCTTCCTTGTGTCTCCACCATCGTCTGTTCCTCGGCTGTGTACCTCTGCCCCATCCTGGTCTTGCTGTGGCTCTGGCATGGTGCTAACTCTTGCCAGGAGGAAAACTGAGGACACCACCTGGCCCCTGGCTTAGATGGGTGGGTGACTGGTGGTGCGTTCTGACAGCAGGGAAACCAGGTCTTCCCGCAGGGCAGGGCACCCTTTGGGATTTGTCTCACCCTCAGCCTGTCTTTACAGCTGCGAAATGGAGCCCCCTTCACTAGACTCCCGAGTGACAAGCTGAAGGCCGTCATCCCCCCCTTCCTGCCCGCTTCCAGCTTTGAGCTATGGAGCTCTGACCGGTCCCGGACTTGTCACCAAGGGAAGGCAGACCCCATGAAGACTGTGCTGCCCCAGAGAGCCAGCAGGGGCCACCCCGGGGGAAGCGGAGTTGACACTGTGAGTCACCAACCCACAGGCTTTTGCCTCACCCCTGGGGTTCCTGGTGTGTGGCAGGTGGAGGGACCTCAGGCTGATTGGTTGTCCCCTGCCTCTGTTATACACGGAGACATGCAGGGCTGACCTGGGAAGCCAGTGCAAGCTCCCCTCCTCATCCTCGGCTTAAGTACCTCTTAGGCATGTGTGAGGAAAGGGACAGTCACCCTGCCTGCCTGTCAGACCAGCACTCACAGGTCCTGGGGACCACCACCTGGCTCACTGCAACCTTCAGTCATCGCTACCAAGTGTGCCTCTAGGGCACCCAGGCCAGAGCCAGGATGGGTGGAGAGTGGAGAACAAAGACCCCGGGAGCTGGCAGGTCGCTGGGTATCCAACAGACAGTGACCACAGTAAGTGTGCACTCAGGCTGTGATGTGAGCGACAGCGCGCTGGGAGAGGGGGGCTACGCAAGGCCCCGCCTCGACCACTTGCAGGGAGGGTCTCAGGGACCTGGGGCTGGGACTGCTGTGAAGAGGGTGAGGGCCAGTGGTGCAGGGCCAGCTGCGTGGGCGAAGGCCTTGAGGTGCAAAGGGGACGCGCTGGGAAGCCAAGGAGTTCCATGTGACAGGGGTGGAGAGGGCAGAGCAGATCGGGTCAGAGAGGACTGTGGCCAGCACTGGGGGCCATTAGGGACCCAGGGAGCAGGGGAGGCTCTGTGAAGGCAGGACATAGGGCAAGCTGGGGGGGGGAGACATTCCAGCCAGGGACCTGCAGGGACCCCTTGGGAAAGGTAGGCTGGGGTATGGGGAGGTCACTGGGCTGTGCTGGGCTGAGGAGTTTTGTTCTGGGCGTGACTGGGGGCCTGCCTGGGGTTGCCAGTGAACGACATGGTCAGGTTTTCTTCTTGAAGGGCCCTGGAGTCAAGTGAGACTGAAGGGGACGATGTCGCAGGGGCCCAGCCTAAGCTGATGGGTTCTCAGCAGGCGAGACCAAGCTTGTGTGGGTCGGCAGGGCCGTGCGGGCAGGGCCAACGTGCGCACACTGTGGTCCAGTGCGTCCACGGGAACCATGACCGCCCCTAACCACCACGCTGCCTTGTTCCTGCAGACTCCCGTCCGGCCAGTGAAATTCCCCAGCCTGTCCAGAAGCCCAGCCTCTCCTGCCAGTTCTGGAAACTTCAACCACTCACCTCATTCCTCAGGCGGCTCCAGCGGGATTGGGGGCATGAGCAGGCACGGCGGGGAGCTCCACAGCCGCTCAGGTGGGCCGCAGGTGGCCGCCCAGGGAGATCGGTGACCCCTGGGACTGAGGGCTGAACTGGCCCATCCTCCATCTTGCAAACGGTCCCAGAAGTGGCCTGGCACACTTGTCTCTGGAGTTTGCAGTGGACGTTTACAAATGCCTTGCTGGGTGGGAGTCTTGAGTCTCTTTGCATTGGTTTGGAAGCACTAGGGACCCAGGCCCTCACGCATGGCTAGGCCAGCTCTCTACCACGGAACCACACCCCCCCCAGTCCCTAGATTTATGTTTTCACGGACATATGAGAAGCTATTTTCTTCCCAATCACCATTGCTTACACAATTCTTCTTGTTATTCAAAGTCCCTTATGCACCCACAAGTGATCAGCATTAAGATTTTGGTGTATATCTTAGCAAAGTATCTTTATGCATATTATGAATATTTTTCAGATGAGGCAACTGGGTCTCAGACAATGAGATAACTTGCCCAGCGTCACGCAGCTCTTCAGTAGCAGAGCCAGGATGCAGCAGCTGACTTCAGAGCCTGCTCTTGTAGCCATAGGCCTTGCTGAGCTGGGCGCTGCCCGTACCTGCCTTTTTCTTTTTCTGTACACTGTGAGATTCTGAGCACTGCCTTTGGTCCGTGCACATGTGTCTAAGGCAGCTTCAGTGGCTGAACCCCCGGCGTGGGAGGCGTAGGTCTGTGGGGGTTCCCGCTGGCTGCGCTCTGAGGCGTTCTTTAGTCTGGCTCCCATAGCTCAGGTGCCCGCCGCCTCCTTCAGGCCTCAGCTCCACCTGTTTCTCCAGTGATTTCCTGAGTGCAGGTGCCCTCCTCAAGGTGGCTGGGTGGGTAGGGTCGCCTGCCTCTGAGGCTGCTGATGGGCTGTGCCCCCGGAGCTTTCTCTGCCGCACTGCCGGCCCCAGGTGGGTGTTCTGTAAATAACAGCAGCTCCGTCCTCCCTGGAGTGCCTGGCCCTGGCCACTCGTGCGTTCTCCCTTTCTTTCATAACTCAAGGTTATGGGTAGATTTGGTGAAATGGGTAAAGGGACAATGGCCATTGGGGACTAATCCAAGAAGCAGACCACCCTGAGGACCGTGAGACCCAGGGAAAAGCAAAACCAGGCTCCATTGTGCCCGCCTGGCCTCTTCCCCACCTCCTACCACAGTGCCTTTGCAGCATGGTGGCCGCTGCCCCACAGCCACCGGCTGCCTTCCAGTCCTGTGAAAGAGTCCTGTTGGGGCCAGGAGCACTCAGGCCCGTGTTGGTCATTCCTGTTTCCATGTCCTTAGGTGGCAGCATAGACAGTGTCTTGTCCCAGATCGCTGCCCAGAGGAAAAAAGCAGCTGGATTGTCAGAGCAGAAGTCCAGCCAGCGGTCCAGCCCTGTGGGGCCAGCACCAGGGTCCAGCCCATCCGAGTGTCCGGTCTCTCCTGCAAGCACTGCCGTTCCCAACAGCAAGGTACTTGTTCTGTGGGGACTGCTCCTCTAGGCTGATGGATCTGCCCTAACATGGCCAGGGAGCACACTGTGGCTGCCTGCAGTGCCACCACGGACAGGGGCCATTATGGAGAAGGGAAGGCATCAGTGACTTCTGAGAGGGGCTCAGAGGGACGGATGAGGACCCAGCTACAGCGGCAGGCCAGGCAGGCTGTTGGTGAGCCTGTGAGATGGAGGAACAGCTTGAGTGGTACTCCAGCGGTGAGGGTATGGCATAGGGTGGGACTGAAGGAAGGTGGGTGGGACAGCAGAGCCTCACCTCCTTGCTTCTGGTACCATTCCTCTATTAATGCAACCTGAGAGCAGTCACTACACTTAGTGTCTATGGAGTTTGCAGTAGATGTTTATAGATGCCTTGCTGGGTGGGAGTCTTGAGTCTCTTTGGTTTTGTTTTGTTTTGCAGTATTAGGGATTGAACCCAGGCCCTCATGCATGCTAGGCAAGCTCTCTACCACGGAGCTACAACCCCAGTCCCTAGATTTATATTTTATGGATATATGAGAAACTGTTTTCTTCCCAATCACCATTGATTACACAACTCTCTTTGTTATTCAGAGTCCCTTATGCAGTGGGACCTCTGAAATTAGGTTCCTTTTACGATTTAGCTCCAGAAAGGTTTTCCTCCCCTGTACATGAGCTTAATTTCCATTATGTTCAAAATTGTTTGTGGAAAGGACCTATATAATTAAGTTCCTTTTAGAATTCAACTATAGGAGGGAAAAAAGCTCTGTGGATGTTTTGATATATTTTCTTTTATCAGTAAGAATTTATGTAATTTTATTTCTCTTTTCTGTTTTTGCTGCTAGGAAGCCCACAGCTACTCAAGTAAGTCTGATGGTCTGGGGCTTTTGAAATTGCTTTCCTCTTCTGTTGTCTAAAATTTTCTGTTATTTGATGATCTTATTAGATGTATTAGATATGATGAGCTTCCTTTAACTGGTGATGGAAATAGGCTGGTGTCTAAGTTACAAATCATAGTATTCTCTCGCTTGGACGCATCTGTTTTATATAATCTATATGCACGTATATTCTGATGAAAGGAAATGGACTTTTTGAAAAGATACATTCAGGAAGCAAACTGGGGAAATGATCCATTTCCATGATCACCTGATACTCTTAGCATGGTAACGTGCTTTACCCTTGGGAGCTGTTTAAAAATTGTTATTTCTGGGCTCCACTTCACCTTGCCTGAAACACTCAGGGCTTATTTGGGGGGATCTGTTTTCCCCCAGAGAGTGACTTGACCCAACTGCACCTAAGGCTTTTAGAAACCACTGCCCTGCCATCAAAGGACCCAGAGTGGGCAGCAACAAAGTGGAGACCAGAGTGCTTTTCAAAGGCTCCCCGAGGAAGGCTAGAAATTAGGACTCAAAACAGGAGCCGCCTGGACCTGGCTTGATGTGCTGCCCTGGTGAAATGTGCACAGGCTGGCTTCTGGCACCTTCAGTCAGTGTGGATCAGCCTTTGGATGGGCGGATAGGGCAGAGTGGGTGCCCCGCGGGCCCCAAATAGCCTCAGCTTTCTCTTTCTGCCTGAAAACGCAAGGGTGTCAAACAGGAAGCACTTGTTGAACTTCTGAACCTATGGGTCAGCAGTTTGGTCTGGACTTAGCTGGGCAGTTGTGGTCTGGGGTGTCACTCACCTGTATGACGGTCAGCTGGAGTGGCCAGTACAACTGGGCCATGTGTGTCCATAGCAAGCTTGGACATGTTCTTCTGGCAATGCCCAAAGCAAGGTTGAAAAGCAGGCAAGGTACCTTAGTGCATCAGCTTGCCACACCTGGGGGCATGGAGCTGCTTAGCAGAGGGCGCGGTCCTAGGAGGGGTGGAGATGGCACCCTGACCGCAGCCAGTCTGCCGCAGCAGATAGGCAGAGGGCAGTTCATGTATAAATAATCTCATCTTCACCTACCCTTTCCCAGTAATGCTGCCTACGTGGTCCAGGGTATCATGTCTTTTTGCTTTGGGCTGAGATAGGTATGTCTTGTAGGGATATACTGATTATCTCCTGCTTAATCAAGAGGTCTCCTTGGGAATGTCTTCGTAGACAGAAGTAGAGGATGGAGTATATTAATAGTATAAGCAGCTTGTTTTTAAAAAAGGTCTTTCAAAACCTAAGGGAGGGACTTCTTGTTCTACCCTGGGAGGTAGTTAGCTAGATAGAGCATTAAACGCTTAGTAGTAGAAAAAGTTGCAATTGCTTCCAAACTGCAGTTGTTTCTCTTTATTCTCTGCTATGCTATTCAAGAAATCCAATTTTTAGCAGAGATTACAAGATAAATAAAACAACCACACTCTTTTTTTTTAAAATAGATGGACACAATGTCTTTATTTTATTGCTTTGTATGTGGTGCTGAGGATCGAACCCAGGGCCTCACGCATGCGAGGCAAGTGCTCTACCACTGAGCTACAATCCCAGACTCAACAACCACACTCTTGAGAAACAAAGCAGTCATGAGAATAAGACTTAGATATGACACAGGTGTTGGAGTTTTAAATAACTGTGACTAACGTGGCAAGGGCCCTAATGGAAAATAAGGACACACAAGATCATATGAGTAACTCCTTTAGCAGAGAGATAGAAATCCAATGGAAATGGTAAGAAACATGGTTGCAGAGATGAGAAAACAGATATTTTTGACAGACTCATCAAACTAGACACAACCAAAGAAAGAATCAGTGAACTTTAAAATAGGTCAGTAGAATACACTCTAACTGGCCGGACATAGTGGTACACATCTGTAATCCGAGTAACTCAGGAGGCTTAGGCAGGAGGATCACAAGTTCAAGGCCAGCCTCAGCAACTTAGCAAAGCCCTGAGCAACTTAGTGAGACCCTGTCTCAAAATAAAATTTTTAAAGTTTTTTTAAGGACTGGACTGGGGTTATAGCTCAGTGGTAGAGTGCCTCTGGGTTCAATCCCCCATACCAAAGGAGGGAGTGGGAAGGGAGGAATGAATGAATGAATGAATGAATGAATGAATTACCCTAACTGAAATAGAGAAGGAAGTTATAACAAAAACTCAGGGACCCCAAAAGTTGTGAGAATGGTGAAGCAGAGGGAATATTCAAACAAATATGGTTGATAATTTCCCCAAATTAATGACAGATAGAAATCCACAGATCCATAAAGTTCAGAGAATCTTAAATAGGAAAAATGCCAAAGAGAACAACACACCTAGTTATATTATGTTTAAACTGCTGAAAGCAAGACAGAAACAATCTTACAGGTAGCCAGAGGGAAAAGAAATTACACACTCTATCATGGCATATTTAAACTGGCATGAAAGAAAAAAACAGTCATGCCATTTCATAAAATGAGTTAGGAAGTAGAATCTCCTGTTCTGTTTTTCTGGGAGAGGTTATGTAGAATTAGTATTGCTTTTTCCTTAAATGTTTGATAAGATTTACCAGTGAAACCAATGGGGTCTGCCATTTTCTCTTTTGGAATTTTAACTTACAAAATAAGTTTAATAGAGATAAGGCTAATTAGATGATCTGGTTCTTCTTGAGTGAGTGCTGTGCTTTGTTATCTTTCAAGGAATCATGCCTCTTGTCTAAATTGTGGCATTTGTGATGCAGAGTTGTTAATAGCACTCCTTCATCACTGTGCTGTGTGGGGTCAGTAGCAAGGTCTCCTTTTTCATTCCTGATGTTGGTAATTTGTGACTTCCTTTTTGTTGTTGTTGTTTCATCAATCAGGCTAAAAATGTATCAATATTATTGATGTTTTCCAAGGATCAACTGCTTTCATTGATTTTCTTTTTCTGTTTTCCATTTCATTGATTTCTGCTGTTATCTCTAATTTTCCTGTCTGCTTGCTTTGTGTCTTGTCTTCTTTCTCTAGTTTCTTATAGCAGAAGCTTAAGATTACTCTGTAGCAATCTTCATCTTTTCTAATACAAACATTCAGTGCTATGAAATTACCTCTACAGTGTTGCTTTTCCTGCACCCTACACATTTTGATACATGTCTTTATTTTAATTGCATGCATGATATTTTTTTCACTTCCCTTGAGTCTTCCTCTTTGGCCTCGTGTTTAGAAGTGTGTTGTTCATTTTGCTGTCATTTGGGGGTTTTCTAGAAGTCATGCTGTTAACTGATTTCTAATTTAATTTCATTCTAGTTCTATTTCTATTCCTTGGGGTATGTTGAGGTCTAGTTTACTCCCTAGACAGCAATTGATCTGGGTGAGTTTCCCAAATGCACTTGAGAAGAAGGTGTGTTCTGTTGCAGTAGCTGGGCAAGGGAAGCCCTATAATTGTCAGGTCCGCTTGGCTGGTAGTGTTGTTCAGGTGTTCTGTGTCCCTACTGATTTTCTGTCTACTTGTATTGATTTAAGAGAGGAGCATTTAAATCTCTTACTGTAACTGCGAATTGGTTTTATTTCTTCTTTCAATTCTATCTATCAGTTTTTGCCACATGTAAGTTGTGTACACATTTAGGATTGTTGTTTCTTCTGGAGAATGACCCCAGTATTATGATGGAATGTCACACTTACTCCTTAGAAACAAGGATATGTTTTTATAACATCACAAAAAAAGAAAGTGACAGACCAGTAACCCTCATGGACATAGGTGAAAAAGATCTCCCCAAAATGTTAATAAATGGAATCCAGTGATAAATAAAAAGAGCAATACACACTGGCTAAGTGGCATTCATCCCAGGACAGCAAATCTAGATCAGCAGTAGAAAATCAATCTGTGTGATTCACCAGGTTCATAGACTAAAGAATAAAATGCAGAAAAAGCTCTTAACAAAATTCAAAGTCCATTGTGATCAAAACTGTACACACACTAGGAAAGGAAGGGAACTTCCTGAATCTAATGTAAAATATCTCCTGCTGGCATCACACTTGCTGGTGAAAGACCAGGTGTCCCTAGGATGGGGACCTAGATGTCACTTCTCACCCCCAGCACTCTCAGTTTTGTATCAGAAATTACAGCTAGCACAGCTAGGCAAGCAGAAGAAATCAAAGGCATGTAGATTGGAAAGGAAGAAATGAAGCTATCTCTACTCTTAGAGGACATGACTGTCCACATAAAAAACTTCAGAGAATTGACACCAAAGCTCCTAGGACTGAAAAGTGAGTTCCTCGGGGTCAGTGAACAAAAGTCCATTGGATTTCTTTATGCTAGCAGTAGACAAATAGAATTTCTGAATTTGAAAGTTAAAAAAATTTCATTCACATTTTAAGTGCATTTGTGAAAATAAAATAATATAAAGTTATATGGAAGTGAAATACTTAGGTATAAACTTAATAAAACATGCAGAATCTTTAGGTTGAAAACTGAAACAGTGCTAAGTCAGTGAAGCCTAATACAGTTAAGATGTAAATTCTCTGTGATGTGAGCTATAGATTCAGTGCAGTCTCAATCAAAATTGTGCTTTGTAGGGATCTAGAAATAATTGTGAAAGTTATATTGAGATGCAAATAAAACCTAAAAGAGTCAAGAGGATTTTGAAAAAAATAAAATTGGACATCTCATACTGATTTCGGGACTGCTCTTAAAGCTATACTGTGGTATTAGTGAAAGGACAGACACACAGACTGATGGAGCAGAACAGAGGGTCCAGAAATAGACTTGCACAAGACTTGTTAACTTATTATTTGTTTATTTATTTATTTTAACAGAAGTGCAAAGGCAAATCAGTAAAATCTTTTCAGCCAAAAGCGCTGGAATAATCAGATGTCGGTACGCAAGACTATGAACCTTCACTCACATCTCACTGCTAATGTAAAAAGGAACTTCAGATGCATTATAGACAAAGTTTAAAATGAAAAACTGTAAAGCTTCCAGGAGAAAACATAGGTACATATCTGTATGATTATGGATTTGTCAAAGAATATAGTACTGAAAGCACTGTCCATAAAAGAAAACACTGGTCACCTGGGTTAGGATGCATTCACATATTTTCTTGCCCCTCTCACAGGTGAGGTCCCATGAACCATGGCATCCCAGTAGCAGTGAACAACCTGGTGCCCAGACTTTGGTTTCTAAATACCATTCTCTAACGAAAGGGACCAGGGCACTTTGGCAATGGCTCGTTCCAGTACTGGGTCAGTGGAAATGCAAGATGAGCCTGAGGTATTTTGTGGGATCAGAAAGTAGGGAAATGCTTAAAAAAGGGGGGAAGTATAAGGTGTTAAATCCGGGACTGCTGGAGAGGTGCATGGAAGCTCTTCTATCTTTGCAGATCTTCTATACATCTAGAATTATTTTCATATAAAAAGCCTCTTTTCTCCCCCATCCCCTAAGCTAAATAATCAAAAGAGGAGAAGGGAGAGGAAAGTGCTGAGTGTCCTTTGGTGAGACAGTAGGTGATGGCGGCATAGGAGCAGCATGTGGAGAGCAGAAGGGCCTTGGTGTGTCTGTCAGCCACATTCCCATGTGAGAGCCGGGCCACTGGGGCCCAGAGAAGAAGGGGACTCGGCTGGGGTTGCAGTGCTGGTAGTTGCAGGGACAGGACTCCTGCCAGCTTCCTGGCCCTTAATGTGCCTCTTGGTCTCTGCTCTCAGGTGGATGTTCCCTTATCTGTTTGCACTTTGCATATGAAGTCGATTCCATAGTCCTGGCCTGACGTCCTGTTGTCAGATGCCACCCATCGTGGCTGGCTGTCCTCATCCTGTCTATCCTCAAAGTAATGTCTTATGGATTTGTTCTCTTCAGCAGAAATTGGACACCAGCAAAAGGCCGGAGTCTGGAACCTCCACGACCTCCAAAAGCACCTCCCCCACCCTCACGCCCTCCCCTTCGCCCAAAGGGCACGCCGCGGAGTCCTCTGTGTCCTCCTCCTCGTCCCACCGGCAGTCCAAGAGCAGTGGGGGCTCCAGCAGTGGCACCATCACAGATGAGGGTGAGTCCCCAGTCCCGAACCTCCAGGGTGACCTGGCATCAGAGAGCCACCTAGTCCCCCGAATTGCTACATCCTAGGTCAGGTTTGTTTTGCTTTGTTTTGCTCTTAAACAAACATGTCTCACCCCTTCCCAGATTCTGCCTTGTGTTTTTGTCTTTACTGTGCTAAAGATGTGGTAAGCTCCCTCACATAGTTCTTGAATATAGGTGAGTTTTATTTATGCACACATACCATGGGGGGGCTTCTTCAACACAGAGGTATTTACTTTTCCTGAACCCTCTACAAATCAGGATTATTTCAATTACAAGTGCAGGGATCTCTACTCAGTGACTTAAGGGGGAAAAATATCTAGGGTGTGCTTCAGGCACATCTGGATTCAGGTGCTCTGGGACTGTTTCTCCAAGTGCTGGTGAGCAACTTCATGCTTACTTTGTTTTCCTAACTAATTTTGCAACCCCAGCAGAAAAGAGCTACTTTCTCAGTAGGTCCAAGCAAAACCCTAGGGGTAAAGGTCTTTTGCTTGCCCTTGGCCATCCTTGACTATCTCTGTGTCTGGGGGGTGGGATGTGTGGCTTGGTGGGCTCAGGTGTGGCATCTGCCTGTGGAGCTGGATCAGCGTCTGTCCTGCTGACAAGGTAAGGGATTAGAAGAGGCAGAGAGGGCTGGGGTTGTGGCTCAGTGGTAGAGCACTTGCCTAGCATGCGTGAGGCACTGGGTTCGATTCTCAGCACCACATATAAATAAATGAAAAAAATAAAGGTCCATCAACAACTAAAAAGAAATTAAAAAAAAAAAAAAGAAGAAGAGGCAGAGAGGCAGCTCCTCAGAGGAATGTGGAAGTGCCATTCCGGAAGGGAGTGGGTCCTGGCAGGCAAGAGCCCCACGTGTCCACTGCAGCCAGGGAACCTGCCTGTGGTACAAGACACGCCTCCCGGGCATCTGGGGGAAGGAAGATGGAGTGTTGGCAGGGTGGGCATGGAGGCTTGACAGGGAGGAGGTGGAGAAGAGATCCTATCCTTTAACAGCCCTCTGGTGGCTCCTGGATGCTAGGAGGGGGAAGGGGAAGGCGTCCTGGTTGACAGAGGGGCCCAGGCAGGTGCACAGGCAGGAGGATACCTCACAGGGGAGGAAGGTGCTGCCAGGCCCTTTGCTGGCAGCTCAGCAGCTCAGCAGCTGCAGGGAGGGAGGCGCCCAGCAGCTCAGGCCATGAGCAAGAACCAGCCACAGGGCTCGGGCTGCCCTGGGCTGGTGAATACCTACCACAGCTGGCACCCTCTTTTTCTGTGGCCTCGTCTACTGTGGTGTGATATCCAGTTAATCAGTTATAAAGGCTTCAGATCCACTGACCACCTCCCCCTCCCACCACGTGCCCCGCCTGGAGTCTGAAGCCCCCCTTGGAGGCCTGCAGGACTCTAAACCCCAGCGGTGCAGTTCACGATTTCTCCCATGTTGTCTTCCCAAAGAGTTGAGCAGGACCTGTTTGCCCCACCCATGCCCACTCCGTCCCTCTCCTTCATTATAAAAGAAGGTTTTTACAAAGTACTAATTGTTGATGAAAAAGGAGAGGAGAACCAATAGCAATTTCTTTCTAGATTCATTTCTATGGTTTAGAAAGTCTGGTTTTCCCTTCTGCAGTCCTGGGGTTCTGAGGCAGTGAGACCTGGAGATTGTCCCAGGACAGGGCTTCAGTCCCTCCCAAGCAGCTGTTCTTTATGATATGCTCCTGGGAAGCGAGTGGCCCCAAGTGAGGACCCCATGGAGGACGACACCCTGCCCTGTCTTTCTACCCGCGTCCCCCTCTTTGGACTCCTCCTCCTGGAAGCCACAGGGCCTGTGATGTCACCTCCTCCTTGACCTTGCATCTCTTCCAGGTGGGAACTTTGGGCTGTCAGTGGGTGCCGTCCCTTGTGCTGGGTGTCAGGATAGTGCACAGGGATGCAGACGTGGTCAGCCTAGTAATGTCAGGTTGCAACACAAGACGCAGCCAGACCTGTGTTCTTGGTACAGTACGGTGTGCCCTAATGGCTCCAGGAAGAGTGGTTCTCCTGAAGGCCTCAGAGGAGATGGGACAACATGCGCCAGAGCCGACTGTCAGGTGACATGACAGGAGACATGAGAGCCGGCTGTGGAGCACAGCCACTATGAAAAGCTAAACCACATGCCTTTACAATTAAGGTCTATCAAATCTGAACATATATTGTGTTTAAAACAGCATGTATATAAAACCTTAGTGCACTCAGCCATTACCTGTGGTCTGGAGGTTTTTGTGACTCCCGTGTCTGCACGGTGGGCACACCAGGAGTGTGCTCGTGGTCACTGCTCTGCCCTCTTCCCAGCTCCACTTGCAGGGATGGTACCTTGGCAGTCAGAACCAGCAGCGACGGGGGTATTTACACCACAGAAATCAGCAGACACCACCCATCGGGGCTTGATTGAGTCATAGATTGTCCGGAAGTAATTCAGACAGTGATGGGGAAAATGTTAATCATGAAGTTTCACCTTAAAATTGTGTCACGCCCGAAGCCATTGAATCATGAATAGCATGAAAGAATTGAGGATCTGTTCTTCCAATATTTGAAAGCCATTATCTGATTCAGCCAGCTTGCTCACATGAAGTTCAAACATATGTCTTTGCTGCTGCATTCCATCTTGTTCACGTAAACAAAACTATCAACCGGCACTCACACTGGAACGAGTCTCCTTGGCTGTGGATACCAGAGCAAAATGGGTTGAAAGCATTTGGTGAGGAGCAGTTGGCTATGTGGAATTTGCAGGAAGACGTATCATATATTTTTATTTGTGAGCAGTGCTATGCATCCTTGATGTCAGTAAGCTGACATCAAGGACGTAGGTACCTGTGTAAAAGCACACAGTTCACCCTCGACAGCCATTTATCACTGTGGAGGGGACAGCATGTGCGGGGCAGCAGAGCAGAGAGCTGGTGTCATGAGTTACAGTGGATTAAGTGTGGCTCGAGACTCAGTTTCTCAGGAGCTTCCTCCAGTCCCTTGGGCTGGGTCCGCTGCCCTCTCTGTCCCTGAATCCCCTTGTCCCTACCCTTCAGCATAACTCACATCACACAAGAGAAGAGGTGCAGTGGGTGCTTAACACCTTCTGGGAAGCCAGACCACAGGGCTGATACTGCTGTGCTGGGGACCAGCAATACGACCTCACCCAAAATCTGGTTCCCAGTCTTTCTGGGCCTCACTTCCCCCTCCTCTGTGAATAGGGACAACAGTAGAGTCCACCTCGTGGGGAGGGTTGAAAGCAAATGGACCATCCATGCACAGGGCGCCCAATGGCGAGTGTGAGAGCTGTCACTCCCATCGTTTTATTTTCCCAGCTACTCTAAGCCACTCACTGTGGGGAACTCCCATCCTTGCATGTCCAGCATGCATCTCTTCTTCAGACTCACCCACTGCCTCAGGACCTTTGCACCTGTTGTTCCCTTTCCCTGGATGCTGCCTAGTTATCTTCCCCTAGAGAGCTGCATAGTGTGCTCCTGCTGCTGCTCACGTCTCCTGATAAAGGAGATCTTCCCCAGCCACCCTCCACAGAACAGCACCCTCCATCCACCCTGCTCTCTCGTCCATCCATCCACCCTGCTCTCTCGTCCCTCTCTCCCTCTGGCCATCAGCCTGAATGTTCTCTGTTCTGGTTGAGTGCTGAGGTGCCTGGTCTGGGGACCCCCCATTGCGTGTTTCTGCAGCCCCCCAGACACTGGTCTGGGCTCGGTCTTTATTCTGCCTGTTCTAATACCCAGCACGTTCCCTGGTCTGCCCCTCTGGGTCTTGCTGTTCCACGCTGCTGTGTTCTTTAGACCTCTGCACACTTACGCCAACCCATGCTTTGGTCTGCGGCTCACCTACTACTCTCTTGGGTTCCCTCTCAGACTAGCCCGGGACTGGCCATGGCGTTATCATTGGCTATGCGTCATTCACGCACACGAGGAGACGGGGCTTCATCCCAGCCGCGGGCGCTCTGTGGCCTGGGTGGGGGCTGCAGCTGCCGTCTTTTCAGCCTGTGTGTCGAGGGCCTGTCCCCAGTGGGGACGTGGCCGGCAGGTGGCTCAGGACCCAGTGCCACCCTCCCGCACAGGAGTATAGCTTAGATCTGTGCTGGGGTTTCTTGCAGACTTTTGGGGGTAGACTTTGATTTGAAATAATATGACACTGTTCTGTAGTTTGAAGACCACTCTCCGTACCTTTTACCAAATGCTAAAATGCATTGTTTTGTTTTTGTTTCTTTCACATATTGCCTGCTTGAAGATGAACTGACAGGAATCCTTAAGAAATTATCACTTGAGAAATACCAACCTATTTTTGAAGAACAGGAGGTAAGAGTGTTCCTTTCAAATGTCAATTTAAATCTTAGTGTAGGGAGAAAGAAAATGTTTGTCTCAATGTCTAGTTCTCTTTCAAGCCTGGATTGATCCTTTCCACTGGGACAGCCTGGGACATGGAAGTCGGGTCCAGCCCCACAGTCCAGTTCATCCTCACCGTGAAATCCGAGGGCCTATGGCTTGCTACGTTGCAATCGAATTTTGTCATTCTGAGTACTGCTCTCTCTCGAAATGTCTCTCCTGAAAACATTTTTGTTGCACGGGACTGACTAGCAGGCACCTAGGTTTAAAGTGGGCCACAAGCAAATCCCGAGGAATCTGCCTAAAGTGTCTGGAAGTGGGGCCTGCAGTAATCTCAGAGTTCATATTTGCTTAAAAGCATGAAAATCCCATTTTAAAAAATGACTACTCTGCTGTATTGCAGTGCCTCAAAACGCTGAGCACAGAGTTACTGTATGACCTCCTGGGTACGTCCCCCAGGGAAACGAAGGCATAGGTCCTCATGAAAACTTGTCCCCAGATGTTCATGGCAGCCTTACAATGGCCTGAAAGGGGAGACAGCTCAATCTCCCATCACCTGCCCATGGATAAGAGAAATGTGGTACTGCTCTAGTGGAGTATCTGACAACCGTAAAAGAACGTTACAGGCCACACACAGCACGGGGAGTTGAAAGCATTAGGTTCAGTGCTGGGTGCCATGGTGCACGCCTGTGCTCCCAGCGGCTCAGGAGGCTGAGGCAGGAGGATTGCAAGTTCAAAGCCAGCCTCAGCAAATTAGCAAGACGCTAAGCAACTCAGGGAGACCCTGTCTCTAAATAAAATATATAAAAAAGGGCTGGAGATGTGGCTCAGTGATTAAGCACCCCTGGGTTCAATGCCCAGTACCAAAAAACAAAACAAAAAAACACACACATACAAAAACAGAAACCAAAGGCCATGTTTGGTGTGGTTCCATTTATGAAATGTCCAGACCAGGCAAACCTGCAGAGCAGAGCTGTGGTTGCCAGGAGCTGGGGGAGGAGGGCTGGGCAGCAGCTGCTTGGAGTTCAGGGTGACAAAAACCTACAGCTAACTGTGGCCATAGCTATGGAACTGTGGACATGCTACAGGTCACTAAATTATATACTTTAAGTGGGTGAGTTATATGATGGGTGAATATATATTTCAATAGACTATTAAAAAATTTACTGTTTTAGCCAAATAAGACTCTTCTGTAGGCCACCAGCCACTGGGTTGTAATCGCTGGCTTAGAAGGTTCTGGTGCCCAGGGTAGCACATGCAAACCATCATCCTTACAGTACCAATCATGACAGCCACTTGTCCCCAGCGAGGTCCAGACACAATCGAGGGCTGTGGCTTTTGGTGAACAGGCATGTGATGCGTCCGTGCTTTCCTTGCTTTGCTTTCTGGCTGCACCCTGTCTGTTGCTCCGGCCTCCTTGGCATTTGGAACTTTTCTCTGTTTCCAAGAAGTCTTTCCTGGGGGCCCGTGGCTGCCTGCTTTTGCTTGAAGTGTCCCGCGTCCTCTTGGCATGTGCAGAGCACACACCCCAGAGCCCACTTCTGTCTCTTGACGTGTCTTAATCTCTGCTTTGTGAGACCATGCTTGTGGTGATTTCCTGGTCTCATCCCCGTTCCTTGAGCTGGCATGGTGGGGCCACCTGTCACTCATCTTTCAGGGGCTGCGGCAGTTGTCCAGTGCAGGGTGTGGAACTGTGTCCCCACTGAGGCGTGAAGCTCTCAGAATGGCAGAGGGAGGAGGACAGGCAGACTGCGCTGCTCTGCTGCTGTTCTAATGGGTCATCTCACTGCCTCTGAAGTGGGGCTGAGCCGCAGAGGCTGGAAGCTGCTGGCGGGAGGACTCCTGTGCCCGCTGGGCCTGTGTGAGGCTGGCTGAGACCTTGTCTGGTCTCCCTGCCGTGAGGCCTGCCTTCTTCAGGAGCCAAGCTCAACTGTCTTCTTTGACTTAGTTTCTCTCTGGGCAATTGAGAAGCTGGTTAGTAGGGTGGGGAACTTGCCTCGGTGTAAAACCACAGCCCAGCATTTCCCTTGGAAGCTTTAATAGGTCTGGGCTTCACCTGCTCATCGTCCCCCACCCTTACCTCCAACCCAGTTACCACAGCTACAGGGATACTTCTTGTCCCTTGAAGTATCGGGGACAGCACTCTTCTCTGGTTCCTAGTGCTGGTTAGAATTTCTCCCTGTCGTTACATATGTATAATCATCAGTGAGAATTTGGAAAAGAAATTAGGTAATACATGTTCTTATCAGAATGAAACTGAACACAGTAATTTTCATTTTCCTATCTGTATCAGGATGAATTTGGTTTGATTACATGTATTAACAACAACAAAAATTAATGGTATCGTCACAAAATAGAGTTATTTCTGCTAGAAAAAAAGTTTGGAGGTGAGTCATCTAGGCTTCTTCTAGCTCTCTGCTCCACACACTGAGGTATATGGCCCTTGTCCCCAGAGCCCAGAGTGGCTCTTACAGCTCCAGCCATCACATGCACATTCCATATGCAGGATGGGGCATAGAGGTATAGGTATGGAGGCCTGTTCTCTGTCCCCCTGTGTCTTAGACTGTCACTGTCCCATATGCCGGTGTGCTTGCTGCACCTGAACCACTTTCAACTTTCCCTCCACACAGCCTTGGAGGCACAGAGGCCCATTAGCCTTTTTTCCTAGAGCAGAGTCCCAGGACCCAGGCAGAGCAGACAGCTGTTAGAGTTCCCATAGAAACCACGGACTGTACGGTTTTGAGATGCTGTCCCTCTGGCACCTGCCCCTTGGTTCCGTGGCCCTTCTCTCCTTTATTGCTTTGGCTTGTGTTCTTACTCTCTTTCCACAGTCTGTGCCTCTCTTGTCCTCTGAGGGGGAAGTGAGGTGAGCACTGCCGTACACCCACGTTCTTGCAGCCTCCGGTGTTCCCAAAAGCGCAGCCATGTCGGAATTCCCTTTCCAACAGCAGGACTTGGAGCGGACAGACCTTGCAGCCTGCCCAGGTCCCTGCCTCAAAGATGCCTTGGTTTTCCCAAAATAAGTCTGTTTGGAAAAGCCAGGAGCTGGGAGAGTTGGCTTTTAATGTTTTCAATTAAACTTTAAACGTGAAGTCTGGAATCGGAGGCAGTAAGTCACCATCGATTCTCTACTAATAAGCACTAACAGCTCCTAATTGTGACATTTCTGTTGGAGAGAAGAGTGTGGTCCCCAGCAGATGGTAGCGAAGCCCCTTCTCTTCCCAGGTGGACATGGAGGCATTCCTCACGCTCACCGACGGCGACCTGCAGGAGCTCGGCATTAAGACAGATGGATCCCGGCAGCAGATTTTGGCCGCCATCTCTGAACTGAATGCAGGCAAGGTATTGTGCTCAATCTTTTTTCTCTCCTTGTTTCAGGCAGCTGGGAGCTTCAGGGGGGTCCAAGGACCTTCTTGGTGGTCTCATTTTGGCTCCTCTGGCATATCTGGTGGAGGCTGGCCCTTTACACACCTACTCAACCTCCCAGGGTGGCCTCCTCCCTCCTCTACCTCTGAGGTTGTTGCTCCTCAGATTCGGCTAAAATATTCCCTTAGGTTGCCGGGCACGGTGGCGCACGCATGTAATCCCAGTGGCTTAGGAGGCTGAGGCAGGAGAATCGTGAGTTCAAAGCCAGCTTCAGCAAAAAGCAAGGTGCTAAGCAACTCAGTGAGACCCTGTCTCTACATAAAACACAAAATAGGGCTGGGGATGTGGCTCAGTGGTCGAGTGCCCCTGAGTTCAATCCCTGGTACTGCCCCCCATAATACTAGTCATATTCCCCTGGGTAATTTCTACCCCCAGGAGCAGGTATGGCCCTCGGAAGCCCTGCAGCCAGGCTGACCTGACCTGGAGTCCCAGGCAAGGCACACCCTGCTCTGAGCCTCCCTGTCCCCATCCGTAGGGGTCCATAGGGTGGATATGACGAGGTTGTCACAACCAGAATACCCAGCAGGACTCCTGGCACACAGCTCTCCGTTACCTTTGTTGATATCGGCATCCCACATTAAACTTCTCTTTCATCCACTTTAAAGCTAAAGATCAATAATGCTCCCTATGCCCCGACTCCAGGACACACATAAATCAAAACAAAAGGCCCAAAGCACAAAACCAGATAGGCAAACCCCACTCCCTTTGCAAACATCCGCTACGGGTGCTGCTGGGCTGTGAGCGTCCCGGCCGTCGCCTCTTCCCTGACACGGGTGAGGCACGTCGCTGCTCGCGGTGGCTTTCCCACGCTCGGCCTGCCAGCTGTCTGCCTGCTGGCCAGCAGCACTGTGGCTGGGTATTGTGGTCATTGCTGTCTCCACTGTGGACGTCCCTGCCTCTCGCCTTTTTCCTTTTTCTCTCCCGTTGTTCCTTGGGCTGTGTTCCACAATATGAGGTCATGTCAGAGAGCATGACCCTTTTTATGGTTCTTTCCGTGTATTGCTGGATTATGCACAGAAATACTGAAGGGACGCACAGCCCCGGCCGCAGGTAAATATTTGTGTAGCACTTTATCATTGACAAATCACTCTGCACACGCTTCCTTAGCCAGGCCTTGCCTCAGTCTGCGAGGCCACCCTGCCCTGCCCAGGTTGCCGTGGTTGTGACTGTTGTTATTATGACCTGTCTACAGGTGACGGGTGACCCTTCAGGGTGATCTTAACCACTGAGCCACATCCCCAGCCCTATTTCTATTTTATATTTTATTTAGAGACAGGGTCTCGCTGAGTTGCTTAGGGCCTCACTAAGTTGTTGAGGCTGGCTTTGAACTCATGATCCTCCTGCCTCAACCTCCTGAGCCGCTGGGATCCCGCCTGGCACTTGGAGGGGTTTTTCCTTTTTTACTGTTTGTTTTTTCTCTTCTCTAAGTGTCTCTAACAGTCCTCACCTGGGTCTGGACTGCTCACTTTACAAGTGGGAAGGTCAAGGCTCAGACATGGGCAGTGACCCAACTTCAGACCAGTTGGTTTCTGCTCCACTCCTGGCCGCGGAGGCAGGAAGGAGGATGAGGCCAGCGTGGAGGTTGCTGGGGGTGAGCAGCTCTCTGCTGCCAGGAAGGGCATCAGCCAGTGACCTGAAGCACCTGGTTGGCTTACAGGGGGCAGATCATCCAGACAGTCACTGAAGTTTTGGAGCATTGATTTATTCGGGGAAAGAGCCCCGCCAGGTCCCAGGTCTGTGGAGAGCTGAGCGGCACGGGGCTGTGCTGGAGCACAGTACACACTCACTCACTGGAGGCCCACAGAAGGAGAGAATCCATGGCCTCACTCCAGCTCCCCACAGGCCCACAAAGGAGAGTGTTCATTGCTGTGGGAGCTCTTGACTCAGAGTGGGGACTGGAAAGGCAGAGACTGAGGAGACCTGAGGAGAGAACTGGGTCTGACACCTGAAGGAGGAGCTGGAGTGGGTAAAGGGTTTAAGGGCAGAGCAGACCAGGCTGAGGAGCACCTGTGCAAAGTTCCTGTGGTGGGAGGGTGTGGTGCCTTTGGGGAACTCAGCAGTTGGAGCACAGAGATCAAGTGGGCCAGGGGGCGCAGGTAGAGGCCCCGAGCTGCAGATCACTCTGCATGGTTTTGTGCCAAATGCTTTTTTTTTTTTTTAGTTGTAGATGGACACAATACCTTTATCTATTTATCTTTATGTGGTGCTGAGGATCGAACCCAGTGGCTCTTGTGAGCTAGGCAAGTGCTCTACCACTGAGCCACAACCCCAGCCCCCAAACGCTTTTTTATTTTAACATGGCTGAGATAAATTTGGATCTTTAGTTTTGCACCCTTCTTTCTTTAACATGAAATCTATGCAGCTACCCATGTCCCTGATCTCTTTTTAATAAATTTGCCTAAATGCACTCAAATTGATTTTTTCAAACATCTCTATTTGTTGGATATGTAAATACCCAAGCTTTGTAGAAATAGTGCCTCAAAGGACAACTCTGTGCATAAGACTGTCTAATGATCCCCCCGGAATAGAGGTTAAAACAAATCACTGAGTCCAAGAGCCTAAGGTGTGTGTACTTCTCCCTGAAATTCCTTCCAGAGCCGGGCACGCTGCTGGGCTATGAGTGTGGGGGTGCAGCTCTCCCACAGTCCTGCCAGCATTGAGAACCATCAGTTTGTTTTTTAATCATTTATTTGACAGGCTAAAAAATGTACCTTGTTTTCATTTGCATTTTTTTAAGTACTGGATTGATGGGATCCTTTTTTCTATATTTAATGGCCCTTTGTGTGATTTTTTTTTCTTTTTTCCTTTTTTGAGAATTTTCAGGCAGGTCCTTTGAAACTCAGGGATTTTTTAAAGGGCAGTTTTCATGATCATCAAGACGGTCGGCTGTGGACATGGGAGCAATTATGGTTTTCAATACCTACTGCTCCCTCCTAGGGTTAGGAGGCAGTGAGTGCCGGAACCCTGTCCCACCCTGACCTCATTTCTCAGCAGTTAAGGCTGAGGTGGTGAGTGATAAAGCCACTTCTCCCCCAGCTTCTCAGCCCTCTGCAGTAGGGCCACCCGTTCATTATCTCAAGTGGTGCTTTATAGTCCCCCGGGAGGTTGTGCTAACCCCATTTTACAGAGATGAAAACTTAGTGGGACAGGGGTGTGTCTGGGATGCCACCATGTATCACTGGTGCGATCGGGATTCCAGGTCCACCGTGGCCCCCCTGCAGCCTTTGGATTTGTAGGGCAAATCTGGCAGCCTTTCACCAGCTTTTTGGAGATGATTTGCAAAGTTGGGCATGTGGGGAGAAGCTTGTTGTCCTCCCAGGGGCATGGGAAGCCTGGCCAGCACAATACGTCCCTGCCTAGGGGTCCGGAGAGGGGCCCTTCTAGGCTGTGGGAAGATTATGAAATGGAAGAAAAGAGCCAGGTGCGGTGGCACACACCTATAATCCCAGCAGCTTGGGAGGCTGAGGCAGGAGGATCACTAGTTCAAAGCCAGCCTCGGCAAAAGCAAGGTGCTAAGCAACTCAGTGAGACCGTGTCTCTAAATAAAATACAAAAATAGGGCTGGGGATGTGGCTCAGTGGTCGAGTGCCCCTGAGTTCAATCCCTTGTACCTCCACCAAAAAAAAAAGAAAGAAAAGAAAGTTGGTTGTGGTTTTTTTTTTTTTGAGTTTTGTAATTTTGTCTTTTTTTTTTTGTCCTTTTTAGTTGTACAGGACAGTAGAGTGTATTTTGACATATCATACATACATGGAGTATGACTCTGGTTCTGTGAATGTACATGATGTGGAGCTACACTGGTCGTATTCATATATGAACTAGGAAAGTGATGTCGGATTCATTCTGCTCTTTCCCATTCCCATCCCTCCTCTCACTCCCCACCTATTGAGAGTCAGCATCTGCATATCAGAGAAAACATTCAGCCTTTGGTTTGGGGGGATTGGCTTATTTCACTTAGCATGATAGTCTCCAGATCTATCCATTTACTGGCAAATGCCATAATTTCATTCTTCTTTATGGCTGAGTAATATTCCATTGTGTATATATACCACATTTTCTGCATCCATTCATCTGTTGCAGGGCACCTAGGTTGGTCCCTTAGCTTAGCTATTGTGAATTGAGCTGCTATAAACATTGATGTAGCTGCATCACTGTAGTATGCTGATTTTAAGTCCTTGAGTAGCCAAGGAGCGGGATAACTGAGTCAAATGGTGGTTCCATTCCAAGTGAACAGGAAGAAGGTTTGAAGTCTGAGCTCATACTGTGGACTTTTAATTTTTTGCCTTTTTACTTTCAGCAGAGATCATACATTTTTAATTTGCTTTATGTTGTGACCTATATTAATTTGTTGACTTGGAAATTTTTGTTTACTCATCCTGCTGCCCTCCAAGAGCAGGACGTGTCTGCCTCCTGCAGCCCTCACAGGTCCCATGTCCACAGCAACATCTGGGCACTGTTATGGTCCTACTTTATAAATGGGGAAATCAAGGTCCAGAGAGGTGAAGTGTCCTGCTCAGAGTCACCACCTAGTAATGGGAGAGGTGGGATTTGAACCCTTCATCACCTCTGGGTCTCGCTACCCCTTGTCTAGGAGTTCAGTGGACTCAACTAGAAGCATCCACATCCACCTTCATTTCCCATCTCAAAATATGGGGTTGGGAGACTGTGTGGTAGGGTTTCCGTCGAATACTCTGGAAAGACACAGAGTGAGACAGGCAGGGAAATGCCCCATCTAGACAAGCTGGCCTCACCCCTCCTCGTCCAGGGGTGGGGACCTCCTGTGCCTCAGGGTCCTCTGCAGCACTGGTAGCTGTGATAGGGGGTGCTGGGGAGACGCTGGCTCAGTCTTTTTTTATTCAGCTTGGTACTCTTTTTTTTTTTTTTTTTAATTTTTTTTTTAGTTGTTGATGGATCTTTATTTTATTCATTTATTATTTATACGTGGTGCTGAGGATCGAACCCAGTGCCTCACGCATGCTAGGCAAGCGCTCTACCACTGAGCTACAGCCCCAGCCCAGCTTGGTACTCTTTTAATTGGGTCATTTATTTCCCCCACGACGCCCGTGGGTTTCTCAAGTGTGAGTGGAGCACTAACAACACTGTATCAACAGAATTCATGGTTAAAAGATGTAACGAGACTTTCTGTGTCTGTTTCGATTCCCTCCACAGGGACGAGAGAGGCAGATTCTACAGGAGACCATTCACAACTTCCACTCCTCCTTCGAGAGCAGCGCCAGCAACACGAGGGCACCCGGCAGCAGCCCCTGTACGTGATGCTCCTGGTTGCTCTTTGCCGCGGCTGCATTGTGAGCCCTCTGAGCCCCGGTACCCCAGCACGTGGCCACAGCCCTGGCCCTGCTCTCTGCAGCCTGCCCTGTCACCGCTGAGCCCTGTCCTGTGGTTGCGCCCTCTGCAGGGCACCCCTCCCCTGGCCCCTTGCTGTGACAGGTTCCCGCACATGCGTCCAGACTGATCCTCACAGGACAGTCCATTTGAGTGCTGCTGCGAGGCACGTGGTTTCATTTGGTGACTCAGGGACCCAGCTCCTTTCATCTGTGCCCTGCCATCCCTGGGAGCCGAGGCTCCACTTCTGGCTGGCACAGAGGAACTGGGATGGCGGTGATGGGCGGATGGCACAGCCGCGCTTCCCTGCCCTGCCCTTTGCTGCTGCAGTCTCTCCCGCTCAGGCCAATGGTCCTGGTCAGCACTTGGTCCCAGACTGGGGACCATAGCTCCAATGGCGTTCCAGCAGCATTGGGCTCAGGGAAGTGGTATTAGAGCCTCCGTAGTGTCCCTCCTGGAGGAAGCCTTTCTCCACCCCTCGTGCTCACAGAGCCGCTGCTGCTGCTGGGGTCCCTTGTGCCTGGAGTGTCTGTCACCACTCTCCTGCTGCAGGCGGCACACACAGGCGTTCAGGAGTGCACGTCCAGTGTGGCTTCTCCAGCATAGGCAGCCGCCCGCGTGGGGAGGAGGCTCAGTGCCCGTCCCTCCCTGTCTGGCCTTGGCTAGGACTAGGGTCAGGATGCACCTGCCCACCCACATCATGTAGGGCTATCCGCCCTGCACATCAGGGCAGGAGATGGAGGTGTCACATGGAGGAGGGACTTTGGTACTCAGATTTTCTAGGCAGAGACATGGAGAATCTGGAATTTCTTCTACACCCTGTTAGTGCTGTGTTTCCCAAAAGTGGATCAGTTCATGCATTTTTCTACCATGTTATATTATGACTGTAAAAATCCAATCACTGTATTATACCCAGGGAACCATATGTGCAGACCAGCCACAGCCTTCCCACCCCCGGCGGATCTTGACAGGCCGGAGACCTGTCAGCGCTGGGCCCCAACCTCCCAGAGCAGCAGATAGAGAAGAAAGGGCTTGTGCTCTGGGCTCAGGGTCAGACCCAGCTATGTGCTGACCCAGTGTGGCCGGGACAGGCCACTTGGCCTCCTGGGCCAGAGCTCAGACCCTAGTGCATAAAGCGCTTGGTCCATAGAGTTCTGATCCTTACCATGAGCTGTGCCAGGCCATCTGTCACCTGTCCCTCCTCTGGCCATCACAGCCCAGCCCCCATGCTGTCTTTTAGAGGCATTTGTCACCACACTGCCCAGAGCCTGGTGGTTTTCCCCTCTGCCTGACCATCTGCTGGGTGTCATCCCTGCCTCAGAAGGCCACTCTGCACGGGAATGGAGGCGAAACTTCCTGTTTCAGCCACACAGCTGTATGAAGGGTCCTGTGAGGGGGACGTGCTTACTGAGCACCTATTGTGTGCCCAGGCGTCTCTGCATTGTCGTTTGTCCTCACTGCCACTCCAGAGGTGGCCTTATTCAACCTCATCCTGCACACGGGGACGCAGACACAGGAGGAAGGAAGCTGCTCTCGTTTCCCACTGCAGAAGGAGCAGGGCTGGGTTGGAACACCACCTGGCAGGCCTCCAGGCAGGGGCCCCTCCCTCACTCCTGTAGACCCCTAGACCAGACACGACTGGCTGGGGTCCTCAGGGTCACCGCAGGTGTGGAGCTGCTTGCCCACAGCAGTGTGCCTTGAGGCCTCGCCACTGCTATTTGTCACTGTACAGTCTTTTCTGTAGCCCACCTGTTGGTGTCGTGTCCACTCAGGTGGAGCACCTGTGAAACAGGAGCAGTGTCAGGTTCACCTGTTGTAGAGGCAAACCTCAGTCTTATCTGCTGGCCCTGGACAGAGCAGGACTGGTCACCCCCTTGTGCAGATGGGAAGCTGAGGCTCCAAATGGTCCCTCTCTCGTCTGCTGCACTAGACTCAAGGCTTTTTCTCCCAGATAGTTGGTCTGCTGGTGGGTGAGAGATCCCTGTAACCTTTCCTGTGACCCTCCTCACCCACAGCGGTCCCCAGCCTGCCTCCAGGAGGCTGCTCCCCTCCACAGGAAGAGCTCCCATGCCCCCTGACCTTCACCAGTGTTTCCCATAGTGGGCTCCTTGGAGCCCCAGAGTGGCAGGATGTCAGTAGGTTCTTTGTGAAGAGATGACAGGGGTGTGCATGTGGCCTAGGAGCCTGGGCAGGCCTGGGTTCAGGTAGAGCTGCAAGATGACCTTTGCTTTGGGACTAATCTGCCTTTAGAACACTGGGCCTCCGACAGGCCACAAGCTTATGGCATTTCCTGTACTTCTCCAAGTACTCGTGGACGGCACTGGGGAAGGCCTGCTTTGTCTGGGCCTCACAGTCCCAGGGCCTCAGCCAGGTCGGGGTCCCTGGGAACTACCTCTCGCCAGTACCTCTCCACAGATGTGGCCAATTGGCAGTGGGACCTCACAGTGAGGGTGTCTCCTGCCTTTGAGAAAGTGGGGGCCCTGCTCAGAAGGTTTTCTGTCCTAGGGACTCCCCTAGAGAGAGGGTATTGTTGCCCAGCATCCATGCAGCATCCTGCTGGTGGGTCCTGGGTGTCTGAGGCCACTTCAGGTCCTGCAGGAAGGATGGCCTTGTCCTTCATTCATTCACAGAAGGTTAACTGAGCATCTACGCTGGGACAGCCCCAGGCTGTGCTCTGGATCCATAGATGAAAAGACTCATCTTGGCCCTCACAGAACTGCAGTGCTTGAGAGGAGAAAAGCACACAAGCAGAACAGTTAGAGCCCCATCAAGAGAGTAGTGATCGTGGTGTGTACAAGTTCATGGCACAAAGGCAGTCCTCATTTAATGGCTCAAGCTCAGCCTGGGCAGGCCCAGCGGGGAGAGGTGGAACTGGTCCCAAAGGGCAATTCTGGGCACAGCAGCAGGTGGGGAGGAGAAACGACACCCCAAGCCAGGGACAGTGCTACACAGACGGCAGATAACTTGTATGGATTATATAATGTCAGGAAGGGAGGTAAGTTAGATATTTGTCTTCGGGATTTTCAGTCCTTCTCTTTGGTACATGTAGAAGCAAAACATTAAAGAACTGATGCAGAGGCAGACCTAGCTCTGGCTTTGGCTCAGCCATTTCTCATTGGGTATTCAGGTATTTTTCTTCTTGAGTCTCAGTTTGCCTTTTGGTTACCAGGGTCTAGGCTGTTCCCAAGGGGCTGGGAATCAGGTGAGGTGAGAAAACCCTTTTCACCCTGGAGCTATGCAGATGTAAGGAAACCCAAAGCTGGTTGCTTGTTTCATCTCTCTCTCCCTCTCGTACCCACCCTTTCTTCTCTCCCACCTGACCCTATATAGCCATAGCTGGGTGGGTGAGACCAGAAGCAGCCTCCAGCAAGAGGTAGCGGCAGCTTAGATGGCTCTGCTAGCATCAGAGCCCCAAGGAGTGGAGAGTCGTCCAGTGGATCCCTGTCCTCCAGATGGTGCTTGTGTCACTGGGATTCCCAGCAAGGTGGACAGAAAGAAGGAAGGCTGGCTCAGTCATCAAAGTTGATCCAGCAGGCAGAGACGGAACCTCGTGTTTGCTCCCGCCTTAGAGACATCCGAAGACATGGTACAGGCCAGGCCCACAGCTGGACAGCTTTGGACATCCACCCTGAGCTGTGCACCCAAGTAAGTGCCACCTGAAGGGCTTGGGACCCTCTCTGAACAGATTCTGCAGGCCAGATGAAGTGACATCTATAGAAGGTAGAGTGAAGTCCCCTCCTATGGTCGTCCTTGTGCATTCCAAGCAAGTTAATCATATCTTATTAACCAGTGAGTCCTGTTCAACGTGTAAAGAGTCCTAATGTTTTCCCTAATAAAGCTGATACCAAATTCTGCAGGCGTGACTGGGAGCAGGGATCTTCTCCCCCGGTGAGTGGGAAGTGAGTCTCCTTCCCTTGGAAGTTCTGCACTCGTCAGGTATTTCTTGAGGGCTGCCCTGCTGGTCACAAGGGGCTCTGCACCTCCTAGGAGTGGACTTGAGCCCTGCCTTCCCTTCAGCTCCTCAGCTGAGAGGCCAAATGGATGGTGGGCCACAGAGCTTAGGGATGACAGAAGGGAAATCGGTGAGAAACCATGGGGATGAGCACAGGACGCCGTTGCACCTGTCTTCAGGTGTGCCCACGCAGCTGGGCTGCCTTCCTGAGGCCACAGGTGTCCGTATCCTGTTGGAGCCTCCGGAGCCTTCTCAGCAGGGCTGACAGACACAGGGCCTGGCCTTCCTCACTGAAATCTTGTGGTGGCTGGTGGGGGTGGGGTTTGGCCTGCCCCCAGCCCTCACCCACTTACTCAGGATGCTATTTTTGGGGGGGTTTCCATCTTCCTCATGCCAAGTACCACTACTGTTACTTCTTTTTCTTCTCCTTCTTCTTCTTCTTTTTATTATTATTATTTCCATGTAGGATTTTGGTTTTCCTTTGCCAAACTGTATGTTAAACAATGGTGGGTTTGTCATCTCCCTTTGTGCTCATTAGAGGCATAAAACACCACTCGAGTTCTCCCAGCAATAGCTGTTAGGGAGCGAGCCCCAGGTTGCCGGTTGGTTCTGGGAATCACCTTGCCTGGTCTTCACAAGAACCCTGTGTGGCTTACAGCTCCCTCCCTTTCAGTTTGGGGCCCCAGGAAGACACTGATAGCAACCATCTTTACCAAGGACAAGCATAGCTAACAAGGGACACTTCAGTTTGAATGCATGTCTCACCTCAAAGTTCACAGTGTCTGCATGGGTCTTAGTCCCTGGTCCCTTGGTCTCTGGTCTCGGTACCTTCATTATCATGTGCTCAGCCCCAAGGAGCATTAGGAAAGCAGGGTGGGGTTCAGAGGTGGAGTGAGGCCATGGGCCCCAGAGGGCAGAGCAAGGGAACTGGGGAGGCTGTGGACAAGGGGCCAGCTCCCCAAGAACACTCCAGGGACCAGCGCTGCTGGAGAGAAGCCTTCCCCAGGTGGGCGCCAGAGGTTAGGAGCCTATGTCAGGGCAGCGGAGAGGAAACGAGATTTTAGATGAGGGATTGGAGAGGGAAGTAGTTCCCCACACCAGTACAGGTAGAGGTGAGAGAAGCAGTGAGTTTTCCTGACACTGAGTTTGCTCATTTTACAGGGCCGGCCTTGAGGCCTTGATTCTGATGAAGTTTCTTTTCCTTTGGGAGGGTCAGGGTGCCGTGATGGGAGTTTTAGTTTTACAGATGTGTGAAATTCAAGTCTGAGAAGCACTTCTAGGTGAATCTTGAGGTCCTGTCCAACCTCTTGACTGTATGAAAAGCTCTAATGGGCAGGGGAAGTGCTTCTTCAGTAAAGTGAACAGAATGACCATGGAACCCAGCAGTTCCACGCTCCAGTGTACGCTGCAAGGAAATGCAAATAGGTATTTGAACAGGAAGTGGCATGAATGTTGATAGCTCAGTTCACAGCATGCAAAAGGTGGAGACAGCTCCTACCCACCAAGGGATGGATGGACACCCAGGAGGTCTGTCTACAGAATGGCTACATGATTATTTAGCCATTAACAAGGAATGAAGTACTGATAACATGCCACAGCATGGAGGAACCTCAAGAACCTAAGCAGAAGAAACCAGCCACCAAACTCTACATATCATGTGACTCCACTGATGTGGAATAAACAGAATAGGAGAATCCACCAAGACAGGAAGCAGGGGCGCGGTTGTCACCGGCTGAGGGCTGGGAGAATGGGGAGTGACTGCTGATGAGTGAGTCTCCTCGAGGGTAAGCAAAAGTCTAGAATTAGGCAGTGGTGATGCCTGAACAGCGGCAGGGATGGACAGGAAGGTCAAGGACCTCAGGATGTTCAGACTTGCACCGTCTCCCATCCTGGTCATCTCTAAATCTTCCTTAGGTGGGAACCACCTGTGCCCATTCTAGGGTCCTCCTTCCCATACATGTGCGCCCCCTCTGGTCTCAAGTCGGTGTCCCCAGAAAATGCTTCACAAGCAAATCATCGTGAAGAGGTGGGGCTGCCCTGGTCCTGGGTCTGGGGAGGGGCAGGGCCCTTTGCAGTGGAGAGGTCTCCAGGGCTGCTGGTCAGCGCATGTGCCCTGTGCCCTCTGGCCGCTTCTCCAGTCCTCGTCTTTCTCCGCTGGTCTTGGAGCCGAGCTGCTCCTTTGCCTGCTTGCTGCTCTCAGCAAAACAATTGTCTCCACTTTGATGGCAATGGAAACCGCTTGGGCACAGGAGTGTTTTCAGAAGCCTGGCGTTGGCATGGACACGGCTGCAGGGCCGTGTTCAACGTGAGCCTCCAAGGGGTGGCCAGGGATATTGCTGCGCTCTCCACGACCCTGTCCCTGCCCTTGCTCTGCTCCACCAATGTGCCAATGCATGGGATCTGCTTGTCCCTTTCATCAGGGGTCTGTCCCCAGGCCTATCTCCAAGGACAGGCTGCAGACTGATCCCCTCAGTGTTCCCTTTTCTCCGGGCCTACTTGTGCTGAGGGCGCCACGAAGTGAGGCTGTTTGTGGAGGGGACTCTGCAGAGCAGAAGAGCCTAGAGGTGGAGGCTCCAGGACAGCTTTGTGAGCCAGGTGGCCACGCTGACCTAAGTCCTCACCAGGAGCAGAAGTCAAGAACCTGAATCCCAGGGACTCCTCCAGGGGAGTTTACACCCAAGGATGTAGCCATCTTCAGCAGCGAGTGACCATCTCTGGTGCCATCAAGGAGGCCCCAGTGGGTGAAGCCAAGTCCTCGCCTTGCTTAGGCTCCATGGGAGCAATGACACTCCTGGCTCATGGGGCTGGTGTGGAACTAACAGTCGAAGTGCTCAGCATCCTGGGGCGTCTGAAGCCCTTGTTTTCTCTCACTGTGTCTTGGGGGTCAGGTCCTATGAATTCCTTGTCACCAGGATGGTGTAACTCAGCACAGCCACATTGACCACCCGTAAGTTAGTGGCAGTCAGAGGAGTCAGACTAGGCTACTGACCTTCCACAAGTGAGCACTTCCTGTACTTCACATATTTAGTTCCGTCCATCAGAGGTAACGTCGGTGCTACCCATTTAACAGGTGAAGAAAGCGAGGCACAGGGAAGTAAGTGACTTGTCTAACACTGCTTACCTAGTTCATTTTACAAACCACATAATAAAAAGAAAAACAGAGCAAAGAAAGCAAGAGTTGGGGTCAGGTAGGGGGAACAAAGGTATAGACTGATTTTGGAGCTGTCAGGCACTTAAACAGGCCACTTAGCATTTCTGGGTCACAACAGTTACTTTTGAATAAAGTTGATTTTTACTTTTAAAGAATTGCACAGGTCCTTTTCAATGTAGAGTGTAACAGTGACATTATTATGTTCTCTGTTGAGAGCCCCTAGTCAGGCTCACCCTTCAAGAGAGCCCAGTGTGGGTGCCAGAATGTGCAGGCTAGGGGACTGAGGAGCCCTTCTGACCGAAACCTCACACCTGGAAAAATCCTCCAAATGGGCTCCCAATGGGGCCCGCTAAGCTTCTTGAGCTTTCTACTGATGTGCGCATGGCTCTCTGCAAGATGAATCATTCATGACCCTTGCTGGGAGCCCAGCATGGGAGCTCAGTCCGGCAATCCCAACCACTCAGGAACCTGAGGCAGGAGAATCCAAAGTGTGAGGCCAGCCTGGGCAATTTAGTGAGACCCTGTCTCAAGATAAAAATATAGAAAGGGTTGGGGATGGAGCTCAGTGGAACAGTGCTTGCCTAGCCTGTGAGGCCCTGGGTTCCATCTCCAGCAACACACACGCAATACTTGCTCTTTGCTGTGCTTTCCTAGCTTCAGTCTTGCTACTCAAAGTAAGGTTGGTGGATAGGCAGCTTTGGCGTCCTCGGAGCATTCGTAAGAAGTGCAGGCTCTCCAAGGCCCCAGGTGATGCGTGTGCACACAGTGCATTCATGTATGTGGACACTCTGAAGCAGTTACCCCTCCACAGAGGGCTGCACACATACCCAAAGTCACATGGATAGTTAGGGTGGAACTGAGCCTCACCCAAGCTTCTCTGGTCTCTCTGCAACTTCCTGTAGTTTTACATGCATACTTATTCAATTCTCCTATCCATCCAGAGGTACCCTTCTTGCTACCCATTTTATGGAGGAGGGAAGTACAGAGAAGGCAAGTAACTCACCTAAAGATGCCCCATATTGATCTAGATCCCATGTACCTACTGAATTCACCATTGAGGAATCATAAGCAGAGTGGAGGGTCTGCAGGGCAGGAGAACCATATTCATCCTGGTGTAGTGGACCCCACATGAGGTCCTGAGTCATAACACGGCTTTGGGTCCTGCTGACACCACTGAGGGCTGAGCAGGTTGTCTCGTCCCCGAGGCCTCATTTTTCCCATTGTGAAATGGAGGGACCACAGAGGCTGCTGGCAGGGCTGAGGGTGAAGGGTAGGGAGCGCTGAGCACGGTGGAAACTGTAAAGTGCTTGCACATGTTACTTAGTGGTTTTCTTCTCCGGGGACCCTGACGGGGTGGTGTAAGAGGAAGAAGCTTAAAGAACGGGGAAGTTGCAGTAGGTGGAACTTCAGGGTTGCCATGGGAACCAAAGCGCCCAGGCTGATCAAGGCAGGAAATACCATCTGGTTTTAAACACCAAAAAGCCTCGACTCACACTGGACTTATTTCTGTAAACAGCAGAATTAACATCATCCTCCAGCAGCTACGTCAACCCAGAGCTATCTGGAGATTATTTGTCATTCACCTGATGTCCGTGGTCAGATCTGGACAAAGCCTGTCTGGAACTCCTAATTCATCCGCTGTCGCATCCAGAGAAACGTGGACAAGTCACTTGGTCAATCTGAGCTTCAGTGGAAGAAAAATGCCCCTCCCCCATCCCTTCTCAGACTTTGCAAGCACAGAGGGGAGGCTGGAAGTGGTGTCCAGAGGCAGCAGAGGGTGGGTGCCTGGGGTCCCAGTCAGCACCAAAGGTGGAAAATCACTCAGTATCTCATCTTCTTGCATCCAAGTTATGTGATTTAAAACCAGCCCAGAATGGGATGGTGCCTGCCCAAGGTCACACAGCAGATCAATGTCAAAGCTGTCTCTAAGTCTGTCTCTAAGTCACCGTCCCTCTACTCTGCCAGTCGTGTCTTCCTCTGATACTTGCTCCAGCATCACAGCATTGCTCCCGGGAAACACCATGCCTGGGATTTCTCTGGCTCCCCATGGGCTCTGTGAGACAGAAGGAACACATTTCTTGAATCCTTCACCTCCCAGGGATCTGACACAGGGAGGCAGCTTTTCTGTGTTGTTTTCTTAGGAGAAACAAGGCTTCTGTCAAACACAAGAGCTGAAATCAATCAGGAGGAAAATTTAAAAACAAGAGGGCTGTGTCCTTAAGTTTTCCAAACCTGGAGGAACATTTTCATTTTCTTTGCAGCCCTACAACATAGCAGAGGTCTTGTCAGGATGAGGACTTTTATAACAGGGGCTACCAGGAATCATTTAAGAAGAGAGCACCACCAGAGATGTGGGCCCAGGGTGGCACAGCTGTGCTGTGCAGCCTTGCTTGCCCTCTCTGAGCCTGCTTTCCCATGTGCACCATAAGGCATTTTGTGCACCATTTCAGAGGTTCCTTCCAGCTCTAACGTTCTGTGACTTGATAGCCATTTTCTAAGGAAGGCTTGGTGAGCCACTGCTTCTGGGGCCACCTAGTGCCTTGTTTGTTCTTCAGCCAATACCAACCTGAGTTAAGAGGCATAAGTCCCAGGCCCTTCAGCTCCCTGGCATTTGAGACCTGGGAGTTTCCTTGGAATGAGGCTTAAAGGAAATTGGGTTCTCTCTAGGATCAAGGGACAGGGATGTTGGAGGACATCCCATGCAGCCCCAGATCCTCTAGCTGCAGGTGTCACCTTAGACAAGTGATGCCCAAGGGTAGGGATGGCAGAGCCCTTGTTCATGGCTGAGTTTACTTCAAGTTGGCCCATCACGCCCTCTGACACCCAAGCTGTGCCCCTGAGCTCCTCCCTCCTGTATCTGCCACAGAGTTCTAGGCAACTCCAACTCCTGGCAATGGAAAGAGAGTCAGTGAGCTGGAAAGCCCCTCCTCCAACACCATCCCCCAGAACTCAGGAAAGCCTTCTTCTTGGGTAACACCCCTCCCACATGCCATGGAGGGCCAGATCCAGGTCTTCTGTGTGTGAACGGGCAGCTGCATCTCTTATCTTTTGCCCTTGGGATAGGTGAGGTCCTCCAAGCTCTTTTCCACCTGCTCAGAGCTATAGGAACCACTTCACAGCTGTGTCAGGGGACCCACTTAGAGCCTCGGCAGCCAGGTTGGGAGGTCCCTTGGGTTACCAGCACTGCTAAGCTATGAGGGTGGCAGGACCTAGGAGGTACCATCAGCAATTTCTAACCTGGTACCCAGAGCAGGGAAAGATCAAGGAGAAGAGATGAGGTCCCCAAAGCAAAGAACTCTGTTCTCGGCCTGAGAGCAGGGGCAGAGCAGTCCTACCTGTGTGTGTGTGTGTGTGTTTGCTGGAGAGAGGACCCAGGGCCTCTTGCATGCTAGGCAAGTGCTCTACCACTGAGCTACACCCCAGGCCTTCACACTGGGCTCAGTCCTCCCTGTCTGAGCCCAGGGGATGGTACCGCATCTTTCTAAACCTATGAATTGCTCAATCTTCCCACTTGTTAAATGAGGATAATAAATCTGCCCTGGTGTTTGGGAGGATTACCTGAGGAAAGCCATCCCCTGTGCCTAGCTCACAGGAAGGGCTTTGAAACTCTGTAAAGGTCACAAAGCACTTCCAATTGCAATCTCCAACTGAAGCTTCTGAAGGACAGGTGTAGCTGGCAAATCCCACCTTCAGGCCGGGGTGAAAGGGCATCTCCAACAGGTGGGACAACTTGTGAAAGGTCACAGACCCACCGAATGTCAGACTGGCACGTGATCCCCATCTGAGTCCACGGCTCTTCTGTCTTGTCACAAACATGAAATGAAATCACTTTCTGAGCCCTTTAAAAAAAATTAGGGAAATGATAATGAACTTGAGGTGTGGCACCGGGGGAGGGTGAGAACTGAGAAGTGCTAACTTCCAACGTTTTCTTTGCTTCCTGTCCTTACAGTTCCCGAGAGGGACCTGGTTTGGAAGCTAGCTTTGTTGCCTGCGTCTTTCCTTCACATGCTGTGTCGCGATTTCCAACCATGGTGTTGTTGGTGATGACAGTGTCTAGTTTCTTCTCCGGGAAGTTGACATCCCAGAAAACTAAGTCTTCGTGTGGGATGAATACTAGCATGGGAAACAGGCAGAGAGCAGCTGTCTCCTAGGGACAACCACTGACAACTGGGCCCAGAGGGAAATCTGGAGAGAAAAACCAAGATCCTCTCTCTTTCTCTGCAGTTATGGGCTGAGTGGCCATCCAGGAAACTGACGTGGTCAGTGGGGATAGACTTCTTGACAAGACACGAAAGGCACAAGTAAAGCCTGGTAAGGTGGCACACACCTGTAATCCCAACGATTCAGGAGGCTGAGGCAGGAGGATCACAAGTTCAAGACCAGCCTCAGCAACGTAGCAAGGCCCTAAGCAACTCAGCAAGACCTTGTCTCTAAAAAATAAAAAAAAATAAATAAAAAGGGCTGGGGATGTGGCTTAGTGATTAAGTGCTCCTTGGTTCAATCCCTGGTACCTCAAACAAACAAGGAAACCCACAAGTAATAATAAAATAGATCAGGCTACATGAAAGTTAAAGATGTCTTCTTAAATGAAGGATACAAAGTGAACAGACAAGAAAACACTTGGAGCCGGGCGCCTGTAATCCCAGCACTTTGGGAGGCTGAGACAGGAGAATCGCGAGTTCAGAGTCAGCCTCAGCAACGGCGAGGTGCTAAGCAACTCAGTGAGACCCTGTCTCTACATAAAACACACAAAAAAAATAGGGTTGAGGATGTGGCTCAGTGGTCAAGTACCCCTGAGTTCAATCTCTGGTACCAAAAAAAAAAGAAAACACTTGCAACATCTAAATCTGACAGGGGTTGGTAAGGGATTAACAGCTGGCTGGATGATACAAGAAATATTTGCAGATGAAGAAGAGGTCTTGGGGAGAAGCAGAAATGCCACTAGCCAACAAGCATATGCACAGATGCTCTTGGTGTCTGTGATTCATGGAAACACAAATGACAGCCACAAGTCCATCTTATCCCCCTGGATCTCACTGGTGGGAAAGGAGGACAGCACTCAGTGCTGGTGAGGATGTGGCTCCTGTGGCTGCCAGCCTCTGGGAAGCAGCCAGCCTAGCCTAGTGATGCGAGGCATGTCTGCCACGTGTCAGCTCGGGAACATGTGCCCTCAGATGAGTTCCTGTTCTTTTTGGCTTCACTCTGTATGGTGGGGTCCTGGTCCCTGCAGATGGCTTAGAAAAGGGGCTTCTTGTCAGCTGACCTCTGCTGAGAGGACTGACTGACCCCCTCCTCTGTTCCTTTAGGGAGAAGACACTGGCCAATTGATGTGTCTCAGCCCAGAGCTGTGCCAGCTTGGGGTGGGGCCCAACACAGGAGGAGTCTGGGACTTCCCGTTCCACTGCCTTGGTGACGTCCCTTCCAGAGAGATACCAAGAAGCAGACTGCTGGTGGGCAGGAAGCCAGGGTGTTTCCTTTCACTCAGCATCAGACGCATCTCCTCCAAAGGCCAGCTCTGGCTCCACAGGTCAGCCAAGGGCCCAAGGTCAAGCAGCGGCACAACTTGACCAGAGCTTGGGTTCCCTGGATCCTGTTTAGGGAAAGTCCTTTTTTTCCCCTATCCTCCCCATGCTGAGAACTGTGCTGGTTCCAGGGACACAGCCTCTGCCCTAGAGGAGTGCTACTTGTGGGAGGGGACAGGCACAGTCAAGTGGACCCAGTGTGCGGTATGATGATCTGTGATGTTGGTGGCCATGAGCACTGTCTCTGGGCATCCTTGCCTTTTAAAAACCATCTCCCCTTGTGTGTGACTTGCTTTTCAGAAGAATATGATGGAGGTGACCCATACTGCCACTTCTGGGCCTAAACTTAAGGATGACTACAGCTTTCACCTTTGCCCCCTGGAGCCCCTGAGCCACCACATAAAAACTCAGGCTACTCTGCTGACCACAAAGAGAGACTATGTACAGAAGCCATAGAGAACCCCAACCGTCCCAGTCTGTGGAGCGGAGCCCAGCCTCTAACTGACCTGCCGCCTGAATGTACCCACACGAATGACCACTGGCAAGACTGGCAGAACTTCCCAGCTGAGCCCAGACCAGATTACAGTCATAAGCAAAGTGGTGTGTTATTTGAAGCCTCAAATTTGGGGGTCAGTTTGTGATGCTAGCTATGGATGACCAAAACAGGCAGTAGGAAGTGCTGATTGGGAAAGAGCTGAAAGGGACCGCGTGGGCTGAAGACCGGAGGGAGCAGGGAATAAGGAGGAATCCAGCCCAGAGGGTTGGGGGAGCTGAGCAGAGTCACAGGAGAAGTTATGGGAAGTGAAGAGGACGAGTCTTGAGAATCACCAGTGTATTTCAACTGACCTGTAAGGACCTACGCCAGGCCTGGCCTTGGGTTGGGCTGACCAGGTGATAGAGAGAGGACGTGAGCTGGCAGAGGTGGTTCTGACACTCCTCAGCCATGGTGCTGGCTGGACAGAAGGCCTCAGTGCCCTATAGGGGAATTGGTAAAGGGTAGGGGATCCAGAAGACAGAGGAGGGGCAACCAAAGAGGCCTTCACAGAAAAGGTGGAATTTGATTTGGGCCCTGAAAAGCAAGTGGATTTTCAAGTTGGCGGGAAGAGCTTTCTGATGGAGAGTTTTGTGTGTACCAAAGCCACATAGAGGTTGCGATGCTTGGTCCTACAGGGATCCGAAGTGGCCCGGGCCAAAGAAGAGCAGGTAATCACAATGAAGGACAACAATCCTGCTCTCTGCTTGGACAAGTCCTCCAGACCCCACATAGGAGGAGATATTTTCAAATGGAAGTAAGGCCTGGCAACACTGCTCTGTGAATTAGCAAGGACCTGAGCCCCAAATGAATGAGATGAGTCCCCTAAAGTAGCTCACGTTATCACCATGAATCGAGGGATAAATAAATACCTAAGAATAGATACAGAACATTAATTTTTCATTGATTATAATTTTCATGCACATTCAAAATGTAGACTTTTGTAAGAAACACTTTCCAGAACAAGGAAGCAAAGAGATTTGGGAAGGTGTGGCAGGTCTCACGCCCCTTTTGATCTGTCAGTCATTGAGACGGGTGGGCCTTTGGGCACCACAGTAGGGGTTGGAGGGAAGGCTCTGGAGACTGCTAGGCTCAGGTGAGAATTCCAACTTTGCCCCTTTCTGGTTGCAAAGCACCAAGCATCGGAGCCACACGTGGTGAAGGTTTAGTAGTCTTTGTTGCTAAAATTGCTCACAACTGTCATTCACCCCATATAAAATGAAAAAACCAGTGTCTGGGGGCCACCCAAGTGTCAGCACGTTGGGAACAGCATGCAGTTCCAGGGCCTTCCTTTGGCTTCCCTCCCTCTCTCATTCCTGCACCCACCCACTTCCCTGTCCTCAGGGGTCCTGCGCCACACACCAGGGGCACTAGAAAAAGGGTTGAACTCCAGACCCCCAGCTGGGTGATTTCTTTAGTAAATCGGCTGGCCCCCTTGGAGATGCCTAGAACAGTGTCCTAACGGTAAGCCTGCTGCCGGAAGACCCTGCCAAGACAAATCCAAAGAAAACATGAGGCAAAAAGTATCCACTTTCCACAAAGGGAAACAAAATAAAACATAAAGTTAGAAAATCAATAGCTTAGTTACCCTTGAAGCTGTAATATGGTGGGAAAGATTGGTTGGATCCTTAAGTTCATTTTGTCACTCCCCCTGGGCTGCCTTGGGCAAATCACTAGACTTCTTTAAAACCCCCATTTCCTCTTCTGAGCAATGGGCATACAGACACCTCAAAGAGTTATTAATGATAATTAGATGATGCATGTGAGGGTGATATATACTGGGTTACATGGAATAAGAATATTAGCCTTGGGGTAAGGGACACAATCCTTTATGCCTTGTTTGGCAGAGGGAGCCTGCAGCTCCCCCCAGCTTCTCTAGAAGGTCCCTCATCGCCCTCCATCCAAAGATTAGAGACACCAACATCATGTATTTTTATTTTGTTTATATTATAAGATTAAATATAATTTCAAAAAAGAGGAGAGAGAAGAAAAGGAAATTAAGACAGGAAAAGCAATAGTAAGACATAGACACCCAACAGAGTGGGTTGGCTTTTGTTTTTGTTTTAATCTTTCAGTTTATTGTTGTTGGAGGTTTTTTAATGAATGGAGTCATCCTCTGGGCAAATTTCACAAAATGAAAATATAAATGGGGTTTAAAAAAAACCCCAAAAGCAATAACAAAACGGTGACACAAGAAACAGTTTTTTTTAAATAAAAGGAACACCTATTCATGGTAAAAAAATAATAATAATAAAGTCAGGGAGAAATATATCTGTCCACCCCTCCAATTGTCTCTCACTTCTGGTCCTATGAGCTAGAGGTAGCTGCTCCTGACAGACAGATATTTATTCTTGGTTGTTTCCACACTGCAAATGATGGTATCCAATTTGTTTGTTTGTTTGTTTTTTGGCACCTGAAATTGAACCCAGGGGTGCTTAATCCCTGAGCCACATCCCCAGCCCTTTTTTATATTTTATTTAGAGACAGGGTCTTGTTAAGTTGCTTAGGGCCTCACTAAGTTGCTGAGGCTGGTCTTGAACTTGTGATCCTCCTGTCTCAGCCTCCCAAGCTGCTAGGATAATAGGAGTGCGCCATAGCATGGTCTCCAGTTTTTGAAGAAGAGAGAATTTAGAAAATTCCCAGAGGCATCTAATTTGCTAAAAGATAATGAACATCACAGGAAAGAATTAAGTGCTTTCCTAGATCCTGACAAAATAAAGATATCCATCAAAGAAACTCCCCAAAGGAAGTCCAGATGGCCATGCAACTGAACTTTATCATGCTTGGCAGCCTGCAATGCCCACGCCCTTGAAATATCTAGGAAAACCATCCAGCAGAAAGCAACACCTGATACCTAGAGTGAGTTCTTCAGAAAACCAACCCCAAGCAGGAGAAAACCTTCCTTAAAGAACTCAGGAGCAAACTTTCTTGCAGGCCAATCTTTGGACACAGCCATGGAGCCATCAGAATTCAGGGGTCTTGTGCAGGGTAGGACAGTGTCAGGAAATGAGAGTATCATTCATCACATAAAGTGCATCATCCCAAAGCATTTGGCCAGCTACGTTGTCATTCAAATTTTTAGAAGCATGTGGGAAAAAAATGTAAATTGTTATGATTTGAATGATCATGTCCCTCTTCGCTTCACCTCGAGCCCCAGGCACCATGGTAGAGTTTTAAGAAGTGGAATTTTGCACACGCCTGGAATCCCAGTGACTTGGGAGGCTGAGACAGGAGAATGGTGAGTTCAAAGCCAGCCTCAGCAATGGCAAGGTGCTAAGCAACTCAGTGAGACCCTGTCTCTAAACAAAATACAAACTAGGGCTGGGGATGTGGCTCGGTGGTCGAGTGCACCTGAGTTCAATCCCCGGTACCAAAGAAAAAAAAAGTGGAATTTTTACAAGGTGATTAGGTCATACGAGTTCCACTCTCAGGAATGGGTTTCCTGACCTTATAAAGGTGGCTTGAGGAGCCTCCTGCCTCTCCTGCCATGTGAGGACACAGAAGGCACCATCTATGAGAAACTGGCCCCTGCCAGGCACTGAATCTGCTGGTGCATTGATCTTAGACATCCCAGCATCCAGAACTGTGAGCAATTTCTGTTTATAAATCACCCAACCTGAGGTATTTAGTTATAGCAGCTCAAACGGACTAAGACAAACATACTGGACTTTACTAAAATATCTATGAAGTTGGAGTGGGTGGAATTATAAAAGAATGGACAAAGTGTAATTGAAATACCACTGTTCCACAGGCTATCTGTGTGCTTTGTTATTTAATATGATATAGAGCCATTGCAGGGGACTGGAAAAATAACTGATTTCATTAGGAAAAAGCAAATTGAAAGATCCACTGTTGTTACTCAAAGGGAGAGAGAGACTTGGAACGAGATTGGAGCCAGAGGAGGCTGTGGCATCCCATCACCGTGTGCGTCTGAAAATCTGGCCATAAATCAGATTCTTAGAAAGCAAATCATATTTGCCCAATAGGAATGATGCTATAATCGAAGGCTGCTGTGCTGGTCAAGGATCCTGCATCCAATTATCCCACGTAACCCCTACCCCAAGCTGACAGCCAGTGGCAACAGGAGCCCTCTGTGGTGGAATCTAGCCCTCCCCCATTGCCACCTGGCTCCACAGGTGGAAAAGGCCACCCCCTTGCCCTTGTGAACCACACTCAGAGGCCGTCCCTGTTCCCAGGCCCCCATTGGACAGAACACACTTTTTCATTCAACAAACACGCATTGCTTGCTTGGTGTGTGGCTATAGTGATAGCCACCCTAGAGGAACCCAGAGTGATAGACAGCTACCAAAGCAAAGCAATGTGATGCCCAAAAGCCGTTCTAGAATATGCTGAGATAAAACAAAATGCTGTGTTTTGTTGACTCTAGGACATCTTTGTTTTATATATCATGGAAAGAAAAAAACAAAACCCACTTCCAACCCTAAGGTGCTATGGAGGGCTAAGTGCACCCAATCCCAGACATGAAGGAGTGTGTGTCTTAGGATGGTGGAACGGGGTAATTAACTTTTGAAGAGTGGTAAGTGTTATCTCTCGGCATAAACTGAGCCTCCACACTGGAGCTGGGGAAAGGGAGTGGTTACGTCCCCTGGAGTGACTGGAAGGAGGTGTTGCAGAGGAGGTGACTTGATCTGGGTCTCAGGGTATTCCACCAGTGGGAGACAGAGGAGGAGGAGCATGCCAGCCTGAAGGACGAACCCAAGCAAAGGGACAGAGGCTGAAGAGGCAGGAGCGGCTGCGGACCAGCTTGTATCTTTTCACAGAATCTAGAAGGTGTTGGGGTGAGAGCTGGCTGTTAAAGCTAGAAACACTGAAGCCACTGTTGAAAACAGCCCATAATCCCAGGCTTGGGTGTTGTATCTTATAGCGCCTTAGGGTTGGAAGTGGTTTTTTTTTTTTTCTTTCCATGGTATATAAAACAATAGGGAGCCATAGAATGTTTTGCACTGAGGAGTGACATGATTACAGCTAAGCTTTGGAAGAGGTGGGTTGGTAGGGTAAACGAAGGAGAGGCTACTGAAGGGTAAGAATCAAGGTAGGGATATGTTTGACTAGCAGCCAGCCAGGTTACAGGTAGGTGAAAAGCAAATCCTATACATGGGTTCATGTGAGGAAGTCTGGTTGTAAAAGGCTAAAGCCACCGTGTGGCTATGAGAATAAAACACCTACAGCTACATGCAGCCACAAACACACTATTGAGTGAAAGAAGCCAGATACAAAGGAAGACAGATGCTGACACCATTCCCATCAAGTCCAAGAAGTGGCAAAAACCACTATGCTATGTTGTTAGCAGCCAGCCCTGTTTCCTTTCGGGAGGAGAATGAGCAGGGACGTCACAGAGGCTCCTGAAGACTGGTAGCTTTCTGGTTCTTAGTGCTGGTTATGTGGGTCTGTTCACTTTGTGTGAATTCATTGAGCTGTGTATTGAAGATTTGTGCACTTTTTTTTTTTACATGTGTGTTGTATCTCAATAAAATTTATAAGAAGAAGGAGAAGGAAGAAGAGGAGGAGGAGGAAGAAGAGGAGGAGGAAGGAGAGGAGGAGGAGGAAGAGGAGGAGGAGGAAGAAGAGGCAGAGAAAATGGAGGAGGAAGAGGAGGAAGAGAAAGAGGATAATGATAATAATTTGGGCCATGGAGAGGAATTGGAAATCAAGGTCCAGAATGGAGGAGTAGCAGGAACCTGCTGGAACATGCAGGCATTCAATCCCAGAATGAGTCAAGGCTTTGGGAGAATGTCATGGACTGCCAAGGGGGCATGGTGTGGGGTGTTTGGAGCAAGCCAAGGTGGGCAGAACTCTCATCCCAGGCCTGTAACAGAGACACTGCAGATGTTTGGGTAAAGAATAACCCGCAATCAGAAAATAATGGCGCAATCAGGATTAAGAGGGAAATGCAAGAGGAGGAGACTGTCCAAGGGCACCGGATGCTTGAAGTGAGCCCTTGTCTCCAGGTGAAGTGGGAGAGGGATAGGGGCAGCCGGGCTCAGGGTTTCTTCAGCCACTGGTGATGTGGGCGCTGGTCCCCAGCAGCACTTGAGAACCGATCGTGCAGATGCACAGAGGAGAGCGGTGCTTCCTGGAGGCAGGCGTGCATTTACCCAGAGCAGCCCAGCCACACTCACCTTTATTCCTGGAGTTAGCAGTTTGGTAAGTCAGAGAATCAGGAACCGGCACATATCTGGCCTTTAGTGGGGAATCAGCAAGAGTTCTTCTGATACCCTGGAATGCAAGGTAGAGAAACAGACACAAACGTGCAGGTTGGAGGAGTTTTCAGAAGGGATAATGTCAAGACCAGAGAGGCAGATGACACCCTGAGTGGGCAGTCCCAGGGCTGTGACTTTGGCATTTTTTCTTTTTAACATTTTGACCAATGTTTTCAGATAAGAAAGAAAATCAGGTTGTCCAACAGCAGTGGAAGACCCACCATGAAGGATGCCCTCAACAGACTGGAACATCACGACATAATTACTGATGGAATGTTCCATCCTGTTCCTAGGTCCCCATGCTAAACTGCTGACATATAGGATTAGAGAGATCCAGCTTGCTGTTCACTTGAAATGGCAGCAACAACAACCCCATAGAAAATAAGCTGAGGGGCTGGGATTATGGCGCAGTGGTAGCATGCTTGCCTAGCACGCATAAGGCACTGGGTTCGATCCTCAGCACCACATAAAAATAAAAATAAAGATATTCTGTCACCTACAACTAAAAAATAAACATTAAAAAAGAAAAGAAAAGAAAAGAAGCTGAGGCTCTTGGAGAACCACAAGCTTCCTAGGAATTAGAGCAGTATTGAGACTACTAGAAAAATGTGAGTGACTCTGGACTGCAAGGACAGAGGCCAGAGCAAAAAGGATGGCCCTTCCTATTCTACACATTTCTGGGGCCAAAGGGAGGTTTTCGTGGTCAGTTCTGCTACCCCTTGGGCAGACTAGAGACCAGGAAAGGTGGAGGGATCTGGGGACATGTCTCCTAAGGAAAGGCAGACTTGGTTGGAGTGGATGTGAAGAAATGCCTGTAAGCTGTCTTTGGTGCAGGGGCTCCCATTGATGAGAGAGAGCGCCGTGGAATCCAGCTGCAGGTTAGGATCCAGAGTAAAGCCTTCAGGAAAGTTGACTTTGGTGGAGCCTAAGAAAAACATGTACAGACACCTCATCAGTCATGTCATGGAGTGGGTCCCTCAGCATGTATTGATTGTGCCAACTTTGGTGGCAATATTATTATTTATTGCCTGCCTAATCCATGCTTAGGATTATGTTAAATACTTTATGTGCACCATCTTACTTCATAAGAGAATTAACTGTATGCAAAGTGCTTGAACTAGTGATTGGCACCTGTAGTGTCCACAGATTTAGCCACTATTATTTAACCCTCACAGTAACACTATGAGCGAGGAACCACCATCATCCTCATTTAACAGATGAGGAAACTGAAGCTTGGGAAGTTAAGTGACTTACCCAAAGTTGTACCATGAATAATCGGGAAGTCAGGATTTGATCCCAGGACTGTCTACTCCAAAACTCACCACTGATCCTAAAGGCAAGAGGGGATTCATATGTTGGACAGGTGGTTGGACTAGTGACTTTATAAGCCTCTCCCCTATCTAAAGCTTATTTTGGAATGGATTCCAAAATGTGCCTTTTGTCCCATGGTTCCCTTTGTCAAAGATCTAGAGATTGTTTTTGAGATTTCTTTTCTTTTCTTTTTTTTTTTTTTATTCTGGGGATTGAACTCAGGGGCACTCGACCACTGAGCCACATCCCCAGCTCTATTTTGTGTTTTATGTAGAGACAGGGTCTCACTGAGTTGCTTAGTCACTTGCCGTTGCTGAGGCTGGCTTTGAACTCACGATTCTCCTGTCTCAGCCTCCCGGAGTGCTGGGATTACAAGCATGAGCCACTGCGACCAGCTTGGTTTTGAGATTTCTAAGTGCAAGGGGGCTTTTGGCCCCTCTGTCAGCCTGGATCCTTCTAGAGACCACTTGATATGAGCTAAATTCCCATCCGTGTCCATTCACGACCTGTCCAGATGCTATGGTTTAAAGGCATCCCCTCAAGCACGTGTGGGAAACAATCCCCAGCACTGGGAGATGGGGCCCAATAAGAGGTGATGAGGCCACGAGGGCTCTGCCGTGGCAAATGGATTGATCCTGTTATTGAAGGAGCGAGTTATTGAGGAGGTAGGCTGTGACATGACTCGGAAGGAGGCCTCGCCCATCTTTCATTCATGGGGGACCCTGGCCAACCCACCTCCTTACCTGTTGGTGCTCATCTTCAGTGGCCCCTTTACCTTTTTTTCAGTACTGGGGATTGAACTCAGGGACACTCTATCACTGAGTTTCATCTTCAGCCCCTTTTACATTGTATTTTGAGACAGTCTCTCTAAGTTGCCCAGGCTAGCCTTGAATTTGCAATCCTCCTGCTTCAGCCTCCAGAGTAGTTAGGATTACAAGCATGCACCACCATGCCTATGTTCTTTACCTCTTTCTGACTTGCCTCCCTAGTCATCTAAGGGCACCCTCAAGACAGGACAATAGAGTAGAGGCAGGTGCTGGAGTTTGACGTCAGGAAGGATGGATTTGGGTCCTGTTACCACTTCTGCTGAATATCATTAGGCATAATATGTCATCAGCCTGGATCTCAGTCTCTTAATATGCAAAATGGGAATCCTAACATCCATTTTTCAGGCAATCATGAAGACAAAGATGCTGTGTACCAAGGTGTCGGGCGCAGAGTAGGTGGGTGTTTAATAAATGATAGCTATTATTACTCAAACATAGCACCAGACCACATTTGATGCCTGAAACCCAATTTTTCAGTTTAAAAAACAGACTTTGGGGAAAGAAAAAAGCTACTTAGATTCATTCAGCTCATCTTTTTTTAGAGCTGTCATTCATAACTTATCCATTTAAAAAGAAGAAACTGAAAACAATGCATTTTTTTTTTTTAAAAACTGAGCTACTTGACTGAGAGAAACATTTCAATGTAAACACGAATAAGAAATACATGGGTGATGTCTGCAACGACGGTTTATAATGTTTTTTAAAGAAAAAAAATGTAACAGAAGGTCTTGCTGCTGTTGGGAGTTACCAGCCGAGTCAGGCGGGGATGACAGGATGAGCTGGGAATGGGCTGGGACACTGGACCCAGTTTCTGGCAGAAGGCAGTGGCAGGCAGCAGATCTAAGCAGCCCAATGAGATGGCAGAGCCCCCAGCCCAAGAATGACAGAGAGCAGACATTGGGGCCATGGAGGGGGGGGCCTGGTTTGCTTCTGGCCAGTGGAATACTGCTGAAAGGGATGATTATCCTGCGGCAGGCAGGCAAGTGGACCATGGAGCCCTCAAGTCCCCGTGAAGCAAGTGCATGCCATCTCTCAGTACTTTTTCCACCTCTAAGCTGGGGTCTAGACATGGGCTTCTAAACATAGGGGGGCATGGGAAAAGAACGTAAGGTGATGGGAAGAAGAAGATAAGTTAAACCCACATGGACTCGGCCTGACATTGGTGATTTCTCCTGTTCTGGAGGCACAACCTTAAGTCCCGTTGCTTTCTTAGTCTCTGCTGCCTCTCTCTTGTAAAGTAGATGAGCTCAGTCAAGTATTTCCACAGCCCTGGGACTTGGTCAGTGCATCCCATTCCCATTAATAATAAGAACAATTAGAACTTTGGTCACTTGGCATCCCCTTCCCTGTTTATATCCTGATTCTTTCTTTTTTAAATTAGTGCATCAGGGGCTGGGGTTATGGCACAGTGGTAGCGTGCTCGCCTGGCATGCGTGAGGCACTGGGTTCGATCCTCAGCACCACATAAAAATAAAATAAAGATATTCTGTCCACCTACAACTAAAAAAATAAATAAATATTAAAAAAATTAATTAATTAATGCATCATAGTTATACCTCAGGGGCATTCATTTTGACATATGCGTAAATGCTTGCATACATACCCTGGTTCTTGGCACCAATCCTGGCTTGTTGTAATAGCATCCTACCCTGTAAACCTGCTTCTGCCCTGTCCTCTCACTGATGGTCTCCTCTCAGCCACCAGAGTGATCTTGTTAAAACAGTTTGGGTCACGTGCTGTTCTGTTCAGTACCTCCCATGGTTCTCCATTCATCATGTATAGCCAAAGTTTTCACATCACCTGGGCCCTGCACATCTCTCCTGTCCTTGACCTTGGGTCCTACTGCTTTTTCCGTGGCTCATTCTACTCCAGCCATACTGGCTTCGGATGGTTCCTTGAACATACCAGTCACACCCTGGGGCCCCAAGCCTCTGCCACTTGCTGCTCCCTCTCTTGGAACACTTTTTCTTGTTCTTCTTACTTCCCTTGAGTCTTTGCTGAGAAGTCACCTCCCTGTTTGCAGACTACACCCCCACCTTGCAGACTTAGTCCTCCTTCGGGTTGTGTTGTCCATGGTGGTACTTTCCATACACTGACATATGAAAATGTGGTTTTATGATTATTACTCTTGTTTAGTGTCTCCATTTCTCACTAGAATGTCAATTTTACAAGGACATTGATAGGGTCTGGTAGATTACTCCTGTGTCCCCAGCTCTTAGGACACTGGCCAGCATGGAGTAGACCATCCCACACACTGTTGAAGGAATGAGGGATGATTACAGTGAAAGAGGACAGATTCCAACTCTTGAGGAACAGGAATTCTAAGCTGGTAACCAAGGCAGCACTCCAGGGGACCCAGTTACTCAAACTGGAACCCAAGGCCAGGATAGAAACTCAGAACTACAGGGATGCCCAGGCACTGGAAATGGGGCATGAGATCAGAGCTTGACCTGGAGCCAGGCTGATGGACTGGGAGGTGAGTGCTCCTCCCGCCAGGGCTGATCCCAAGCCATGTGTCTTAGAGCTAGGTCACCCTGTAATCAGAGACAGGGGCTGAAAGGCATGTGGCCAGACAGTGCCTTCAACCCTTAGTAAATGTCAAAGTTATCCCAGCTTTTAATTTATTCCCTGATGTAGTTGTCAGTGGATATTCCATATTGGCACAGACCTACAAGAAAAACACAAATGACTAAGGAAAAAAAAAGAAAAAAAAGGGTAAAAATGCTTATTTAGAAACCTGAGCTGAGTTGAAGAAGGGCAGGTGCCAGAATCCTGTGACTTAGAGGATGCCTGTGATGGCAAGTGAGACACCGGCTGAACGAGCTCCTAGGGGCTACACCATCTTTTGGATCATTTTTGTGGGGAGGTGGAGATGCTCAGATGAGCTCTGCTCATGCAAACCATCCAACTTCTGGAGGAGGAAATGCTAAGTACAGCTGGAAGGTGGTGTCTACAGAAGCCTAGAAAGAGGAATTGGGGCAGGGTTGGTTTGGCCTGCTTTCCTTGGCGCTGTCCAAGGTACTGAGTTCTGCTCAGCTCCTGCTCTTGTCTTCCCGATGCCTGATATTCCAGCCCTGCTTCAAGGGCTGCTTCTGCCTCACGCACAGAGCAATCCTGTGGACATTATCTGGTCAGACTCCCTCACCAAATGCCTGAGGGAACTGAGATCCAAGGGTGCAAAGAGCCCCTGGTTGGCTCTGCGGTTCCAGTTCTCCCGAACTCCATGAACTTTGGCAAGCTACAGACCATTTCAGCCTACTCACCTGTAAAGTGGGAATGATGAACCCAGTATATTTAGTTTATAGGACTATTGTGTGGACCACATTGTAAGGTAGGTAGCAAGCACTGGGTGAAGGTTAAATTTCCACCCTTGTTACAAGGTCAAGGGTATGGCCCATAACGCTTGTGATTTGATGTCCTGCCATGTCCCTGGCATTAAACAGCCCCTGAGATTTTATACGTTATCGAATAAGATCTCTACTCTTAATGGAGAGACACAGAGGAGCCCCAAGGTGTTAGGTCATGGAGCTTATGCATATCTGGCCCAAAACCGCTCTAAGGTTAGCCAGTGCAGCCATGCAAACTTGCGGAGAGAGAGACTAGTCCAGGGGCGCCCGGACGGTTCTGGCCTTCGGACAGAGATCCCACGGGGGGGGGGGGAATTCTAGGGCGGGGCCCTTCTGAAGTGGGGACGCACCGAGGTCAAATGCCTGGAGGGGGCGGTAGCGCACGCAAGGTTCAGATCCCAACCCTCGCCTGGGGTCGGCAAAGGGCGGCTACTGCTTCGGGTGGGGAGAAGGGTGTCCTCAGCCAAGGCCCTAAGGATAGGAGAGCCTAGTACCAAGAGGCTTTCTCCACACCGGTGGGCATCTTCGGTGATCCTCCAGGCTCCGTCAGGGCCTTGGGCGCCAGAGCAAAACAGAAGAGGGCAGGCTTCAGGTGCCTCTAGGACGTCTTCGCGGAACATTTGCCTGCCCAGACCTCTGAGAAGCAGTCACCCGGCAGGTGCTACTGGAAGCGCTCGGCAAAGCTGCAGCAGCCCCCGCATTTGACAGCGCACAGTTCGGGTCCCCCGATCTCTGTCCCCGGGCGCGAAGGGCCCTGCGGCCGGCGGGCAGCAGCAGCCGGTGAGGCGGAGGGCCGGGGGCGCGTGTGTGCGTGTGCTGAGAAGACGGCCCTCCCCGCGGCCGCCGCAGCGCCTCCCCCTCCCCCGGCGCGCACGGCCGGTCCCCGTCCCTGGAGGCGGCCCGAGCCGCGGCTGTGCAGCCTCGCCTTCCTCTCCCGCGTTTCCTGCCGCCCGCCCTCCCCCGGCTGGGCTCCAGGGGCTGCCGCCTAGCCGCTCAAGGCGGGAGAGCGGCTCAGAGCGCGCACGGGGGCGGGCGGAGGCGGCCTGGTGCGGGGCGGCCGTGCTGGAGAGAGGCGCGCGCCGAGACGCCGGCCCCCTCTCGGCGTTTGCTCGCTCGATCCCCGCCTCCCGCACTCCGCTCGCTCCCACCCCTTCTCGGCGTGATTGATCCGTCACGGGAGCCGCCGCCGCGGCCGTTCTGAGCGAACAGGAGCCGGAGCCCGAGCCGGAGCCGGGGCCCGGGCCGGCGCCATTGCGCGGGCGCCGCGGGGAGAGCTTGGCGCCGGGCGGCGGGCCGGGCCAGGCCATGCGGGCCGAGTGAGCCGGCGCCCGCAGCCCGCGGCGCGGCATGGCTTCCCCGCGGAGCTCCGGGCAGCCCGGGCCGCCGCCGCCGCCGCCGCCACCGCCGCCGCCCGCGCGCCCGCTGCTGCTCCTGCTGCTGCCGCTGCTGCTACTGCTGGCGCCCGGGGCCTGGGGCTGGGCGCGGGGCGCCCCCCGGCCGCCGCCCAGCAGCCCGCCGCTCTCCATCATGGGCCTCATGCCGCTCACCAAGGAGGTGGCCAAGGGCAGCATCGGGCGCGGCGTGCTCCCCGCGGTGGAACTGGCCATCGAGCAGATCCGCAACGAGTCACTCCTGCGCCCCTACTTCCTCGACCTGCGGCTCTACGACACCGAGGTGAGTGTCCGGCAGCCGGTGCCGTCGGGGCTTCGGAGATGGCGGGGAGAGGGAGTGTTGGACAGAGGCAATCGCCAGCCCTTGGCCAGAGCCTGCCGAGGGCACCTCGGGCTGGAGCTCAGTGCTCACCCCGGGGTCCCGCTGGGTTTGGCTAGCACAACTGGTACCCAGATTTGCCGAGCATCCTTCAGCTCAGAGGATAATGTGTTGAAGGGGCAATGGAACACTAGGGTCTCCTTTGAACAGAGAGGGAGTGGAGAAGGTGGGGACTGGATCCCCAAAGGCCTGCAGTGGTTGCCCCTGTCCAGATGCCGCTCTTGGGGTTGTGGGGGACGCGAAAGAGGAACAGGCGCATTGACTGCAAACTGGGCCAGCTGAGGCTGGAGGGGCCGCGGGCCTGCTCACCGACCCCTAGGAAAGCCGAGAGGCGCTTTGAGGTTCATAGGGCTGCGGGATCTTGGGACCGGAGCGCACTGTAGAGCTGGGCGTGTGGCGCGCGCCAGCAGCACCGAGCGGCACGGCGCCCGCAGGTGTGGGGCCGCCGGCTCTGCAGCGCTGTTGCCTGGTTGTGTCCGGCGCTGCCCGTGGCCCGGGCGGTTTAATGAGGAGAACCCCCTCGGGTTACTTGCTCCGAGAGTGTTCTGGCAGGTCTCGCCCGGGACATGTAGTGGTGTGCGGCCACGCCGCTACGTGGACTAGGCGGCTGTAGGCGCCGCTTCTCCAGGTGCAGACTTGAAGCGCTCTGGTAGCCTGAGCACGGGCTTAAAGCGTAGCAGCGGGCTTCGCCTCCCGTCCTCCTCTGAGCGGAGCCGGAGAACCAAGAGCTTTCCATCCCAAGACCCCTCCCTACGCCCTCGGCTTGGGTTCCTCCTGAAGCCCCAGCGCTGACCTTCACCAACCGCTGGGGGCTAGGGCGCGTGAAGGGGTTCTGGGGATGCGGTCACCCGGAGTCCAAGGTCGGGTTTGCGAGTTTTTACGGACTGAGGGAGCCCCTACGCTCCGGCCGCAGCGTCTGAGATGCGGCCTGAAGGGGGCAGTGATTTCCTGTGCGGTGTTCTGGGTTGGTGCCTCTTCCATCGCGCCAAGCACCGCTGAGGCACTGGGCTTGACCCTGCTTTCCAGAGCTCCCCTGGGCACTTCTGCTGGAGCCCAGGTGCAGCCCAGGATGGCGCTACCACGCTGGTGGTGCAACTTGGGCTTCCCTTCTTTCTCTATCTGGCTCTTTTATGTGTCCCCGGGGAAAGAGCAGAATCTAGACTGTATCGTATTCCCCACCTTCCCGGCTTCACTGATGAACCAGTCTGCTCTGCGCGGTAAATAAAAGGTGAAGGAACCGGTGGCAGTTGGCAGCGATGCGCGCAGGCTGCTGCAGGCGAAGCGTCCTCTGGTCCCGGAGGATACGAGCTGGATTGCTGTACAGGGCTAACTGGGTGTGCAATCATTTCCGAATGACATTCTGGTCATCCTCATCTTTGCCTGAGCACTTCAAGTTCTCTGGGGGTACTTGTCCAGCACACTCAAACGTAATCACACAAGGCATGTCCTGGCACTGCTTCCATACTTATTCTTCTGGAAGGGACACCACTGGAGACCAGGTTCTGTGGAGACAAAAACATTTGTAGACAGGGAAGCCCTGCTTGCATGTCACCAGTGATTGTCAGTGGCATGATGTGTTCACCATCAATTTCTTCCCTTTAGAAACTTCCATGAAAGAGGTTTCCTATTAGCCTGTTTGTGGCAGCCAAGGCCTGGGGGCTTGGTTTCAGGTGTGGGTTGAAGCTTTCGCATTTTATTCTTCAAGTGTGTCTTGGTCACTTTCTGAGTGAGAGGGCCCAAAGTCAAGAGGATGAGGCAGTCAGAGGTTCTTCAGTTACTGGGGACATTTAGGAAACAATGGGAGAGAGGATGGAGGATAATATTCATCCTCATGCAAATAGGGAGAGTCTCTAGCCATTTGAAAAGGACCAGACCCAGAGCTTTGGAGTAGGTTGGACCAGGGTTGGATACTGAGGAACTGGTTACTATCCCTGCAACCCTTCCACTCCCAATCTTGAATGAGGTGCATTCGAGATGCTTTTGCCTAGATGGCCACATCTAAAAGAGTGAGGATATTATATATACTTATGGCAGTGATGTGAGGCTCACAGGAAGATGCTTGAGCTGGCAGGTTCAGCTCCCCGTGCTCTGCTGGCACACTGTAAGCACTAGGTAAAGGATATTGCCCCCTTTCCTTCATTTTCATTTAGTGTGTGTTCACAAGTGAGTGGTGTGACTTTAGCTGTGATAACAGGGTCACAACTAAAGTATTAAGAGTGCTCGTTTCTTTTGCTTGCTTTTGAAATGTCATGGAGAGTCAGTGAAGTTATCTCCAGAAAAAAGAATTCTAGCTGATGATCAAATATATTATCTTTAGCCATGAGACATCACATTTTGGGAGAGTGCCCACGTGATATAATTACTTATCTTTTTTTTCAAGTGACCTGGTCTTTAAAGTAGAGGCATTTTTTTTCCCCTCTGAGCCGGAGTGAAGGAAGGATTAGTCTGGGTAATATGCAGCAAATCCAGAGCCATCTGAAGGGTTCTTGGGGCCTTTGGAGAGTGTGTGGGGCCTGTGTTTGTGGATCGTGAGTGCCACCTAATTGCTTGCTGGCTGTGTCACTTACTGTCTGAAGACTCAAGCATGGATTCAATGTGATGAATATATTTTGACTGGTTTTGCTGACATTTGCTGTCAGTCACTGGCCGGTGACTGTTGGCAGCCAGGATGGATCTTGGTCCACATGGCCTGTAAGATGGAGATTTAGAAGGAATGGGTTAATCTGGTCACTGGGGACTGCCTGTCTCAATATAGGAGCCTCCCACATGTATTTATCCAGGGTGACCCTCCACTGTAATTAGAAAAATGATAGAACTTTCAAGGTTCCACTCAATGCCCTGTGCTTGTCAAAATGAAACATCACAACAGATCACCTGTCAGAACCTCTGCTTCTCTGGTGTAACATCAGATCACTTCAGCAAATGCTTGTTTATGTATTCCAAGGAGGATTTGCATACATAAAAAACAAGCAAGACACTGAAAATGTAGATGAAAGGAAGCATCAGAAGCTGGAGAGTAGCACGGAAGTTACCAAACCAAGACTAAAATGGTTATTGCATTTTGATTATCAAATTCTTGCTCTGAGTTTCCTACCAGTCCAGGTAAAAAGGTAAATTTGGTGGATTACATTACTAATATGTTTGATTAAAAGAATCTGAGGGATGATATCTTTTTAAAAAAAGTCTTTGTGAAAAACATCTCTTGAGTTTGGTTAAGGGAATCTGAGGACAATATTTTAGGAGATTCAAAGACGTTCTCCAAGAAGTTGTTTTTCATTCTTTAGTAGTCGCATTAATAGAATAAACAAATGACCAAGGAATGACTTTTAAAAACAGCATTGGTAGTTCTGATCAAATTAATGTTAATTTTAGAAAAGTTGAAATTATAGAAAAGCATAAAGAAAAGATTTCCCATAATTCACTTACACAAAAATAATTGTGTCTAATAAGTAACATTATCTCCTTCCAGTTGCCAAAATTTACTACATTAGGTACTTGAGATATACTATGCACATTTTAAGATCTTGTTTCATTCAGTTAACAAAATATAATGGCATTTCCCCTTGTCCTCAAGTCCTTCTGGTCAAGATGATTCTTAGTGACTGTATATAATTCTATCCTGTGGGCATATAAGTATTGAATCATTCCTCTGTTGTTGGATTTATATGTTTTCCCACTTGTTGCTGTTTTAAAACATTGTGTAATAAACTAAAAGAAAGTTCAGGGAACCAAAGGCGCACAGCCCAGGTGTGCAGCTCTCAGGAGGAGGACCCTGACACAGGATCCAGGTTGAAAAATCCAGAGGAAACCCAGTGATTGATGAGCAGGTTTTTTTTTTTTTTTTTTCCTTGAGTGGCTTTGCCAGATTTCTATTCTCTTACTCACTAGGCTGAGCCTCCTCGGGAGGTTGAGTACCTGTGGAGATACTGGTGCTGCAGGAAGGTACAATCCATAGACAGGGCAAGAATGTAATCTTCATTTTCCATGCTGGATAGAAAATGATAGTAGAATTGTTGCATAATTCTGTGAATATACTAAAAACCATGAAATTGTACACTGTAAAAGATAGAATGTATGGAAACTATATCTCAATACAATATTTATTAAAAATATAAAGATAGAGCATGAACTCTTTTAGGATCAGGTTTACATTTTTACATGTTGGGCAGTAGTAATACTACTACTGCCCAGCATGGTACCTGGCCTTGGTACCTGGTAAGTGCAATGTTTGGGACTCTCGTTGCAGAAACCCAAGTTTTACTTGTTCATATTACTGAACAAAACTGCAGCGTGCTGTGTTCAGGCACGGCTGAATCCAGAGGCTCTAATGAGATCTTTAAAGATATCCCCCCCTCTGCATCTTGGCTCTGATTTCCTGTCAGCTTCACTGTGGGGCAGGCTGTCCCCATGTGGTGGCACAGATGGCCTCTCACAGCTGCAGGTCTGCACACTCCCAGTTTAGAAACTCCAGTAAGAAGAGTTGTTTCTTTCCCAACAATTTCAGCAGAAGTCCCGGGATCACATCTTGTTGGCTTGCACTGAGTCATGTGTTCACCCCAAGTCAGTCACATGGTACCCATGGGCCACGCCTGGGGTATCGGCCCACCTATCATGAAGGCCCAGGGGTCAGCTGATTTAACCACATGAATACAGAGTGGAGAAGAGGTGATTCCTGGAAGGAAAGGGATGTGGTGCCAGGTGGGTCTGACCACAGGCACCCATAGGCGGGCCCTTGGGAAATGCTTTGAACAACGAGAGGACAGATGCCAGAGACCATATCTGGGTCAAGAGAGGCTCCTGGGGGAGGGGAAGTCATGGTGGACCTGGAAGGGTGAAAGTAAAGATGCAGAGAGGCACGGGCCCCGGGGAGGGGAGGTTGGATCTCAGGAAGGGTCCCCACGACCTAAGGATGGATGGAGGCAACAATGTGCAAGGTGTGTTTGGGGAGCACGGAGTTGACCTGCTTTTCCCTGAGTGCAGGGCCTGCGGGGGGAAGGCGGGCCGGTGCTGGGTGTGGATGGCTTTGAAGGCTGCTTCAGGAAGAATGGCCAGAGGAGCCGTGGAAGGGTCTCCAGTGTGACTGTGCTGGCTGGAGGCTGGTAGAAACGTAGAGGTGGACCAGAGACAATAAGCCTGAAGAGCCAGGAGTCAGGAAGCTACTGAGTGACGTAACTGAAGGGAGAGACGATGGGATCTGGATGGAGGTGGAGAGGTGGAGCGGGGTACCATGGAGAATGGGCAACGCTGAGACCTGACAGGGCAGGAGGGGCGACCGAGGGGACATGGGCTGAGAGGGGTTGGTGATAGCTGCGCTCTAAGGAGAGAGAGCATCTCTGCAGGAAGAAGCTGGTAATTCTTCCCCTTGCAGCTCCTCTGGGTCTATGCGTGTGCTCACCTAGCATCTGTGGACCAAACCTGGGTCTCAGGGCCAGGAGACCAGGATTTGTATCCCATGTGGTGCTCCTTGCCTGCTTGGTGACCCTGGACAAGTCCATTTCCCTCATTTCTCCATCTATAAAATTGAGCTACTATACAAATGGCCTTCTTGGGTGTCAGAGGAACACATGAGAGGACTCAATGCAATCAGTGCTTGGTATGTCAGAAGTGTTGGTAAATATTTGCTCCTCTTGGCTAGCATTGTTATTATTTTTGTACAGTGTGGGAATAATTATGCTGACCTCACAGGGTTCTTATAAAGAGTGATTGGGACCGTGTGGAGCTCAACACAATGAGACAGAAGGCAGCATTACCTGCTGTCTTGTCCAACACTGTGTTGCTGAGCAGAAGTATGGGAAGTGGGATACAAACACGGAGGTCTTCATGGATGAGCACCTCCCAGCCTGGCTCTGTTCTGCCTCCTGTCACTGTCACTCTTGTCCCCCGCTGAGCTGTAACTCTGTGGGAGCAGGGCCAGGCTGATTCCCCAGGCCTGCCAGGGCTAGGATGCTGGTGGGCATGAGGACAGGGTTGAACTGAACTGTAGAGGAATGACCAGGGTCTGCTTTCTGAGTTGCCATCTCATAGGACATTTTGCCTGGCCTACAGCCCCAGGGTCTCCATTTTCCCTCCAATCAGTGTACGAGTGACTCCATATATCAGGATGTAGCTGGCTGCCAACCTGTTGCTGCCGCCTGCGTTCCCACTGGTCACAACCACTGAACACCCCAAAGCGAGGAGGATGCCTGGGCTGTGCCGGTCCCTGATAATTCCTCCAACCTAGACAGGCACCCACAGACACACCCACTGTCTCCAGATGTCTTTTAAGAGTCCTTGGAGAGGAGATAGTGGGTGGAATTAACAGACTAAAGGCCTGTTTAGTCTTTGGCATTGTGCTAGAGTTTTAGCAGTCTAATTTTTTCTTTAAAGGGGCCTTCTTCTTGTGTTTGGACTTCCTGTGTATGGGCACAGAGAAATATGAACTTCTGCATACAGAAACATAAGCAATTAGCAGCTGAAAGTATAAGAAGGTGATGTAAATAGATTTTGCTGAACAAATAGTTACATAGGATATATGTACTCTGTTAGTCAGGATGGGCTAGGCTAGGCTGCATTAACAAATGAATACTGAAATCTTTGCTGCTTAACACAGTAAAATTTATATTCTGCTCTCACAAAGTCCTGTATGTGTCAGAGGTCCTCCTTCAATGTTAGCATAGGAATTCAGGCTGTTTTTGTGTTGTGACACTTCCAACTTTGGGCTTCAAGAAGGTGTGGCTAGAGAGAAATCTGTGAGGACAGCATACTAGATTTATAACCACCTTTACTTAGAAGTAGCACATTTTTTCTGCTCATATTTCATTGACTGGAAATAGTGACTAGCCAAAGTAGTTTCAAAGGATCCTGGAAAATGTAGAGGAGTATATGGATATCATGGACATTTGTCATTTGGGGCCCTTCGGGAAGAAGATATCAAGATAGATTCACAAATGTCCAGGGTCTTGGGAGTCACACCTGTAAGGGTGAAGGAACAGATGGGAAAACACCCAGCTCATAACACTGTTCTGCTACCTGAGAGAGGAGAGGGGCTGGGCTGAGAATTGGGTAGGAAGAATTTCTGACTGAAGGGCAGCTCTCAAGAAGTCTTGGCCAGACCATTGAGAAGGAATCCCATGTTGGACCCAAAGAGCCAGGCTCTAGATTCTACACTGGGAGACTGTGGCCTGAGCTGTATGCCATGCTGGCTGGCTGTACCTCTCCCTGTAGGTTCTCTCTTCCAAGGAGATACAGTGGCCAACCTAGTTGGCTTCCACGGACACAGCTTGTTTCCACTGCGGTGACCTGGTGGCACACCGGCTGACCAAGAGGACCTTTTGCCAGGCCCTGTGTGAGATTCTGGGGTTCAGACATGGATGAGATGTGGACCCTGCCCTGAGGAGCTCACTGTCTAACAGGTGGCCAAGATAAACAGACACAGCTGCATGTGGGGCAATCTAGCCATAACAGGCATTGACAGCGGTTACCAGCAAGGCACCCCTCCCCAGGCACCTGCTTGGTCATTCCCCAGGGAAGTGAAGCAACTGACTCCTTATCTATTACTTTTTGGTTATTTATTTTGGTTTTAGGAAGGTGAGAAAATTATATGGCACAGTTGGCCCAGGGAGCAGCTGCATGGCATCTGCTACTTTATTTTCTCCTTCTCCTTCTCCATGGTTATGTAACAACACCCTGTGAGGCTGGTGAAATGCCTTCCCCTCTGTACCTGGCTGTCTCAGGATGAGCAGGTGTGCCAGGCTGAAAATGTAGCAGCCAGAGCCCCACAGAGGGTCGGCGTCTGCTATCTGGAGCTCTGTTTGTCACCGAGACTGGGGGGAAGTCTTTGCTGCCCTCTCAACTGCAGCTCTGTGGAAGGTCTCAGCTCCACTGTCAGCACAGAGAGGGCAGGGACAGGACAGAGTCTGGCTCTGTGCGGCTCCCAGGCTCCATCCCAGGGCCAGGCACAGAGCAGGAGGTCGATAAATATTTATCGAACAAACAAAGAGATCTAAAAGCCTGGATCCAAGCTCTTCAGTTCTGAGTGGATTAATAAATGAAGGAAGGGCTTGATCTTGCTTCATTCTCTAGGGTTGATCTTTAGCGTTCTCATCATTTGATGCTTTTAGGGGAGTGAATAGAGGAAAGGGTCCTTGCTGGATGTTCCAGTGAAAGATGATGTGCCAAGCTGATGTCATCCTCTTCTCTGACCAACATGTAGCATCCTTCAAGGCCCAGAAAAACCGAGGAAAGAGATGCTTCCAGTGGCTGAGAAGTATCATGGCCTTAGGTCAGGTTGTTGGAGTGATGCTCTAATTAATGGAAGACTTAGGAACTAGGATTTTAAAAAATTTTATTTGTTCTTTTTAGTTATACATGACAGTAGAATGTATTTTGACATAACATACATACATGGAGTATAACTTCCCATTCTTGTGGTTGTACATGATGTGGACTTGCACTGGTCATGTATTCATATATGAACATAGGAAAGTTATGTCTGATTCATTCTACTGTCTTTTCTATTCCCATCCCTCTCCTTTCTCCCCACTCTCCCCTGTTTAATCCGGTGACCTCCCCCCTACCTATTGTGATTCAACATCCACATATCAGAGAGAACAAGGTCTTTGGTTTTTTGGGATTTATTTTGCTTAGCATGATATTCTCCAGCTCCATCCATTTACTGGCAAATGCCATGATTTCATTCTTATTTATGGCTGAGTAATATTCCATTGTGTATATATACCACCTTTTCTGTATCCATTCGTCTGTTGAAGGGTACCTAGGTTGGTTCTATAGCTTAGATATTGTGAATCAAGCTGCTATAAACATTGATGTGACTGTGTCACTGTAGTATGCTGATTTTAAGTCCTTTGGGTATATGCCAAGGAGTGGAATAGCTGGGTCAAATGGTGGTTCCATTCCAAGTTGTCTGAGGAATCTCCATACTGCTTTCCAGAGTGGTTGCACCAATTTGCAGTCCCACCAGCAATGTATGAGGATATCTTTTCCCCCACATCCTTGCCAACATTTATTGTTACTTGTATTCTTGATAATTGCCATTCTGACTGGAGTGAGATGAAATCTCAGTGTAGTTTTAATTTGTATTTCTCTAATTGCTAGAGATGGTGAACATTGTTTCATATGTTTGTTGACGGATCATATTTCTTCTTCTGTGAAATGTCTGAGGAACCAGGTTTTGATATTCTACTTCTACTTCCAGAGAACGTGAGTGCCAATGGTAGCAGAGCATGCTCAGATCTTAGTAGACACTGAATGAAGCTACGTCATCAGCCTTGGTGAGTCAGGGGTCTAGTGGCAGCTCTGGGTATAGTGGGTAAAGAGGTGTCCTGGAATGCCCCGAATAGCAGGATTTTTTCCAGTCTCCTCGCTCCCGGCTGGAAGCTTCTGCTCTTGCCCTCTCCATGGTCAGCACTGACTCAGGAACTGGGCAAGCTCAGCCTAAAGGTGACCATCGCCCTGTTGGTGACCCCAAATCAGATAATCATGTCTGTTAGAAGCATGTGTAAAGTTAGCGTAAAGGAGCTGGAGTTTGAATATGAAAATTCTTGCCTGAGTGAAAGGCACGAACATTGTGATACTTTTTTGGATCAATTGAGGAAACTTTTTGCCAATTTTCTACTTTTCTGGCCTTTTTGAATAGTCTGTGTTGCTAGAAGGAGGAAGTGTCATTGTTGTCTAGAACATTAGTGGTGGATCCAAAGCACTGAGTAAATGGACTCATCTGTCTTCATCATGCCGCATTCCACGGCGCTGGCGGAAGCAGACCCTTCTCCTGCCATCTGGCAAGGACATCATCAGTCACTGTTCTGATAAAATCCAGCCAAAGAGGGACTTTGTGGAGTGATACAGACTGCTGGTCTTGTGGCGTAGGGTCAGGCGGTGGCACGGAGAAAATGATATTTTCACACTCTGCTCATGATCCACTTGACTTTGTTCAGAGGGAACTGATTTGAAAGGCACGGTCACACTTAGAATAATCATCACTGTATTATCCAAATCACTTTGTTTCTAGAATGACCCATTCATCGGATCTTCTCTGAAAATGCCCTAAATTGTTTCAGGAATTTAACTGGCAGATAGGAACTTGGCTACTCACTCTGGAGCATATGACCAGAGCCCATGGTAATGCCCCCACTCAGCCCAGCTCAGAGAGAGCCTTGACTTTGATGGAAGGGAGATTGACACAGCTGACACTCCAGCGTCCAATATTTCCCCATATCAAGAAATATCGGGAAAACTTAGGAGAGCTTTTAACCTCATTGTCACGAACAAAGGAGAAGAAAATGGGAACATGGAGTTGCAAGTGAACAGATGAAAGGAAGAGAGACTAGGACAGGATGATTTACACTTCTCTGGTGCTTTCCTTATGTCAGTCCCTTGCCCCCTGCCTTGCATCATTCATTCATTTAATGGTCACTGCAATCTGTTGAGTGCACTATTATTACCCACATTTTACAAATGAGGCTGAGAAAGTTGAAGTGACTTAGCTGGGCCCAGGGGTGCACGCCTGTAATCCTAGTGACTTGGGAGCCTGAGACAGGAGGATCACAAATTTGAGGCCAGTTGCAGCCTGAGCCGCTGAGCCTCTGTCTCAAAATAAAAAATAAAAATGGCTGGGATGTAGCCCCGTGGGAGAGCACCTCTGGGTTCAACCTCCAGGAAGGTTAAATGACTTATTCAACGTTATAACTGACCAGGTGGCGAGCTGGGATTTGGGTGCGGAGGGTCTGACTTTGATGTTTGCAGCTTCAGCAGGGAGTGAACCAGCGTCTTCATATAGTTTTCTTCCACCCCTAAACGCGGGAGGGAGCTGAAGCTTCTTTTTCCCTGCTCGCCCCTCCCTCTAGTGCCCCCCTCCACCCCCTCACACCCCCTCAACCACACGCTGCCTGCCGCTCTGCTCACCCTAGTGTCTCTGTGCACCTCCCGTTAGATCCTCTCCAGGGCAGGGCACCGCCTCCTTTATACATTTGGGTCATGCTTGCGAAGCACTGGGCCAGGCCCCGGGCGTGTTCTGGGGCATGCAGAGACAAGCCTGAAATAGCTGTGTCCTCAAAGGCACATGGAGGAGGCCACCCAGGCATCTTTACCAGGCAGCATGAAAAGTACGATGGTGCAGGTGGGCTAGGGCAGGTGCATGGGCTGTCCCTGTCCCTAACTGTCCTCTGCAACCCCAGCTACAGCACCACTGGCCCAGAATGCTGTTCAGGTGGCCTTCTAGTGGGTACTCTTGATTGCACCATTGTTCTGGAAATGGGGACAAAACTTCTCCCATGGTCTTGCAGCCCTCTGGGGTCTGCTCTGTCCATTCTCACAGTCACTGCTGAGCATGCTCCCCTGCCTCCTCTGGGCCCAGCAATGTGGTCCTTTCTACCACTTGGGTGAGCATGCTCTTCCCTGCACAGGGCCTTTGCACGAGATGCTTCTGCTGCCTGGAATGTTTTTGTTACCTTTCTTCCTCCTTTGGCTACTAGCCCAGTCATGCTTTCTCTGTCCTCCCTGGCTGAGAAAAATCTCATATCATTTCCTCTAAGAACTGTGAGCTTTTCCTTTCTAATGCTTATTCCGGTTGCACCTTGATGTCTGTTGGATTGTTTGACCAATGTTGGTCTCACCTTGCTTCTTCAGGGCACTAGGATCTCCACGAGTGCAAGAACTGGTCTGTTTTGATTCCTCACAATGTCCAGCACACTTTCTAGCACATAGCAGGTGCTCAGTAAACATCTGTAGAATGAATGAATGAAGACCGAAGGACCCTTGAGGCAAATGCAGATATCAGTAATGGCTTGCTCATGTAAGGGTGTCAGGGAGACAGCCGGGCGATGTGGAAAGACATTTGGAGTCAGACAACTAGTTGTGTTCTCCCCTGGAGCCACTGTATCCTTGTCTGAGAGTCACTGTGAGGATTGACATGCAACAGTTTATATAAAGCATTGGGCACGGGGACCTGTGTCAAGTAGGCACTCACTAAATTTTACTGTTATTATTGTGTTGTAAATGCATAGGAAAATGTAAAATGTCATGTAGTCGCATAAAAAATTGATTCTTCATCCAGTGGGAGATTGTATGTAGGAGAACAGTGAAGTTGTGTCTGAGCTTTGTTGAGGATTTTTTAAGTTAAGGGTTGCTTTTAAGCCCTATGCGTTCTGGAAAGTCTGAGGTGTCCTGAGAGCTCTGTTGTGAGCCCCTGGCCCTCAGGGGTGGGAGGCTGTCCCTAGTGAAGTCTAGTTAGCTTTGTTTTGTCACTGCTGGTCTTTGTCCGCTGTCCCCATGACTGGGAGTTGGGTTGACCATGAGGACAGATAATGTCACCTGTTTTGCATCTGCTGGGTTGTGGCACCCAGGACCAAGGCTGAGGGTGCTCAGGAACATTTGTGTGAACACAGGCCTCTGCATCTGGGTCTCTTGCATGGTACCTGGCACGTTGTAAGTGCTCAGTAAATGCGTTTTGCCTGAGTGGCACTAAACACAATGTGAAATATCACATCTGTGGATAAAATCACAAGTGAGCCTCCAAATGGAGCAGAGGGAGGGATGTTATGAGGCATCTGTGAAGAACAGATTGCTGTGATTGAGCCCTGGATTTGAAGGTGAGAGATGTTCTTGTGTCCCTGGGAGGAAGAAACACTTCCCCTTAGGATCCAGACAAATCCTTGAGGTCAGAGGCAGGACGGTTCAATGGGGAGAGCTCTTGACCTGCTTTGGGTGATGGTCATGCTCTCGAGTGGCTGACCTTGATCTAGTGGTTGAACTCTATACCTTAGTCTCATCATCTATAAAATGGGAATAATAATGCCCTTCCTGCTTCTTCATAGAAGTATTATAGAGATGAGAAAGAGATAGAGAGACAGATAAACATGAAAGGGCTTTAAAAAGCTGTAAAAAGGTACAGATACAAGATGTGCCTGAAACTCCACACAAAGAGTAATTAATTCTGGATTGTTCTCCCAGGACCATTGCCTGTTTCCAATAACATCTTTATCAAAGACCGAGATGGTATCCACATGAGTGAGCCATTTGACCTACTAATAAAGGAGGACACAGCATTAGATTTTTAATCCTCTGGAAGTAGTTCTGCAGGGGTGGAGGTTTGGTGACCCCAACAGGCTGTCTTACTAAGCATCTGGAAGAAGAGGCAGTTAACGTGTCTTCCTCTTAGCTGTCAGATGTCTTCAGAAGTCAGCCATCGTCTCTGGCAGGTGTCAGGCCCCAAAACACCTCTAGACTATCACACAAGGGTCCGAGGGCAGAAGCGCAGGGCCTGGGAGGGAGGGAGGGCTGTCTGTTTTCGGCAGTGATTTGGAATCGAGGCTGGCAGTGGGGGCCCAGCCCTCTGCTGTGGGGGTTTGCTAGCTTTGGTGGCTGGAGCGGAGCCTGGCATGCCAGCCGGAGATGTAACGTGCTGTGGGCTGAGCTGATGGCTTGCTTTCTCCTGAAGGAGCTTTGACTCTCCTGGAGCAGACCTATAAGTATGTGATGGACACTTCAGAGTTCTGGGCCAGGCAGTGTGGCCATGACAAGCCTGGCTTGAGAGGTTTGGGGCCACCAGTTGCCAGCTGACTACCATGTCCTCAGAAGAGTGCTGGGCACACTCCTGGGGATGCTGTGTTTCTAGGCCATCAGTGTAGCTCTGCTCTGGCTGCTCCTACTTGTCTGTGGGCTGTGGCCTGGCAGGCCCTGATCCCAGCCTTGTGGAGAGAGTGAGGTGACAGGTCCTGTGTGCCAAGCAGGCCCTGATGGGCAGCCCTGGGCTTGTTCTTACCCCCAAGCCTCCTGCCCCAGTATGGAATGGGCTGAGAGCTGTCAAGCTGAGTTGTTCAGGGGACTGAGTAGATACAGCACTGCAGGTATCGGGCAGGTGCTAGGGGTGGGGGGTCCTCCATGAGGATGGACATGCTTTGGTTCTGGGCAAATGGTTGCAGAATGGCCTCTGAGAATGGCAGGTGGGCTCTGCTTTCTAAGTCTGAGCGAGTCGCCTGTGGCTCTTTGGTGGCACAAATACAAAGCCAGGACTTGTCCTGGGAAGCAAGTGTAACGGGAACAGGGCTCTGGGCTCTGGTCTGGTTCCACAGTGTCGCAACCTTCTAGAAGCCCCTCTCCTTACTGTTTGAGGTTGCTGAGAAACAGGCCACAGTTGACTCAAAAACACAGGGTCCTCGAGAGGGAAAGGGCTGAGACTGGACTCCTTCCCTGGGATCTGAGATTGTTAGGGTGTGTCTAGCGGGTGGTACAGCCCTGTGTGGGGCCTGCTGGCAGGAAAGGGTAAAAAGACCTGAGGGGGATCTAGCTCAGCAGTGTGGCCGGAGTGTGGGCATGGAGAGGAAGGCTGGGTGGAGGAGGGGTCTTACTGGAGCCTCTGCCTGGCACAGCAGGCCCCCCAGGGATTCCGGGCTGTGTGTATCAGTGTAAACTGAAAGCGCTCACTGTTGGGAGCGCTTTCAGCTCCCGGTTTCTGTTATTGAGCCAGCCCCTCCCTGGGGAAGGAGGCCTGTGTCCCAGGCTTGCCAAACCCTAGCCCCCTGTTGCTACTGAGGGAACAGGGGTGGAGCAGAGGGGAAACACAGCCTGCTATGGGTCCTGGCTTAGAGGACTCACCAACCCATCAGTATGGGCCCCGGGGGTCCCCAGGCATGGGGCCAGGTGTTGCCCAGAGAAAGACAGGACTGCTTCCCGTTTCTTTGAATATTCAAAGGAAAGTGGCCCAGTGTGCTAAAGTGAGGTCTGGCTGGCTTCTCATTCAGCTCTTATGGTGGTTCTTCGTGTCCCAGGTTGTTATGCATGATACATTTAGGAGCAACAGCAAGTTCAAGCACGGCCACAATTTGTTTACTTATTGCTGAGTGATGGGCTCAGGGTGAGCAGTTGGTGTCAATTTACCTGACTCGGCCCAGTGTTCCTTGCATGGCCCATGGCTGCGGGCCACGGGGTGGCCTAGCCAGATGGGCCTGTGGTCCTACTCACCTGTGGGTCTTGAGGGATCCAGCCCAGGGAGTCACCCATCATGGCTGTTTCTGAAGGCTTGGCGGCCAAGCCTTGGAGATGGAAGAATGAGGAATGGTTGTAGGTGCTGAGGCTTGTGTGCTCCGTTAGACTCATGGATGGGAAAGTGTTTCCTTTGCCCAAGCACCTCAGGAAGGATTGCCAAAGATGGCGGAGGCAGGTGCTCAGAGTACCTGGAAATTTGGTGGGCAGTGCCCTCTAGGCCACCCTCAGCTGTCCACACAGAGGGATGTGACTTTGTGCTGGACACTGAGCTCCATGCAGGAAGAAGCATGGAACCCTGCCTCGTGCCAGGTTCTAGGCATCTGAATGTGACTTGCATGTGACCTCTCACCTTAGGGAGTTCACAGGACAATGTGGGCAACCCATGTACCGGCAAGTGACCCTCGTAAGATCACGTACTAGCCGTGATTGTCCTGGGTGGGCCACTGCTTCTCCCTGCACCACGATCTTGTGACACATGGGGTGCTGACAATAGTACCTCCATCCGGGATACTTACAAACATTCAATCCGGAAATGTATGCTGGAGACTCCAGAACTCCTGGTGCATAGTAAGTGCCACAGGAATGTTTGTCAAAGGAAATGAAGGAGACTTGGCAGATGGGAATAACCTCTAGGCACATGTAAGGGCCACAGGAACCCAGGAGAAGAGAAGGTTCTCACTGGAAGGAACCTGGGAGGTGACACACAGCAGGTGACCTTTGAGAGGGCATTGAAGGACAGCAGGTAGATGTGGGAAGAGCTCTGTAGGAAAAGGGAGCTGGTTAGCGAAGATGGGGGGTGTTGGGGAGACTGTGAAGGGATAAAGTGGTGTCATTCAGATGTGGCTGGCACATGGTGACTGACCTCTGGAGCCATCATGGAGGGAGAGCCTTTGGGCCTGTGGGGTCTGAAAGCATATTTTTAATCAATCAGCAGGCACCAGGATCTCCTCAATGTCCTGGCTTCTAGACTTATTGTCAGCAAAGAGGCTTCCTGCTGGCTAAGCTGGAAGACACACCCTCAAGCCACCTGGGAGCTGGGCAAGGTCACCTCTGGGGACATAGCAGAAGCCTAGGGCACAGGGAAAGAAGGTGGATTAGGCACACTTGGAGTTCAGCCCGGCTTTGTCCTTCCTAGGGGTGTAGCCCTGGATAAGGCTGTAATTTACCAGCTCTGTAACTCACAAGCCCTGTTAACTCAGCCAGCCTGTTTTCCCATCTGCACAGTGTGGTGTGCTCGCCTCACAGGGTGTCCAAGAGGCTAGGAGGAGAGTTTGTATCCCCAGAGCCCCAGCTGGAGCTAAGCACAGCACGGATGCCTGGGGACATTGACCGGGAATAGGACCCAGCCTCGTTTGACATGGCTTCGATTCGAGAGTGAGTCTGCCAGGAGACCATTCTAATTTTAACCATTGAAAAATGACTCAGGGTCTGGAGAGGGCCTGGGGTGGTTCTGAAGCTTACTCTGAGCGTGGTCGGTAGGTGGAGGTAGCGGAGGCAATCAGCTTTACGTTTCTCCGGATGGCTTTCTGGATGCAGAGGAGCAGGGTGCTGCAGTGAGGCCAGTGCTAGGCTCACTTGTTGGCAGGCCTAGCCATGCAGCCTGGGGACAGAGGGCTGGCGCTCACTTCCCCAAGCCTCCCTGCCCCTGTCCTGCAGGCTGATGGGTGGCCAGGCTGGCTCTAAAGGAGGCTCCCCTTTCTGACATTGGAGAAGCACACACTGTCCCCAGTACCTGTCTATCCTTGCATGTGGCAGGATATCTGAACTGGATGAGGCCGCTCCTTTATCCCTCAGTGGGACAGATTCTGGGTTTGGAGACAGCAGAGCTGCCGAGGGGGGTGGCTGCTGTCATTTTGGATTCTAGTGATTAATCAGCCCGTCTGGAGAGGAGGGAGCTCTTGCTTCCCAGCTGGGACGACGAATGGCTTTCCTTTTGAGACCTGCCAGCTTCCAGCCCTTTTACAGCCTGCCACAGATTACTTCTGCTCTGGGCAGAGTGATGGGCCGTTCCTAAAATGCACTTGGATGGAAGAGATTCAGAACAGAGCAATACAGAGGCTTTCTCCCGAGCACTGATAAAGAAGTTGATGTATGAAGACTAAATTGGATTTTTACCAAAAAAGACTCGGTTCTGGATGTTTAGCGAAAGAGAGTTATAATGGCTTTGGGGGAGCTGCAGGAGGAGGGATGTGTCCAGAATACAGGTGCAGGCCTTGGAGGGATTGGTTCTGCCCTTGCTAAGGGAATTGGACTCTTGCTGTTACCTGTGAAGTGGGGAAGCCCCACCTGCCCTCTCAGGGTGATCTGGAGCTTTTTTTGGACGATCATGCTGGGAGCTCTGGACCAATGCTGAAGTGGGACTCTCTGGGGTCAATCACTTGCTCCAGGGACCCACGGAGGCCATCAACTGATGTGGGGGAGAGGATCACACGAGCCACTGAAGAGACGGGGCTGTGAAGACTGTTGGAGGACCAAGGAGGTCTTCTTTCAGTTTGGAGAAGAAATAGGGCACGAGATGTCAAGACGGGGCCATCTGTTCTTGTTTTCAAGTCAGAATTTATTTTTTTTTTAGGGGAGAAAATGAGCAGGTGGTGTCTTTCATCCTGCAAACGTTACAAGTCAGGACCTCGGCAGAGATTCGAAGCCCACCAGAGCAAACGGATCCATGCTGGGGAGGGCTGGGGTGGTTTGGATGTGTCTGAGAAGCCAGTCCAATGTTTTCAGGGCTTCCTTTGGTGTCTGTAATAATGGCTGTGTAACAGTGTGCAGAAGCACATGCAGGGCCACAAACCTACTGTTTGGACTCGTTTGGAGACAGCGGGTCCAGCAGAGCCTGGGAGAGCCGGGAGAGCCATGGTAGAGGGCAGTGCTGGCCTCACCACGGGCTGCAGCTTTGCTTTCTCCAGTATAGCTCTTCTTGTTTGAAGCTGAACCAGATCCTCCAGAAACCTGGGAAGTGGGGATCTGGGCTGACTGTCGCAGTGCACTAGGAACAGGCGGGAGTTTGCCTAAGCGAAAGAACAGCATATCCTGTGATTGGCACCACGGCATTGTCTGGGCTAACATCCCACAGGCTTGGCCTCTGCTCCAAGCCCAAGTAAACCATCTTTTTCTCACCAAAGCCTTATGGGGAAGGCATTCCTGTTGTTCCCATTTTTCAGATGAGAACACTGAGGCACGTGGCAGGGGTTTAATGAACTGCCTACAGCTAGCTAGCAACTAAGTTGGGATTCCAACCCAGGCAGTCCAGTGCCAGGCCCACCTCCCTGACCATCACACACCACTGTCTTTGTGTCTGGCTCTCAAAGGGACCTCAAGCGATCAGGAGCCCAGTCGCCTGCCTTCCATAGAAAATCGGATCCTTATCCCCATTTTCTCTGATGTGAGAATTAAGGCCCATCAAAGGGGAGAGACTCAATTCAGCGAAGGCTCCAGAACCCACCTTCATGACAATGGAACCTTGCTCTAGAAATTTTGCCCTCGCCTTTTATTAGTCCCAAACCTGCTTCCTCTTTCTCAGAGAACGAGGGCAACATTGACTTCTGGCCTAGGTAGGCCTCTCCTTTCTCATCTCCGTCATGCTTTGCACTCTAGCCTCCTGGAGCCAACAGGTACTCCTCTGGTGGCCTGCTCACCCTGGCTGCCAGGACCTTCCTTTGGTGTGTCCCTTTCCACAGTCCCCAGAGGGCTGCAAGCATTCCAGGTAGGTTGGTAGGAACCTCATGGAGCTGTGGGTCTCGGGGCGCACGGCACTCAGAGGTGGACCAATCGGGAAAGAAAGTGATGTTTGCCGGGGACACCCAAACTTCACCAAGAATAAGACCTGTGAGGATAGATAGCTTAACTTTGTTGAGAAGGTTATTATGCTGGGAGCTGGGACCTAGCAAATGTGAACTCTGGGAAGCTATTTGACAAGATCTCCTAACTTTCCAACCAGGTAGGGAGGATGGCCCATTCAGATGGAGACGTGCATTCTTAGAGCAGCAAGTGGGACACACTGCCAGGGATTAAGGGTGGGTTTTAATTAGGTGCAAGGTGGATGATCCAATGGGGCTGGAGATGCCTTAGGATGGAAGTAATGAGCAAGATGCTGTTTCCCGTCAGAGGTCTGATCTGATGTATAGGCTTCCGCTCACATCCATGTCCCTGGCGGTGGGTGATCAGTGGGTGATCAGGCCAGCTTGGCACAGTCCAGTCTAGCACCCCTTCCTACCTTCACAAGGTTAGTAGTCTTTTTCTAGTGAGGTCTTGTCCTTGCTTTGCTTACAATTCCGAACATTTATAGAGAACTGGAAAGTTATAAAGTAATTTATGGATTCTTTTTTGTTTTTCTTTTGGTACTGGGGATTGAACCCAGGGCCACTCGGCCATTGAGCCACATCCCCGCCCTATTTTGTGTTTTATTTAGAGACAGGGTCTCACTGAGTTGCTTAGCGCCTCGCTGTTGCTGAGGCTGGCTTTGAACTCATGATCTTCCTGCCTCAGCCTCCCGAGCTGCTGGGATTACAGGCGTGTTCTTGAGTGTGCTCATACATTTTGGTCCTTTCTGACCCTCAGGCTCCTTTGTCCGGCTCACAAGTTGTTAACAAGCTACCCCTTCCTCCTTCCAATGGGGACGTTTCTCTTTTAGAGACTCCGTTTTCTTCTCTGTTTCCAATCTCAGTGTCACTGAGTACTGCAGGCGGTTTCTTTCTGGGGACTTGGGCCCACAGCTGGCCACTGGGGTCCATTCTGTCTCCACCTTTGGACCCCTCCCAGCCAGGGAGGGACACCCATATTTCTAAGATCATTTGCATCTTTTGCAAAACATCCTAATGGTAAACTTGTATTTCCATATTTGGAGAGTTTGCATTAAAAATAATTTGTGTTTTTATCTTATTATAGAAGTAGTTGTGTTCATTAGAGAAAATTTGGGGCATGCAAATAAAAAGAAAATTAAAATCACTCATAACCCCTCTATCTAACATAATCACTATTGATATGGTGTTATTATCACACCATTTGAAAAATAAAATCAGGCTGAACACAGTGGTGCACGCCTATAATCCCAACAGCTCAGGATTACAGAAAAGAGAAAGAAAGAAAGAAACAAAGAAAAAAAGAAAATTCAGATTATCTGCTACTTGTTACCTGCAGGCCCCACCCCCACCCCCACCTTTTTTTTTCTTTGGTACTGGTGATTGAACCCAGGGTCACTTAACCGCTGAGCCACATCCCCAGCCCTTTTTCATTTTGAAATAGGGTCTCGGTAAGTTGCTTAGGGCCTTGCTAAGTTGCTAAGGTTGGCCTTGAACTTGCAATCCTTCTGCCTCAGCCTCCCAAGTTGCTGGGATGACAGGTGTGTGCCACGATGCCAGGCTTACCTACTCCCACCCCCCCATTTTAAAAAATTGTAGTAGATTGATTTGTGTTTTCCCCTTTAACTCTATATCATGAAGAGCTTTCTAGGCTTTTCAGTCTCTACTCCATGTATTTAAGTGGCTTCCCAACATTCCACTAGACTCTAGATTACCTGTTGTTGAGTATTTGAGTTGTTTCTAGTGGTTGGTGGTAGTGGTAGGGTGTGTGTGTGTGTGTGTGTGTTCTGGTGACTCTGAACAATGATGCCGTACACAGCCTCGAAACAAAATATATTCATTTCTCTGCAGTTCATTTTTTAGAATATCGCGTTTGCTGGGCCAAAGGGGACATGAAATTTAAATATTTCATATCTGAAGTTATCTTTGCCATTTATGGAGAGCTCTCCATGGGCTTTACACACGTCATCTTTAACTTTCATAACATAGGTAGGAACTAGTATTATAAAACATTAAGGCTTAGATGATTGTAGTTAAGTTGCCTAAGACCTCCAAGCTGGGAGGAAGCCCATGGAGTCCACCTGCAGGAACCTGCTAGAATCCTGCCTCAGTCTGTCTACAGAGCTGGGGGGCCAGCAATGGGTAGTGGAGAGGCTTTACCTGGAGTACCTATCTGGAAACTACTACTAGATAAAAAACATAATCAAGCCTGGTGCGGTGGAGCACACGCCTGTAATTCCAACAGCTTAGGAGGCTAAAGTGGGAGGATCATGAGTTCAAAGCCAGCCTCAACAATTTAGTGAGGTCCTAAGCAACTCAGTGAGACTCTTTCTCCAAATAAAATACCAAAAAGAGCTGAGGATGTGGCTCTGTGGTTAAGTGCCCCTGAGTTCAATCTCTGGTACAAAAAAAAAAAAGTCAGAAGCTCTGCCAATTGGGTAGCGTATAAACTTATTTTGCATTTTTTTAAATTAAAATGTTGGAGCTGGGGGTGTCATCAGTGGTAGAACACTGGCCTAGATTACCAGAAGCCCTGGGTTCCACCATCAGCATTGCAAAAAAAAAAAAAGAGAAAGTTTGAATGCATTTAGATATTCATTGAATCCTCTCTTTTAGCATATTAACTTGGCATATATCTTGCCTATTTTTATTAATGTGCATGGTTCTTTCCTATTGGTTTGTGAAACTTCTTCAGATATGAACAATCGCTATACTCTGTCCTCATTCCATGGATAGTGGTTTTTTTTCCCCACATGCCTTTTAATTTTATGTATTTTTCAACATAGCTGGTTCTTAACATTTCATATAGCTAGATTTATATCTTTATGGTTTCTGCTTCTGGCGTCATGCTTAGAAAGTCCTGCCGATACTTTGTGGCTTTATAAATAACCCACTTAGATTTTCATTTGGTTCTACTAATGGTTTCATTTTTTAATGTTTAACTCTTTAATACATATAGAATGTTTTCAAATCAAATGAACTTCTAATGATACGTATTTTTTCCAAGTAGTTAATCCTAAGTCCCAAGATCATTTGTTGAATAATGTATTTTCCCACTCTTTTCTAATAGCAACCTGATGTGTAGTTGGTCTATTTCTGAGCCTTCTTTTCTGTTTCCTAGGAATGCTTGGTACTTTCTGGATGGAAAAATGCTTGGTACTTTCTAATTCAGTCACTTGAGCTTTGTTTCACACTTTAATATCTGATAAGGGAATCTCCTTCATGAAGGGACTTCTTTGCAATTATTTTCTTAACTGTCCTCAAGTTAGCACTTAAAAATCATTTTGTTGAGTTCTAAAAATAATAATGAAGTTCGCATTTTGCTTGGAACTTGGTGAACTTAGAGATTGAGTTGGACATAAACTCTTTTACAGCATTGAGTCCTCATATTCAGAAACAGGTTTTGTTTTGGTACTGGGGATTGAACCCAAGGGCGCTTAACCACTGAGCTGCATTCCTAGCCCCTTTTTATTTTGAAACAGAATCTCACTAAGTCGCTTAGGGCCTCACTAAGTTGCTGAGGCTGGCCTCAAACTTGGCAATCATCCTGCCTCAGCCTCCTGAGCTGCTGGGATTACAGGCATGTACTACCATACTTGGTAATGGATGTTTTTTAAAAACGCCTCTTTTATAAGAGACAAGTACACAAATTTATTTAATATAACTTTTACATAACACAGGAGCCTTTGTAAGGAAATAAAGACCCAAAGAAATAGGTGAATGTGTTATTTCTGTGTGTAGGTTTTTTTTAAAATATTTTTTTAGTTGTTGATTGACCTTTATTTTATTCATTTATTTATATGTGGTGCTGAGAATCAAACTCAGGGCCTCACACATGCAAGGCAAGTGCTCTGCCACTAAGCCACAACCCCAGCCCTGTGTGTAGGTTTGATGGAGGGTTGGACACTGGTGAATTTGACATGGACAGAGGGTGTGGCTTAATGGTAACCACTGGGGGGCTTACCAAGGTCTGTCCAGATTCTTGTGTCCCTGTGTCTTCAGAGACGGGATGGTCCTTTCTTCTGAATGTCCAGAGGGCCCCCTTGGAAATTAGGGTGTCAGGCCCTACTTCAAAGAAGAAGGTCAGGGAGTGACCTTACCAGGTTTTGTGACCTGCTTCACAAAGAAGGGTGAGGGGAAGGGACACTGGCCTTTCTGGACTCGCTGTTTTCTCAAATGCCAGTTTTATATTTTGGGGCAGTGTATCCTGAACCCCATCATGTCCATTCAGGAAATATTTCTGGAGCAGCTGCAGCCAGGATGGCCTTCTTCACATACATCCTACTAAGGGTGATTTCACTAAGTTAGCTACTCAGTGTTTTTATCTTGGTTGAATTGCAAATGATATTCTTTTACTATTTTGGTGGCTCTTCTTCTCCAGAGGTATCTTCTAATTCCTGCTGGTATATAGAAAATGTTGATTTGTGAGGACTACTACCCTACCCAGACATCTAACTGAGCATTCTCGTTGCTCCTTCGGTTTCTCAGGTAGTCAGTGTAGCCATGTTCCGGGATAGAGAGATGCGAATTGTGGGGACACAAGGTTAAGAGAATAATTCTGTAAAATGGGCCCACTGTGCTGACCCCCACATGCTTTCTTTTCCAAGAAACAACTTACCTGCAGCCCCGTGTGGCCTCAGTGGACAGGACCACATTCTTCAGCAAACTACCTGTATTGGCGCCAGTGGCTGCATATCCAGTCCTTGGCATAAAATTTCAGAAACTGTGGAAGAGAAGGCACTGGGAAATTTGGATTTGGGATGACTAGGAACTACACATCTTCTGTGTGCATCAACTAGGAGGCCATAAATGTGAGGAGGCATTTCATCCAGTTTTCCCGGTGAGGTTAGTATCATGTTTGCCTCAATGAGGAACTGAATTACAATGCCACAGACATTTAAATTGTGAGCCATAAAGTGCTTGTCAAGGGCTAATTGCAGCCTTGCAGAGCTGGGGATTACCAACCTCGTGATTTCGCCAGCTGCTGCCTGGGTAGCAGGTTTTCCAGCTACCTCACAGTGAAGGTGTGGCCGGGATGGGTTGTGTCTTATTTGTTTGGAGAATCAGAGCTGTTTTCTAAATACGATAAGTGGCAAGGATGCCAGGGGTTGGAGCAGGACAGTGGTTGGAAGTGCCCCAAGGATGGGACCAGTTGTTTTGACAGAAAACAAGTTGTTCTAAAGCAATTCAGCTGAAAACAATGTGATCGAGATGAAAATTAGGTCCAAAATGATGAGTTGACGAAAAAATGAGTGGTCCCCATTACATTGGTAATTTTGGTGCACTCTTTGTTTATTTAACACATATTCCCCATCTACTGTGTGCCAGGTGCTGCTGGAAGTAGCTGAGGACAGAGGAGGGTACCTGACTGAACAAAGGTCCTGTCCACAGAGAGCATGAGTGCTAGTCAAGAGACAGATCAACGATGCATAAAGAAATACGCCATCTCACCTAGCTAGCTGGAAAACCTACCAGGCAGCTGAGCATCCCTTATCTGATGTGCTTGGGACCAGAAGTCATTCAGATTTTGTATTTTGGAATATTTGCTTACATGTAAAGAGATCTCTTGGGGATGGGCCCTAAGGTCTAAACATGAAGTTCATATATGTTTCATATACACCTTATACACATAGTCTGAAGACAATCTTACACAAAGTTTTAAATAATTTTGTGCATGAAACAAAGTTTGCATATGTGGGACCATCAGAAAGCAAAGGTGTCAGTAAGTCAACCACCCCTGGGGATAGTCTGTGGTTGTTTGGCCTCACTATTACTCCTGACTTTGAGTTTTTGGATTTTGTAGCATTTTGGATTTTGGGATTAGGGATGCCCAACCTGTTCTAGAAAAGGAGAGTCGGAGATGAGTGGTGGTGGTGTGGGTGTGGATAGATTCTATCTAAACTGTCCAGAGAGGTTCTCTGGGATGACACTGGAGAGAAAGTGCATGGAAAGGGAGATGGCCTGTAGATGTCGAGGGTGGAAGGGCAGCTGCAGGGCCCCAAGGCCCTGAGGAGCTTGAGGACTAGAAGTGGGCCCTTGGGATTGGAGCAGAGTCATGGGGGTGCAGGGCCATCTTGGAGAACCAGAGGGGCTAGTTCCTGCAGAGCTTTTTGGCCATGGGACACTTGAGGATTTTGAGCAGGGATGTGATTGGACTTGTGTTTCGGGCTGTCTTTCATACTCTGTTTTTAGGTATATTTTGGTTCATCTATTCCATATATATATATTTTTGGCAGAGCAGGCATAATTGCTAAAAGTGAAAAAGACATAAAAGGATAGAAAATGTAGCCAGAAACCACTACAAAAACCAGAAAAACAATTCTGAAAAATTGACAAAACAAAATACCCATCAGATGTGGCAAACCTGCCTCAGATGGTCTCAAGTGATGAATGGGTGAAAACCCCACCTTAAATTTAATGGATGCCATATTAGTTTCCTATTGCTGCTATAATAAATAATCACAAACTTAGTGACTGTAAAAGCACAAACTTTTATTTTCTTATAGTTTTGGAGGCCAGGAGTCCAAAATGGGTCTTATGAAAGTCAAGGTGTAGGCAGGGCTGGTTCCTTCCAGAGCCTCTGAAAAGAAACCCCTCACCTTGTCCAGCTTCTAGAGGCCACTTGCATCATGGAGAGCAGTGATTTGAATCATGATCTGACTGCTTTGCAGCTTCGTTTGCACTGGGAACTTCCTATGCAAAGTGCAGGTCAAGATTGCCCTGTTGCTGTGGTGACACTGGGCCTGAGGAGGCTCCGTGCAAAGGTGCAGAGCTGTATCCGTCTGGACCTTGAGCTCAGGCACCAACTCCTAGGGATAGAGAATTCTGGGCATAATAAGATAATCACATAATGTCTCACGAGTGACCACGATCTTCAAGGCTGTCTGCTCTGCAGAAACTTTTTCACAAATAACCTTTTGATGATAAAACCCATATAATAAACATGCTGAGTTAGCTCTAGGTTATTATTCCTCCATCAGAGGATAGGGTCCCACCTGGTTCCAGGTTTTTCTCTTTGTGTGTCTGTCTTTTCTCAATTTCCCATCTACCTTTGCCAGTTTCTGATAATAGCCATGCTGGATGTGGCACTGAATTCCTTGCTCATGGTCCCTTCCTTGTATCAATCAAACTTCTTGGTTCCATCCTCATATCTCCATGATCCACTCTGACCTCCTGTATCCTTTTTCTAAGGACTCTTGTGATGATAGTGGGCCCACCATGATGATCCAAGACAATCTCATTTCAATGTTCTTTAACCACACTTTTAAAGTCCCTTGTGCAATATAAGGTAACATTTTCACAGGTTTCTGGGACTAGAACATGGATATCTTTGGGCGTCATTATTCTGTCTACCGCAGGTGGAAAGTCTTACCACTGAAAAAAGGAAAGAGAGGAAGACCTCAGGGGATCACCTGCTTAATTACTGACATGTAGTAGGTGCTCAGTGTTGAATGAAGGAACATTCAATGGGGTCTTGCATGCCACGTCCTCCATACCACCCTGAAATTCACTGGTTGAACCAAGTGAATTTTAATTAACTCTAATTTCTGTATAGAAAAGCAAAGGGCTGTTCCTTGGGCACATATTCTCTAATTACATAATTCTCTAATTATGGGTCCTTGGGTCATGTTGGAGAACCAGAGGGGCTAGTGCCTGCAGAGCTTTCTGGCCATGGGACAGGTTAGTTATCCACACCTGTTACTGTTCAATCCACATCTATCTGGAGTCCACTCACCCACCCCCGCCTTCACCTGGCTATTTAGACCAGATGGCTCCTTCCACAGACACACAGCCCTACAGAGCTCCAACTGAGCCCATCACACAGATGTGGCTTGTTCTCCTGTTTTCCTGGGACTGTCCTCCTCCAGATCACACAAGCCAAGGGCCTTGGCTTTACCTCTGACACCCCTTTCTTGACCTTTCCTCATGTCAGCCAGCTCCCCCTGCTTTTGATCACGGCCTCCACTCTTAGCCTTTCTTTGTAGCCTCGCTGCTTGTGGAGCTAGCCCAGGTCCCATCACTGCAGCTGGCACACCTGCCACAGCCTTTCAACTATCTTTCTCCCTCAGATCCCCCCTCCCTCAAGTCTCTCCCATCCATGGTGGTACCTTCTTTGACTGCTGACCCAAGAACCGCTGTCCTGTTGAGCTATCTCCATTTGGTTTCTAGTCCCTACCAGGTGAAACCCATCTGTGTTCAGTCTCTGCATGTTTGACCAGGGCCAGGGGCCGGCAAAGGACCCCTCCCGTCTGAGTGGGAGCCCCTAGGTCTCCTCTTTTGCCCTGAATCTTCTTCAAGGCTGGGAGGCCTTGGAGAAGTCCTGTGCTGCTTCTGATCCACCATTACTTCCTCTGCACGATGAAGGCTGGCCGGCCAAATTCACGTTCTAAGATTTGGTGATTCCTTTCTGTTCTAGGGTCCCAAGACTCCTACCTCCAAGGCCTGGGGAGGCATAAGCGGGAGAGGTTGTAGAGAGAAAGAGATGAAGCCAGCTTGGTTGCTGTGCCCTCCTCCGTGCCTTGTGGGGTGGCTCTCACTCTCAGCCCCTTTCCTGACTTGAACCTCTGCACTTGGGGTCCCCCAGATCCTCCTGAGCTGCTACTCCCAGCAGGGGCGCTGATGGCCAGCTCTACCTCTGGACCCAGCTCAGGGCTGGCCCTCCAGCACTCTGTTGGGTGAAGGGGTTGGCCTTTCATGCTGGATGCCACTGGCAGCCTGTCTTCTTGTGTTGCCTGTCATCCACTGTCCCACAAAGGCAGTTCTCTTCCATCCACCACAAGCATCCAGTCTTGAACTGCCATGGGGCAGTGTGCATGGTTCTGTCCCATCATCGGCTAGACGGGACCTTGCTGCTGGGACTTTCTTTTATCCATTCCCACGTTGTCCTCCTACCCCTCAGTCTGGACCGGAAACGAGCACTAACAACAAAAGCCGAAATGGACCAGGTGAAGGATTGCAGGATGGCTCCATGTGTTCAGATGGCTTTGTGACTAGGCATGCTCTGTCCCCTCAGAAGACTGTCGAGGAAATCTTGTGGATGGGTCTAACCAACCAGCAAGGACTCCTTTCCATGCCAATTGGCAGCAGTCTCTCAGGCTCCTCAGGGTGACAGGCAGAAAGGGCCAACCTGCCTGAACAGGGCAAAGCTGGAGGAGAGAACATCCCCTTGTCCCCCCGTGTTAAGCAAAGTTTATGAACCTTTGCTCCCTCCATAGATTGATGGAGGATGTGTGTATGGGATTCACAGTGACTGAGGGGCCCCACATGACGTTTCAGCCTCAAAAACAACCATGATCATTTCTCTCCTCCTCGGCAGGGCTGCTGGTGACCTTCAGAGGCAGCAGCTGAGGTGTTACCCCTGAGCATAGGTCAGACAGAGCTTGCTGGCCGAGCAGAGCAGCTCTTTGCAGGGAAACCAGAACCCTACAGGTGGTGTGGCGAGGCTGTCTCACTCAACATCTCATTTACTCGGGATCTGCAGGGCAGGGATTGTGTGAAGCAGAGCTCTTATTTGTGGGAATTAAGCTTTCCGCTTTTAAACACCAAGTGTTTTCTTTTAAAAGATTGGCCATTTGGCATTTCTCACTCAAATATTTTTATTCCTTGCTTTTCTAACTTATAAAATCTTTTCCTATGTATGTTCATTGTAGGAAGAATAAAGAAGAAAATAAGAGCAGTGAGCGCTCTCTCCCTTCACCTGAGCCTCTCAGAGATAAGATAACATCCTACTTTCTAAGATTTGGGGCTTTTAATTTAGTCTCTTATTCATGATTCAAGATCTTCATCTCCATCTTCTTTAGTTGCCCTCTACGATGATGTGGAGAGAAGACACTGTGCACTACAACTCTGAGTATAGAAAGTGCTGTATGAACTGCATGTGGTGGCATGTGCCTGTGGTCTTAGCAACTCTGGAGGCTGAGGCAGGAGGATCATAAGTTGGAGGCTGGCCTCAGCAACTTAGCAAGACTGTCTCAAAATAAAAATGAATAGACAAAGAAACAAAGAAGGAAAGAAAGATCTGGGGATGAGGCCCAGTGGCAGAGTGCCTCCCAGTACAGGGAGGAGAGGGAAAAAAAGAGCAAGAAAGAAAGGCTTTGTGAGGTTGCTATATATTTGGTCTTTTCTCTCTCTCTCTTTTTCTTGTTCTCTGTGCCTTCTGTCACTTTCTACTGCTATACATAAACTTTCCTTATATTCCCTTTGCTTTCTACAGGCACCACAGCCTCTTCATTCTCCAGTGCACATCTTCCCTCAATATTTTAATGTTTCTGAGCCCAGGATGTATCTTGTCAGCAGGCAAAGGTGTAAGTTCTGGCAAACATTCTCACTGTCCATATGTAGATGGGGTTCCGTTTATTTTCCGCCTCAGTTGCTATGGTCACTTCTTCTGGTGGAGACGTTACCCTCACTTGAATTTTAATGTCCAGTCAGGCTCCTAAATTATTGCTTATGATGTGTTCTAACAGATTACACTGTAATGAAGTAATAAAATCATTGTGGATGTAGAAAATTGTCTGTCGTGTGCCTGGAAGGATAATGAAAGGCAGTAGAAATTGCCAGATCTCTCAGACTAGATCATAAAATTCTCAGAATTAAGGGAGGTAGATGGGACCAACTTTTGTGCAGTGAGGGAATATAAGCTTTATGAAACGCTTCAGATTGATTTTCAAGGGAAACTGTTTAGTTTCCATCAAGAGATAATTTAATGAAAGAGAAAGAATGAAACTCAAATAACCAAAGAGGGACTTCGGATGAAAGCCCCTTTTCTCCTTATCTTTTCATTTACGTGAGAAATTTTCTGTCCATCTGAAAGATGCTGAAGGGGTCAAGGTCATCAGTTCAGGTCAGCATAATGCCATGCATAGCTGGCCAGAGGGAGCCTGACTCAAAAAGACCCTGAGAATCAGAAGCTGAAGAGACCTTGAAAATTTTGAAAAGAAACCTTTTTTCCAATTGGCAAAAAATTTTTTAAAAAGTGGTTTGGATAAACCTATGCTTCTTTATGCTCAGGAAAAAAATAAAAGAAATCTCTGTGTTTTCACTTAAAAAGGAAGGAAATCCTGATACATGCTGCAACATGGGTGGACCTTGGGAACGTTCTGCCTAGTGAAATCAACCAGTCACAAAAAGGCAAGTGCCCTACGATTCCACTAACAGGAGAGATCAGAGGTATCCTGGTCACAGAGACAAAAGTAGAATGGCAGGCCAGGGTTGCGGGGAGGGGAAATGGGGAGTTGGTTAATAGTCATAAAGCTTTGCTTTTGCAAAAGATGAAATGATTCTGGAGATGGGTGGCACAACATTGTTAATGTACATTCTATCATCTTAACCATTTTTAGACTATGTTGCAGTTCATTGATATTAAATACATTCATAGTGTCATGTGGCCTTTGGCACCATCCATCTCCATATCTTTCTTTATCTTACAAAACTGAAATCCTGGACCCTCCACTGCCTCCTCCCCATGGCCCCAGCAAATACCACTCTGCTTTCTGTCACTGACATTTGGACTCCTCTAGGTACTTCTTTGAAGTGGAGTCATACAGTATTTTTCTGTTGTGATGCTTATTTCACTTAGCAAGATGTTCTCAAAATTCATCTATGTAGCATTTGTCCAAATTTCCTTTTTTAAGGCTGAATACTATTCCCTCGTGGTTATACATTGCACTTTTCTATCCATTTATCTGTTGGTGGATACTTGGGTTGCTCCCACATTTTAGCCATGGTGAAGAGTACTGCACAAATACCTCTTTGAGACCTTGCTTTCAGTTCTTCTGGGTATGTACCCAGAAGTGGAACTGCTGATCATATGGTAATTCTGTTTAATTTTTTGAGGACTCTCATACTCTTTTCCATGGCAGTTGGACCATTTTATGTTCCCATCAAGGGTGCATGGGGTTCTAATTCCTTCACATTCTCACCAATGCTTGCTTGCTTTCTTTTGAGAGTAGCCATCCTAATAGGTATGGGGTAACATCTGGGGTTTCTTTCTGAAGTGCTGAAATGTTCTAAAATTGACCATGGCAATGGTCACATATACATGGGAATATATTCAAAACCAATAAATTATCCATTAAATGGCTGAACTGTATGGTGTGTAAAGTACATCTTAGCTTTTAGAAAGCCTTCCAGGCTTCCTCCAGCTTCTAGGAGAAAGTCCAAAATCCTCCAATAGGCCCTTGGGGTCTTGCTTTCCTGGCCTTGACCTTTATCCCTGGTCCATCTCAGCTGGAGACTGCCCAGGGCATGCTGGCCTGCTGCCCTTTGCCTGGAATGCATCTGCCGGCCCCAGCCCGGTTACTTGCTCAGTTCTAGTTGAGATCCCTGCTCACATAACACCTCCTGCGGGAAGGCTTCCTGACTGCTTGCACTAGGTTCCCCAGTAGGCTCTTCTGGGCTCCTGCACCTGTGTGCCTACCTGGTTGAGTGCCAGTGCTCAGCCCCAGCAGCCCTGCCCCCATTCTGTTCTGTGTCCTCTGGCCCCAGCAAAAGTGCACCATTTGTATTTGTGGAATGATGATTCAATAACATCTTAGGTATTAAGATTTATGGTATTAATATTCTGCCTTCTTCCTAGAATGATTCAAAGTAGCTCAAAATAAAACAAAACAGTAAGTAATAAGATGACTTACAAAGGATATTAATTAAAGTGGAGTGCTCTATAACACTTTTTGATAAGTCTCAAAAAGTGAGACTTATCAGTGGGACAGAATAGAAACTCCAGAAGCAGGCCGAAATAAATGCAATAATTTATGATAAATGTAGCATGTGAAATAATGGAGAAAACTAAGTTATTCAACCAAGGGCATTAAGGATGACTGGTTACTTTCATTAAAAAAGGTTAAAACAACCCAATTCAAAAATGGACAAAGGACTTCAATAAGCATTTCTCCAAAGAAGATGTACAAATGGCCCATTAACCCATGCAGAAATGCTGGACATCACTAAGGATGAGGCAACTGTGGCTCAAACGCCCTGAGATACCTCTTCATACCCATTAGGGTGGCTATTATACCACAAAGCAAGACAAAACAAACCTCACACACAAGCAAACCGAAAATAACCAGGATTGGTGAGGCGGTGGAGAAACGGGAGCTCCGCTGCGCCGTTGGTGGCCAAATGATGCGGCCACCACCGCAATAGCATTGCTGTCCCCTTCCCCCAAATAAAGAATTAGCATAAAATCCAGCCATTCTTCTTCCAGATGTGTGCCCAAAAGAATGGAAAGCAGAGACTTGGACAAAAATCTGTACATCCGTGTTCATAGCAGCACCATTCACCATTAGCCAAGAGGGGGAACAAACCGACAGGTTCAACCATGGATGGATGGAGGAGCAACATGCGCGCGCGTGCGCACACACGGATGTTATTCAGCCTTTAAGAGGAAAAAATTCTGATAATTCTGTAATATGGATGCAACTTGAGAACAGACACAATCCCCCAATATTATATGATTCTACTTTTATGAGGTACCCGGAGTTATGGGATTTATGGAGACAGAGTAGAATGGCAGCTGCTGGGTGGGGGAGGGGCACAGACCTCAGTTTGGGCAGGTGAGGAGCTTCTGGAGGTGGATAGTATTGATGGTTGTACAACTCGCGGATGAAATTTCACACCATTGGATTGTACTTAAAAATGGCTGAGCTGGCAAAATTTGCATTATATATGCATTCATCACAATATAAAGGAATTAAAAAGAGTTAAAATGTTCGCTTCCTACTTCATGATGATTTCCAGATGTGACACTCCAGTGTAAAAAAGCCATAAAAGTAGCAGCAGTGGCTGTTGATAGAATCACAGGGAGGTTCTAGGACTTTCTAAGCATGACACCAAGGAGCCACCACCACAGAAACAAAGATTGCTACATTTGAGTACAAAATTTAAAAATGCCTGAAAACTAGAACCACAGTAAGGTTAAGTCAGGTGCCCAGGAAGGAGGGTGTGGGTGGAGAACCACTGGCATGGGGCTTGCTGGGGAATACTGAGTCAGGTGTTAGCAGGAGAGGACACTGGAAAAGGCAGACATGGAGTCCACGAGCATTGCAGCTTCAACTGATGCCACAGCTGAGCCTCCAGAGAGCTTGAGCTGGCCCCGCCCTTCAGGGCTCTACCTATTGAGGCCATGGGACTAGGCCTCCCTTTCCCTATACCAGCCAGTCATTGGCTGCAGGCTGCCTCTGGGCATGTGGCGGTTCCCTGTGACCAAGAGCAAGTTCCAATAAGGGACTCATTTGGGAGCTGTCAACAGCTGCAAGACAGGCCTATCATCCCAGCAAAGGAGCTTGGGCGGAGCCCACAGTGTCCACTGAAGCTATAAAAAACTAGAGCAAATACATACATATAGGTGTCTTAGGTCAGATTTGTTGGGAACCAGGCTCTAAGCAGGGGTGTGCATGCAGGAGGTTGTGTGGCAGGGATGACCTCTGGAATAACACCTGTAAGGAAGGGAGGGGGCAGGATAGGGCACTTTTGCAAGACCCCACTCACCAAGAGCACCCGTACCCCTCCTGATGCCTGGGCTCAGTTTCTCCTGACTCTTGGCACCAAGACCAGGTGGTTGCTATAGCTTAAAGTTTAAAGGGACTCTCACTAATATCCCACCTGGAAAGCATTCTCCCTCAGCATCTGGCCCTCCAGACCTGTGCTAGACAATACAGTAGCCACTAGCCACCAGTAACTAAATTTAAATAAAATTAAAATCCAGTTCGTCAGTTGCACTAGCGTTTTAGGTTCCCCATGTCCACGTGTGGCAGTGGCCGCCATATTGGATGGTGCAGGATTGGAATGTTTCCATAGTCTCGGTGAGTTCTGTTGGGACAAATCTGCTCTGGACCCTGTACCTAAAGTTGCCAGCATGAGTAACATGAATTCTCCAAGATCACAATGAGAGAGCTCAACAGGGACATTCCTACCTCTAGCCGTGGGTTCCAGGCCCACATGGGGATACAGTACCATACACTGTTCATTCGTTTAGGTTGTTCATTAGCTTCTGTCTTGGAACATGGTACCCCATCCTGTGGAGGTTCATATCCAAGCTGGTTCCTCAGACAAACTTTCAGAAGGCCATTCCATTTCTCTATCAGCCTGGTGACTTCTGGGCTGTGATAGGACTGGTAGCTATGTGACCACTCCTGTACCTCCTTTGCTGTGATGTAGGTGCCTTGGTTTGAAATGATGTACAGGATCCTGTCAGTGAGTCCAGCACCCTGTGAGCCTTTGGGCAGTAGTGCTGGCCAGGCTCTATGGGCAAGACAGATAAACCCATACCCAGAATATGTCTTGAGTACAGTCAAGATAGACCATTCCCCTTTCTGAGGTTGAAGGTGTCCAATGGAATCAATTCATCTCCAGTTGGCTGGTTGGATTCCTCAAGGGTTGGTGCCATATGGGGCTCAGCTTTGGTCTTTATTGCTGGCAGGTTGGCTGCTCAGCAATGTGAGAAGTTTGAATAGCCCTGGTGAGTGGGAGGCCACACTCCATCTCCACCAGGGCTCAGTAGCACATTAAGTGCTGCTTTCCGAATGCCGTGCAGTTCTCTGCTGCAGATGGCATGGCCCTGCTCCAGAACCCCAGGGTCTATGTTGTGATTCTCCTGTTCAGGCTTGACACAAACTCCACATGGTATACTCTCCCCACCAGGTCCCTCTAGTACCGTGAGGTCTGCTGGGTCATATGGCTGAATTGTCAGGGCTGCTTGGGCCACAGCCTGGGCCTGCTGCAGAGATTTTTTCTGCCCTGGCTTCTATTCACAGCTGGTTGCATTCTCTGTCAACCAGCAAATGGGTCAGAACAATATTCTCAAGTGTGAAATATGCTGCTGTTGGAACGTGAGGAGGCTTCTTAGCGCTGGGAGGTGAAAGATGCACAATTAGTTCTTTAGTTTGGAGAGACTATCTCAACATATCTCAGACCACGGCATCCCTAAACATGTCGCTGATGTGGTGGGCCCCCGAGGCTTTGGGGGTTTTGTCTAATTCCCTCTGGAGTATACATATCTTACCAAGGTGGACTTGCCCCTTGTTGCTCCTCTGGCCCAACTAACAGGACTCCACTGACATAAAAGACCAGCATGGTGTTCTCTTCAATGTCTGGAGATAGTCCAGGTCCCTTCAGACTGTCACAGAGAGTGAGAGAACAAACATAGCCTTGCTCAAAGGCTGTAAATGCATGCTGACATTTGTTCCCTTGGAATGCAAACAGTTTCTGATCCTTCTTCCTCATGAGATGGAAAAGAATGAATTTGCCAGCTTGGTGGCCACATACCATGTGCCTGAGGCTGTGTTAATCTGGTTTAGCAAACATACTGCTCTGGCATAGCAGGGTGACGGGGTTGCTACTTGGTGGAGTTTGCAATAAATAGTTCACTGTCACCTGCCAGGATCCATCTATTTCTTAAAGAGGCTAGACTGAGGAATTTCATGGGAATCTGATGGGAATCACCAGCCCTCTGCTCTTTGGTTTTTTTGCTGTTCTCTTCCCCATATGGCAGGATGCCCTATTGTTCTTGACTTGCTGTCTTGGCTAGGAAAGAGGGAGATGCAGTTCCAGAAGTTTTCCCTTGGCCATCCTCATGATGACAGGTCTCACTCCACAGGCCAATGAACCAATAGTGGTGTCCTGCCAACTCTCACTGTGGCCCTTCCAATCATACCCCTCTTGGGATGCTCATGGAGAAGTGGGAGTGGGGTGAGCTTGTGGACTTAGTGGATTCCTTATGACCTGGACGCAGGCCAGGGTGCCATATACCTCCATTCTAACAGGGAACCCTGGTGATTGTATCTTGTGTCAATATGGACTCAGAGCCTGTATTTAAAAATCCTCAAAACGTCTAGGTCTTTCTTCTTCCTAAGTTTATGGTTACCTGTATAAATTCTACAAGTCCTCCTGGGGAAAGACAGAGGGAACTTTTATCATAGGTACTTGCTCTGGTGTTACAGGGTCCTTCCCCCTGGGAACCCAGCCTCTCCTTCCAACAGAGGGTTTCAGTTCTGCAAACTCGCTTGGCTGCATAAACTGAGCAAAGGTTCATGACTGGCTTTTTTTTTTTTTTTTTTTTTTTTTGGTACTGGAGATTGAACTCAGGGGCACTGGACCACTGAGCCACATCCCCAGCCCTATTTTGTGTTTTATGTAGAGACAGGGTCTCACTGAGTTGCTTAGCGCCTCACCATTGCTGAGGCTGGCTTTGAACTCGCGATTCTCCTGTCTCAGCCTCCCTAAGTGCTGGGATTACAGGCTTGCGCCAATGGGCCCTGCTTTTTGTTTTATTTTTGAGATAGGGCATCGGTATGTTGCCCTGAGTAGCTGAGACCCCAGGTGTCACCACGTGCTCAGCTCTGCTCATCCACCCTTGATTTCTTCATTTTTTGGTTGTATGGGGTAAGCAGTGCTCTTGCTGGCTGCTCATCGCTCTTTCTCAGAACTCTGTTCTGTTGAGCATCTATCTCCCTAGACCTCCGTGGACCAGGCCTGCTGCCGCTGCTCTGACCTTGCCACTCATTATGGTAACTGCCCCCACCTGCTTCCCACAGTGAAGTGCGGCTGTCTGGCTTCTTATTACTTGGTCTTCGATCATCCGCATGGCTGTCAAGGGGTCCAGTTCCATAACAACATTTTTTCTGCCATTATCCTGGCCTGTCGGGAAGGCAGACCCGGTTATCCACATGATACTGGGGCCCCTTCTACATGTGCCCACCTGGCCCGACCCCAAGGGACCTTCTGGCCTGAGTAGAGTGTCCTTCCTACTCTGCACACTTCCCTGAGCTCTGCGATCCCTTCCTCCACCTGTTTGGGCAGTTCTGCTTCATTGAGCATGAGGGCCACTGGGGAAGCGCCTTCTCTAGGGATGCTCACTGAGGCATTCTACACGGGCTTCTCCCATCATTGTAAACATGAACTTCGCCAACTTTATGTCCCATCCCCCTTGACCCACTACTCTGAGTCCCAGCCCAGATACCACTTTGTGCTCCCTGCTGAATTTTGGCTGGGTCCTGCAGCTTTGGTATGTGTCACCCGTCATCCCTCCACAGCCTCTGTCTGGGCTGTGTGTGACTTGACTTTAGTTTTTGGTCTGATAGCCTGATGGTCTGGAAAAGAGATGGGGGTATCAATCCTGGGAAGAGCATGTGTGGTATCATCTCTGCTTCATCTTTATCAGTGTACCAGGGAGAAGTGGGTCACTACTGCCGGCCCAGTAGGCACAGGAGAATCTGGGGATTCAAGATTTTCAAGAGAAAACGTGACTTGATATTTCCATTTCAAATCTATGGTCCCAGTCCCCATTCAGGGCCCTGATTTCCACATATTAGGTTTTTCAGTGTTGAGAATTCCCCCCTCTGGAGCTTCACTACCCTTTTATATGACTCCTGGGTCTAATGCTCAGCATTTTTTGGGCCCTCACCTATATAAGATGATTCTTTTCACAAGCTACCAAGAAGGATCTTTGATATTTACTCTCATTTTCAATTGGTGGGGAAGCTTGCTTACCCTGTCTTGGTCTTTCTCCAGCACTTGGATGATACCTAGCAATAGCCATCTGATTTTCAGTTCCTTATAAGTACTGCTTTGTTCAAACCTCCCTGATACCTGCATGACTGCCCCCACCGACATCCCGTTCCAGCTGGCCTTGGTGAAAGCTCCCCTCCACCCACTGTTAAGCAGGCCATAGGCAGGAGTGCTACACCTACCACCGACCGACTGTGGGCTTCTAGAGCCAGCTCCACACTCATTAGATTCTGCTTCCTAGAACGACTTCTGAAGCCAGCTCCTTGGGTTGGGTTTCCTGGGAAACTGAGATTTGTGTGCAGGGAAATTTCTCCCAAGGACGGTCAGGAACAATCTGTAAGAGAGTGAGGGAAGCCAACTGGACAGAGAGAGATGTCGGAGCCTCGACCAACTCCACAGGGAGCTCTGGGGTCATCCCTCTCAAGGCAGGTGGCAGCCTTTGTGTTTCTGTCTTGGGTGCAGGCTGTTCCTGGTGACGGGGGGTGGGCAGCATAACCTAGGGCAAGCAGTTCCTTCAGCCCAGAGCAGTTTCTGGAGAGCCCATCTGTCATCTGTCAGTAGCGAACACTCCTAGCAGCTAGGGGAATAGGTGCCCCTTGTCCTGAAAGGGGGATCTAGGTAATGCACCATAGCTTCTACTATCATAGTCAAAATCTCTTTAATGCACCAAAGGAAAAATTGAGAAAGAGATGAACACTCCAGGGAACAATGGCAAAAGGACCCACTGTGTCGCCTTAATAATGACCCCAGAGATGCCTCCAGCCTAATTCCTGGATCCTGTGAATTCTACCTTACACGGCAAAAGGGACTTTGAAGATGCAATTAGGTTCTTTGAAGGTATGATGGGGAGATAGTTTATCTTGGGTCATCCATGTGGGCCCAATGACATCACAAAGATCCTTGTAAGTGGGAGGCAGGAGGTCAGAGTGATTTGGGGAGATGTGAAGGTAGAATCAAGAAGGTTGAGTGATACAAGGAAGAGACCATGAGCCAAGGAACACAGGTGGCCTGTAGAAGCTGGGGAAGGTGGAGAGTGTCCTTTCAGAGCCTCTGGAAGCAACCAGGCCTGCCTACATCTTGACTGTAGCCTCGTAAGACTCACTTTGGACTCCTGTCTTCCAGAATTATAAGATAATAAGTGGGTGTGGTTTCAAGACACTAAATTTGCAGTAATTTGTTATAGCAGCAGTAGGATACTAATTTGTACTGGAACAGGAAATTCACTAAAAAATACATGTAATTGGCTAATAAATGTAGTTAGAAATGTATAACCTAGTTATACATTACAAATACACACATGCATTTACACTCTGTCAAAGAAATTAAAATCAAAGCAATAAGGTACCATTTTACCTATCAGATTGGTAAAAATTTAAAAATGATAATTTCCATTGTTGATGAAGCTTAAGGAAATATGGATTTTAATACTGTTTGATGATAGTGTTGTGTAAATTAGCATAATTTTTCTGGAGGGTGATCTGAAAATATTTATCAAATAACTTTAAAATATGTATCTGCTTTGATATAGAAAATCAATTTCTAGGACATTATCCCAAGGTAGTGGTTAGAGCAGTATCTGTAATAGTGAAAAAATAAAAAATGTTCTCAATGCTTAAGGGAAAAGGTTTGATTGAATAAATATTGACATACCTGTACAGTGTTTATGCACTACTTTCTGTGTCCAATTGGACATAGAAAAATATTAGTGCCTTATTAAATGAGAAGGCAGGTCAAAAAATAGTGTGTATAATATAATCAAGATCTCATTAAAGATAGGCATATAAAAATGTCTTACAGGGTAGGCACCACAATTTTAGTAGTGATTATTTCTGGTAAGTTACAGTTTAATATAGTTTTGAGTATATATTACATGTCAGAAAACTATAGCATCTATTTTTTTTAAGCCTGCAAGCTAAGAGTAGTTTTTAGATTTTTAAAGGATGTCAAAAAAAAAAAAAAAAAAAGAATATGTGACAGAGACCATATGGTCTCTAAAGAATAAAATATTTATTATTTGGGCCTTTATAGAAGAAATTTGTTGTCCCCTGATCTGTTTCTTCTACTTTTTTGCAGTAAATGAAACAATGTTAAAATATAGCATATTGAAAAAAATTATAAAAATTCCCACATTGTGGTGTTTTAAACTAAATATCATTGGAGAATTTCAAAATATGCTAAAAGGAAAATGAGAAAATAAAAAGAAGAATGAAGTAGGTACAGAGAAATGTATGCGAAAAGCCTTGAATAATTGCTAAAAGTAAATCAGAAATTTGCCCCTGAGCTTCCTACTGGCCAAAGCAAGAATTATGCATGATCCATTTCATGATCTTTAATATCTAAAGCACCCCTGCTCCTATGAGAAGTATAATTATTTTTCTTGGCTGAGTTAATATCACTGTTACAGTTTTATAAAGTGAATTTTTTCATGTGATCAGACTTGGGAGTATTTTGCCCAGAGAGAATAAATTGGTTTTGAGTACGTGAAGAATAGTTCTCATAAGTCTGAAAGGCCAGGCCATGACAACCCTGGTTAGTGACCAGATGCCTGTCCACTTCATTTGTTTCCTGTTGCTTCCAGGCAAGGGTCTTCTGGGAAGTGAGTTGGAGTTCCAAAGCTTGTGCTTGTATGGCCCATGGTCACAGTGAACCTCCATTGTTCCTGCTTGACATTCATGAGGCCCTACTCCAAGGCTTTCTCCCTTCTGCATGACTGGAACAAAGGGCTCTGCCCGCACAGCCCTGAGAGGAAGGCTGCCTCTGCAGGACACAGTCACTGGGTTCTTGGAAGAGTCATCTTTTAGGATGCCACATTGAGTAAGAACTGGTCTGTGTGTGACAGATGCTAGTTCTGCCTTTGGAGGGCTGTCAGGGCAATGGATTGGAACAGGCACTTGTCTGCGTGTGGAGTGACTGCTGTAAAACAGGTCGCCGTGACAGCTTCTAATGGGAAAAGTTAGCCTCTGTGCACTTGTGTTAGTCAGTTCACTCCAGTGTTCACTCATTCCACAGTGGGGGGTGAGGTGGCTGCTCTCTGCTGAGCTGTGCATATGGAGCACCTGGGAGCTTTAAAAATAGACTCCACTCTATACTTATCCAGCCAGAATGTTCCGGAGGTGGGGCCCTGGGCACATGTTTCCTTAATATCTCCCTTGATTCTCACATGTATCTCCAGTGGAAACCACCATGGGTGGTGGGCTCTGGGTTTTGGCCTCTGAATCTCTACTTCCTCATTAGTCGGAGGACCCTGGTGACCTTGGGCGAACAACTTACCTTCTCCGAGCCTCAGATTTCTCACCTGCAGAATGATTTTAAAAGAATACATGTAACACACTTGGCATGCTGTTTAATATACAGTCAGTGCTTAGCAAAAGCTGTTGGTGACTGTCATCATTAGAATCATTGTCCCTGAGTCTGCTGAGTTGGCCCTTACCCCAGATCCTGCTTCTGACAACCGAACCTGGGCCTTGGTTGTGGCCGTGACTTCTTTGTATCCCTTTCCCCTATGCTGGGTCTCCTCCTTATAGCTGAGAATATAAGGCCTGAGCCTGATCAAACTCAAGAGCATCAGGACCAATGGAGGTGGAGCAGAAAAAGTAATCGCAGGTGCAGAGCAGGTGTGAGGGAAATGGACAGGCTCACATTTTGCGTATTACACCTGTACAGATAGATCTGAATGCTGTTGAGAAATATGCCTTCTCCATTTTTCTTGGAAACATACAGTCCTCTTGGTTTATGTTTTGTTTTTCACTTTTAATAGAGACATAGATACAGAGAAATATTTTTTCTCTGTGAAAAAAACTACTCTGTAATTTCAGTGATAAATGTCAGCTGCTGGACGAGCTGGGAAAACTGGGAGGATGGGGAGTTATGGAACCAGTTTGCAGAAGAGCAATGGCTCCTTGGCTTTGGCTCTTTGTCCCCATGAGGGGAAGTGACCCATTTTGGCCAAATCTACTGATTTCTCAACAGAAGTCAGAAATTTGGCTTTTTAAAGAGTTGGCTCAGTTTTGTTTTTTTTTTAAGTAGCACTGTATGGATCAAATAAAATATATTTTGAGGTTGCATTTATTTCCAGTTTGCAACTTCTAATCCACAGTCAAGGACCTGCTGGCTCTTGCCAATTCCCCCTCCCCAGCTGCTTGCTAAGGGACCCCCCTCCCAACTGGTGACTCCTCCTCTTTGATTCCCTCATATTTCACATTTCACTTGACAATGACTTGCCCTCCCGCTGGGATCTCCACATTCCTCCATGCGTTCTGGAAACATGGCTCTCCTCTGATGAGTTTCTTAAGAATGGATGAAATGAGTTAAGGCACAACTGGTAATTGGCTCACTGTTATTTGGCAATGGAAAAATATTCCTTGCCAATAATTCCTCTCAACACTTTTTTTTTTCAGGCAAAGCAACATACGGGGTAATTATTTTTAGATCAGAAATAATTTGAGTGTTATAATGTCAGTGTACATAAACCTGGTAAGATTATAGGAAGGTTTTTAAATGAGTTTTGAAACTAGTGACATATAAATTAAATGTTGAAGTACTTGCCCACTTATTACTCAAAATATCAGCTCAAATGGTTTTTTTTTTCCTCCCTCTTTGTAAGACAGCAACACAAAGCTGGGCTTGCCCAGTGATGAGGCCTGTCGGATGTACTTGTAGCATCTTGGGTTCTGCTCCAGAGTTCTGCATTTCTTTTGGGATCCCCCACCCAGTATATGGCCCTATCGCCTATCCATTTCTGCACACCGGAGGCCTGGAGCCCACGCCCATTCTTCCTCACCACCACATCCATCCTAGATATTTCCTGGGTCTGCGGCTGCCGGGTCTAATACCCCATCATCTGGCTCTTGGGCCTTCTTACTGTCTCCCTGAGTCCACATGGACCACTTCTCAGTTCCTTCCTTACACTGCAGCCAGAGAGTATTTTCAAAACTGAAGTCTAGAGCATCCCATGGCCCAGGACCCCCAGCAGCTCTGTGCTATCCTCAGGGTAAGGATCCAAATCTTCACCATCACTTTAAAGGTCCTGAACGGACCACACCCCTCCAGTCCTTACTCTGCCCTCTTGTTCTCTGGGCCCTAGCCTCTGTGCCCCCAACCCTCTTTCCTCAGACTTCATGGTTTTTGGGATTCACAGAAACACTGAGAGGAGGGCATAGACCCCTGCCCACACATGCTCTGCACCCCCACTTTCAACATCCCACACCAGAGGGGCACATTTGTCACACCAAGGGACCTGCACCCACACTCCACCTCACCCCAAGCCCCTGGCTCTCCTTCAGAGTCACTCTCGCTCTTGAACATTCTGTGGATGGGGAAAAACGTTTAGAGAAAAACCTACGCTCCTGGGATCATCCAGAGTCGCTGCTCCGCCCTAAAACCCCACGCTCCCCTAGTCCTCTCTCCCCAGCCCCTGGCCGCCACTGATCCTTTTACTCTTTCTGTAGTTTTGCTCTCCTCTGTTGGAATTGTACAGCACAGAGCCAGCCCTTCCAGACTGGCTTCTTTCACTTAGTAACGTGCATGGAAAGTTCTTTTTCCATGGCTTAGCGACTCATTCCTTTTTTGGGGGGTGGGGGTACCAGGGATTGAACTCAGGGGCACTTGACCACTGAGCCATATCCCCAGCCCTATTTTGTGTTTTATTTAGAGACAGGGTCTCACTGAGTTGCTTAGCACCTCACTTTTGCTGAGGCTGGCTTTGAACTCGTGATCCTCTTGCCTCAGCCTCCTGAGCTACTGGGATTACAGGCATGCGCCACCACACCTGGGGGCTCGTTCCCTTTTAACAATGAATAATATTCCTTGTCTGGTTGTTTCACAGTTGAGTTATCCATTTGTCTCCTGAAGGACATTGTGGTGGCTTTCAAGTTTGGGTGGTTATGAATAAAGCTGCCACACACATCTACATGGGCAGAAGTTTCCAGCTCAGATCTGTGCATACCAAGGAGTGCCGTGCCCTTCCCAGCCTCCTGTGCACTGTGTAGTGCTCCCATGGGGACCTCCTTGCTCCCCACGGCCCTGTGCCTCGTTGACCCCATGCCCCTCTGAGCTTGGTTCTGACCTCACCTCCTCAGGGTGCCGCCCTCTGCCCTGTAGGCTGGTGGTCCCTCTGCCTTTGCCGTGTGTATCTCGCCCTCTGTGCTTTCCCACGGTGCCCAGCAGCTTGTTTTCAGCCTGAGTGAGTAAGTTCCACACTAGTTCACTCCTGAGTCCCTACTGTCCAGCACATGGAAAGGACTCAGTAAATGGATGAATCATGAAGAGAATACTAGTTCTCGCTCCCCAGCATGGCCCCTCAAATAGCTCATAGATATTTAAATAACATACTGAGGTGAGGGGGCTGTTGTGGAGCTGTGTACCAGGTGCAGAAGGCCCAGGACAAGGACAAGGACTCTGTTCCCACAGAGCCCACCGCAGCATGGAGAAGAGGGGGCACCCGCAGTTAGATGGCTGTTGACGTTCAGAACACCCCTGTGCGGTTGGCCCGCTTTCCTCAGTACATACAGCTCTATGTGCCCATTTTGGGTGGGTATCTGAGGGAGATGGTTGTGGCTGAGATGGAAAAACACTGAGTTTAGAGACTGCAAACCAGAATATAATCCCAGGAGAGTCTCCAACGAACTTTGTGACCTGAGCAAGTCACTTCCTCTCTCCAAACCTCTGTTTCCTCCTGGATGAAGTAGGAATAAAAGACCTGCTCTGTGTGGTTGGGGGATGGGGAACTCAAACATACACTGGGCAGAATCCTGTGAGGACCTCCCCGCCCGTGCCCATCAGCCAGCAGCCATCACTGGTGGCCATCTTGTTCTGTGGTGATCCGGGCTACTTCCTCCTCTCCCCTATTACTTTGAATCTAATTACACACATTGGGTGATTTTGTTTGGAAATATTTCCATTTGTATCTCTAAAAGACACGGACTCTTAAAAACCATCATCACACCTAACCAAAAACCAACACTAATTATTTAATAGCATAAAATGTTCATCCAAGTTTCAAATTTCCAATTGTCTCATACATGTCATAAATTTTTAAGTTTGCTTTGGACTCAGGTCCATACATGGTGGGTTGGTTGGCAAATCTCTTAAGCATCTTTTTTTTTTTTTTTTTTAAATGTGGTCAAATGCATGTAACACAAAGTTTCCCATTTTGAAGTGTACAGTTTAGTGGCATTAAGTCCATTTGCATTGTGCAGTCATCGCCACCGTCCATCCCTAGAACATTTCCATCATCAGCATCCATTATACGTTAACTCCCCATTTCCCAGCTCCCCCATCCCCTGGCATCCACCATTTGGCTTTCTGTCTATGAATATGAGTTCGCTAGGTGCTTCCTATAAATGGAATCATACAGTTGTCTTTTTGTGACTGGCTTATTTAACACAATGTCATCAAGCTTCATTCATGCTGGAGCACATAGTGGAATTTTTAAGGCTGAAAAATTTTCTAATGTATTTATATACCTCCACCTGTTTATCCATTCATCTGTTGACCTGCACTTGGGTTGTTTCCACCATTTGGTTTTTGTGAATACTGCTGCTATGAACATGGGTGTTCAAATTTCTCTCAGCATCTTTTAATCCAAAGGCTGCTCCTTCATCTCCTTCCTCCCATTCTCTCTCTCTCTCTCTCTCTTTCCTCCTTGCAATTTATTTGTTGGTGAAACTGGGTCATTTGTCCTGTAGTGTTGCCCTCTATTTGGGATTTGGCTGATGACCTCATTAACTTTTGGACTGGTGGAAGTATTTTAGAATTTGTCAATTATATTATACTCATTTGGTGCCAGGCACGATTCTGAGTCCTTATAAAAATATAAAATGAGTTAACCCTGTGATTTGGGTACTATCCCTTTAATCTCCATTTTAAAGACAGGGAAACTGAGGTGAGACGGAAGTGAAGGGACTTCAGCCTGAGTCACTCAGCCAGCAAGGGGCAGAACCAGGATTCTGGTCTGGGTATTCTGGTTCATTGATGCTACACTGCTGCTCTTGGGAGGGTGTCCTTCAGTTAAAAGGAGACGATGGCTTTGATTCCTGGGAAGATAGGACGAAAACAGGTGAAAAATCAAAATGAAGGAATAAATTAAAGATGGAGATGGAAATCCCATGAACAGAGGCAGTGTAATCGGCCCACACTTGGTGAGCTTCGGGATGAGCAGTGCATTCTGGGAATATCAGGTGATGACAGGAGAGGCCTTCAGAGCACTCATCCTTCTTCCTGGTAGAAGAGCTTCATATATTTTTGTGGTTAAGTTTGCATCTATTTTCTTAACACCATGACACTCTAGGAAAATGGAAAACGAAATCATTAATGGAACCCCTCACCCTGTCTGTTTTTCTCAGCCTGTGTTGGCTGCAGGCATCAACAGAGACAGATCTTTCCATGCGTGCAGCACCTTAAAGCTGGAGTCACATGTCCAAGGGACTGGAATCACAGTCCCTGGGCCTGCGGATCGAGGAAAGAGCTTTCTCTTTCTTTTGCTGCTATCTGTATTCCACCACCCTCTCAGTGTTGCGTAAAAGAAAAATAAAGCCATTGCCTAGGATTCTTTTGCAGCCATGGGATCCCTGGGAGGGACAGGGTCAAGCTGGAGGCAGCAGAGAGTGCTGGAAAGGAGGCTCTCTGGGGGACCGGGGGCTGGAGAGCTGCTCTCCCTTTGCCCTGTCACAGATTTCCAGCGATCTCAGAAGGTCACTCACTGCCTCTGTGGGGCCCAATGAGGTAAAACTCAGTGACCTCTGGGTTGTTTTGACATTCCCCAATGCTTGGATTCTAATAAAAATATATCACTAAATATATTTAATATATACATATATATATTTTTTAACAAAGAGAAAGTTACATTTGTCTCAGCTGTAAAGAAAGCTTTAAGGTTATATTTCTAAAAAAAAAGAACACATCTTTTGTAGGAGAAAAATTGGCCAAATTGAGTCTTCCTCACTGGTGAGTTAAATCAGTTAGATTTAAATCAAACCCACGCAGACTTGCTCTTTCATCACTGGGAGATGAAGCAAGAGAAGTCTACCTTTGAAACTGACCTGGATTCAGAGAAATACTTTTTAATGGACCTTTAGAACGTGGACTTTCCTTTGGGCTCTCTGTGAGTTTTCTGCTGATGCCTGTGAATGAAGGAAAATGAAGGCCAGCATGGCCCATTTAGAAAGAGTCACACTTAGAAAAATGGAAAAGAACTCAGAGGCCTGGAAATTGGAGAATGATTTAAAGTCATTATTAAGTATCTGTTCTGTGAGGTCATCATTCAAAAAGGTAAAAGATCAACTCTCAAAAGAACTTAAAGATCATCTTATCCAGCTGGTTTGTGACCAGACATGAGATAGAGTCCTCCTCCAGGGGAGGATCTTGCTAAATTCAGATTCCCAAGCCATGCTGTAGGTTGGGTGAGGCCTGGGAATCTCAATATTTAAAATTCCTTAATGATAATGCTCACTGAGCTGGTTTTGGAAACCCCTGAGCTAGTCCAACCTATGGCTTTACCTAAGATAAAGCTGAGACCCCCAAGAGGGGACTGGGGAGAGTCACGTGGTGGCAGAATGACCTAGAGAGATGATCTCCAGCACTCACCATCCTCGTACTCCCTGGAAAGCAGCGGGTGTCAGGATGATGCTGAGACACAGAGATGCACCTTTAACATGCTGTAAATGGTAGAAGTGTGTCCTACGTGATTATGAGTTGCAAATATGTGTATTTAATGTTAGAATGCAGGGGGGGACTTAGAGAAGGGTCCTGAATTTGGGTAGACAACTATTGGAAGTGGCGTTTCCTGTTGCTGAGAACTTGCTTAAAAGGAAAAAAACCCACCCCGAACATCTCATAAATAATTAGCATTTCCATTGACAAGTAAAATGATATTCATTGTTATGTAACAGAAGTTGTACTTGAGTAACTGGGACCTTTTCTTGACTAACCTCTGTTAGACTCAAGGTAAGGAGGTCAAGTATCTTAACACCGTTTGGGTAAGAACTTCTACATTTATTTAACTTGTGAACAAAAGATGTGATTGGAGACCTTATTACCCTCTTGTATTTCTTCTCAATGTAATTAACCTAATTCTCCCTCCTGGTGGTGGAGTGAAGACAGAAAAGTAGGTGGCCTATTCATAAAACCGGTACATCCAGCACTCGACATCCAGCGGGTAGGACACAGACTGCCGGGTTCCAGGCCCAGGGCCAGGTGCAGGTTTCATGCAATCTCCTAAGCCCCTGTTATTCACACGTACTGAAGTGGAGAGTCAGAGGGCTTATGGAACTTGCTAGAATCCCAGACATAGTGTGGGGTAGAACTGAGATTGAACCTTAGGCCATCTGTTTAAAGCCCACTGTGTCTTCTCTGCTGGTGGCTCGTGCCTTCCCTGGGCAGGGCTTTCTTTGGAGAATGACAGAGCAGGGAGGAGGGTTGGAGAAGGAATGTCGTGAGCCTGGGAGGATGTTGGCCTGGTGTTCTCAGGTACATAACCACTGACTCTCCTGTCTGATGCTGGGAGGGAGGTATAGGCAACCACTCAGTCTCTCCTTGAGCTTGACTAGATGAGAGGGCCCTAGGACAGGGACTGTGTCTAATTCTTCTGGCATCCTCAGTACCCTCACTCAGCACACCATCTGTTAAGTTCATTCCCACCCTATTACCGAAAGGTAATGGTTCATGCATGCCCTATTACAGCAATTCCCTAGATGGCAGCAGCAACATGTCCCCCACCCCCACCCCCGTGCCGCCTCTACTCATAGCAACTGGCACTGCCTGGAACAGACCAGCGTGATCCCTGTATGAAAAGTTAAGCGACCTAAGTTCTAATTCTGGAGAAGATTAAGCAACAATTGTGAGCCTTAGTTTCCCTGTAAGTAAAGCAACATTGCTGGGCCTGCTGATTGCTGAGGACCCACTTGTGATGCTCCAAGAGGCCAAGATAGTCCTTCAAAAGCCCCACCAGCCTTGGCCCCAGGCCAGTCCGGGTTTGGACAGCCCTCTCTGAGACACATTGAAATACCAGAGATAACCTGATGCAACCTAAGTAGGGGCCTGAAAACTGTCTCCAAGACCAGTTGAGCCAAGATGTCCTATGAGAGTCTTTCAAATAATTAACTTTAGGACTTCTGGGATATATCGGGAGCCCCAAAACCATCCTTAGGTTTGATAATCTCTAGGACGACCCACAGAAAACCTATGCTTATACTCACAGTTGTGATTTATAACAGCAAAAGACTACAAATACAAAATAATTCAGCCAAGGGAAAAGGCTCATGAGGGAAGTCCAGAGGAATGCGAGTGTGACCTTCCAAGAGGGATGTCCCAGAGGAGTCACACAGGTCATGCTCAATTCCTCTGGCAACAACGGCAACGGCACCTGCAGAATACTTTGTACTGGGAAAATTCATTAGTCTCAGTGTCCACGGTTCACACTGGGGGCTGACCATAGTTACCCTCTGCCTGGCACACCTCCAAATCCACACTCCCAAAGGAAATCAGGTGTTTCACACAAACCACAAGGTTCCCACCACCCGCTCTTCCAGGGAATGGTAGGAACTCTTTTTTTTTTTTTTTTTTTTTGTGGTACTGGGGATTAAACTCAGGGGCACTCGAGCACTGAGCCACATCCCCAGCCCTATTTTGTGTTTTATGTAGAGACAGGGTCTCACTGAGTTGCTTAGCACCTCGCCATTGCTGAGGCTGGCTTTGAACTCGCGATTCTCCTGTCTCAGCCTCCCTAAGTGCTGGGATTACAGGCTTGAGCCACCGCGCCCGGCAGGTGGGAACTCTTGAAATCCAAGTTCCCAGATCCCAGGCAAGGGCCAACCTCTCTAGCAGAATTTTCTAAACACAGTCTCAGACCTGCTGCCCAAACTCTGTTCTGCTCAGAGGATGTACACTGCACAGGGGTCTTCAGTGGGGACCGTGGAGCCAGATTGCCTGGGTTTGCATCCTGGCCTGCCATTGGCTAGATAGGGAATTAAGGGCAAGTGATTTAATCTTTCTGTGTCTCCATTTCTTCATCTATAAAATAAGAATAATGATGGTGCCCATCTCATGGAGCTGGTGTGGGGATTAAAGGACTGGTCCATGTAAAGAACTTGAACAGTACCTGGCACATGGGAAATACTAGGTGGCACTTAGAGCTTCGCTGCTATTATTATTACAATTGTTGGTGTTATTTAAGGGTCAGTGGGGCTATAGATACATGTTTGGTTGCAAAAAATTTCCCAAAGGAACCATACGCGTGCTAACTGGAAATATCCTCCCTGGGCTATAGGTGGTGCAAGCAGAGCTGGAACGTGGCTTCAACATACACAGTGGCATTTAGAACCTATGGGGTGGGGCAGGGACTCAGTCACTGAGCGTCTCCTGGATAATCCACACTGGAGAAATCCTGATGAGGGCAGATGATGGAGGGAGCCGCCCACCAACAGAAACAGGGTGAGCGTAACCTTCTAGCTTCTTCCTTGTGCAGCAAGAAGAGCACCAGCTTCCTGTTCCAGTGATGCCGTCAGCTTGCGCCAGCCCTGCCACTCCCCAAGACTGGCCAACGGGGCTTCTAGGTGTGAAGCTGGTGTTCTGCATACTGGCTCTGTTTCAGCCCGCTGCATCTCGGGCTGCACTGCTACCACTTGCCTAAGCCCAGGGGACAAAACATATGCCCACGTTGCACAAAGCAGGTTGATAACTTATGGAGTAGCAGCAAGTGACAAGTCTCGGACTTGTGATGGGCCAGTCTCCCAGTGTATGAGAAAGCTGCCCAGGATGGATGGAGTCTCCGGAGAATGCCCACCTTCCCTGCAGCTGAGAGGCCCCAGAAAGCAGCTCACCCTGGGCTTTTTATCTTGGGTCCCAGGTGACATGCTCAGCTCCAGTTTTGAGGGTCATCTTGGTTTCAGCGGGACAGGTAGATAGCCAGGCTACTCTGGCCAGCTCCCCTGTCTCAGGTGGTTGTATCCCCCGTAACTCCACAGTGATCCTTGAGAACTGCAGGTGAGAAATGGGGAGAACTGGGTCAGCCCAAGGCCACCTGGAGAACTGTCCTGCACTGGGGGCCTCCCTGGAGTGAATCTGGGTTAACATGCTGGCAAGTTCCAAGGGCTCCAAGTTGGAACCCAAGGTTCCTTTTAGACTGATCCAGGCAACCCAGACATGCTTCAGCTCCCGGGCTCCTTTCCTGGTCTCGTTCTTTCTGCTCTTTGCTGGCCACCCTCTGCGTATGTGACTGTCCATAGATGTCCATGTCTGCCAGTGGCCAGGAGCTGCTGTGGCCTGGGAAGTATGTCTGGGTGGCTCCCCACCACCACTCTCTCTAGACTCAGTCTTTTCTCTACTGAGTGACAGGCAATGTAGAGGTACAGAGGGGTCACCCTCCAGGGGACAGTGCAGTGAGGGATAAAAAGCAGGCTGCCCTGGATGGGATTCTAAGTTGCAAGTGAAAGAAACTCGGTTCAAGCTAACTTCAAGGGAAAGAAGAGGTTGATTGGCTCAGAACTGAATCTTTCAGAGGCTTTGGGGAAGGCTGGCCCCAGGGGCTCTGGCTTTATTACCAAGACCTGCCTCCCCTCTCCCCTCCCTTCCTCTCTGTTTACTGTGTTCTTTTACATCTTTTCTCCTCTTGGTGGCAAGATAACAGCCAGCAACTCACAGCAATGCCAGAACAAAGTGATTCTTTTTCCTAACATACACACACACACACACACACACACACACACACACACACACACAAAACCCGTCTTTCGATTGAGCCTCAATCGATCTATTGGGGTCAGTGTCCATCTCTGTCCCGGTCACTGTGGCCACAGGGATACAGTTGGCTCATGTGGACTGAGAGCAGAGGGAGGGTTGTTCCCCAAGGAGAAGATGAATTTTGTCTCCAGGAAGAAGAAGGTGTGGCTATTGAGCTAATCTGCCCCCTGCCTTAAGGAGCTCACAGTCTTCTTGGGGGGAAACAGACACAGAGCAGACAGAGAAACAGAAAAGGGTCCCTAGTTAAAGTAAACAGATGCAAGTTAATAGAGCAGAATGGAGTCTCTGTCCTGTTAAAATCTTTATGTCAGTGAATTTCAAGGATGAAAATAGCGGAAGGGATATCTCCTGCATAAGGGGAACCATGATAATGTGTATGCCCGTGTGTGCACACCTATGCATGTGTGCTCATTGAGGATGATGAAGTACATGAGCGGATGTCACATAGGAGGTGACCTTTGTCTTATGCCTGTGTAGCTGTCACTGTGGCTGCCCCACCAGATGCCCTGGGCATTCACTGTGCCCTCCCATGTTGCCCTGGCAGTTTCCACGTGCCAGGATCTTGCAACAGTGACTGACCGGGGTTGGTGGATGAATATCCCAGCTCCCTCGTGCCCCAGAGATCCCAGTGGGATTGAACTCCAGTTGCCCACAATAGGAGCCTCCTCAAGGGTGCACCTGGCTCAGCTCCACTTCGATTTCCTAACCCATGCTTTTTGGGGTCACCTCACAAATCACTCTCCTTGTATCAGGATCTGCTTTGGGGAAAAATCAGCTAGGACAGCCTGGAAAAATGCCTAAGATTTGGGTGGATGGAGGTGGCTGTGGGGAGAGGAGCAGGAGCTGGAACAGGGAGCACCAAACAGAGAAGAAAAACAGTGAATCCAGTCTGGCCCGAACGATGTTTTTTCAAATCTTTCTAACTTTGATCCATGATAAAATGTGCATTTTCTAATGTGATATGTGGTACATTCGCACCTATAGACACACATACACACCCGCACGCACACATCTAAAACAGAATTATCATGAAATGAAAGTTTCCTATATACAGTGCATTCCTATTCTATGTCGTTAAAAATTCCTGCTCAAGGGGCTGAGGTTGTGGCTCAGAGGTAGAGCGCTTGCCTCGCACGTGTGAGGCACTGGGTTTCATCCTCAGCACCACATAAAAATAAGTAAACAAAATAAAGACACTGTGTCCATATATAACTAAAAAAATTTTTTAAAAAATTCCTGCTCAAAACCTGCTAAATTAACTTGATGTCTTACCACTAGGGTAGCATCTGCAGCTTGAAAAACACTGGGTGAGAGGGAAGGGTATGGGAATCAGAGTAGTGGAAGATGAGGAAGAAAGTCAGGTTAGATCCGATCTCAGCAGGGCTTGAATGTCCAGGCTGAAATATTTGCGCTTGACTCTGGAGCTGCACGGAGCCATTGCAGGCTTTTGAGTAAAGGAATGACAAGTTCTTAGCTGAGCCTCAGGGAGATTCCCAGCAGCATGGGAGATGGAGTAAACGAGGGAAGGGGTCCGCCGAGGAGCCTGTCCAGCTGAAAAACCACAGGTCAGCCTTGGTGCTGGGGCAGGGGGATGGACAGAGCTGACAGTGGGGGCCTGGGCCTCAGTGATGGATTGGAGGAGAGAAGGAAGCCAAGCGGGCGGGCGAGCCATAAGCCATGGGGATCCAGGCTGGCTGGCTGGCTGGCTGGGAGGGGGAGGGGTCAACCCCTGGTTCCTGATGAACTATTTATCAGGGCATGAAACTTTCATTAATATTATTCCAGTCTGAGAGCCTGGAAATGTCATAAAGGACTTGTTGAGTGGTCAAGCACCTGGTACTCAATGCATGCAGGAAGCTGAACTGTTCCCTGGGCGCCCTAAGTGCGAAGTAGCTGTGCTGGAGGAGCCTTGCTTCTTGATGGATTTCATTCTTATGACTCCTCCAAGCGCCGCTGTTCTCCCCTTGGATGAGACCTTCGGGGTCCCCCTAGCCCATCGACCTACTTACTGCACCATTAACAGTGAGCCAGGCTGAGCTGAGGGGCTGCGGGGTGGCGCTGCCGGCTCGCCTTTGTTTCACAAATCACTTACCTGGCTAGGGGCCCCGCTGGTCACTGAGGATGTTCATTTGGTCCCTCCCCTTATGAAGCTCATGGTCCTGTTGGGGGAAGCAGACACAGAAATAGACATAGAAATATATATGAGGCAGAAGGGATTCTCTGCTCTATTAAAACCTGGGCAAGCAGTGAATTTCAGGAAGGAAGACAGGACGGAAGGGGAACCAGGAGCAGCATCTGTGGGTGCCTGGTACGAGTTGCTTTGTGTGCTGGATAAGTTAAGTTTTATGGTTAGCTGAATTGGTGTTTTATGGGTCATATGAACCCCATCCCCGGGAATGGCTTCTGTGTGCCTGTGCAGGAGAGGGAGGGATACGGTGCATTAAAATGTATTTTGGGGTCCTGTCTTAGACCCAGACTCTGTATGCTTGTATAGGAGTGGTAGTAGGAAGAAGGAAGCCAGTGAATCTGCATTTTTAATAAGAGTTCCAGGGGATTCTTATGTGTGCCCAAGTATGAGAATCACTGAAGAGGCAGACCTTATTATCCCCACTTTGCAGATGAGGAAACTGAGGCTCCAAAAGTTTTAAGAACTCAGCCACACTCAGTCTGTTAATATCTTACTCCAAACCCCTCTCTTCAGACCTACTGATCTGCCAGTGCTTCTCTGAGCTCCTCACCTCCCACCGCATGAAATACCCTGACTCAGGTCTCGGAACCTCAGCCCCAGCAAGGCTTCCTTCCCCCTTGCACGCCAACCTGCCCGCTCTACTCAGATGGAACCTCCTCCATGAAGTCTTCCAGGCCTTCCCATGCCTCCTTCCCCAGTGAATTAGGCTTATTCCTGCTGTGGGATCCCAAAGTATAGCTTGCTTGCAGCCTAGGGTGAATCTTGTCTGTGGCAAATCTTCCCTCCCCAGAGGGCATGTCATATACTTCCTACATGCCCAATTTCTGCCACCTGATAGGATTGCTCAGGGACCACTCAAAGAGTAGTTGATTCTGATTGGCAGGAAGGGGACATCAGGGTATTTCATGGGGCGGTGGGTGGGGCATATCTGAGCTGAGTCTTGTAGGATGAGGAGAAATTGAGGATTTTGTAGGCTTTGGTGCTGCCAGTAGGTTTACACCCTCCCATTCTGCTCCCCTCCCCTACCCACAGTCATTTGTGGCTTGCAATTGAATATAGAGAGCCAGTAAGGTCCCTAGGGTCTGTGGGCTCTGCTAAGGTTGGAGGATCAAATTTAGTTCATCACACATTACTTAAAAGCACCTACTCAATGCCATAGGTGCTGCAGATCCAAAGATGAATAAGGCCCTGCCCCTGCCACAACAAGGGGACTTCTAGCTTTTTGGAAGAACTATCAGATTATTTAAATTATATATATGTAATATATATTTATATATAAAATTCTCCAAATCTTAAAGTATCCAAGTGCAATTGAGGTCTTAAAGGTTCAGATTAGTGGAATTTAGCCCCAAATCCTTTCAAATGCAAATGAGGTGATCACAAGGGAAGAGGTACAAATTTGAGAGCTACAAATTGAGAGGGCTTCAGAGCCAGCTCCAGGGGATGGAGTCTGCCTGTCCTGCCACCACCACCTGGCTCTTTTCTGTGGCTGAGGGAGGGATCTCAGCAGGCAGATCCCAGAGTCAGAAAAGCGCCTTCCAGCCAAGGCTGTTTTTAAGGGACCACTTGGATCCTGGGAGTTAGCATTGGGGACGCTGGCCCTGCAGGTGGCACAGCCAGATCTCTGGGAACAGGCACCGGGTGGAGGGAGGGGCAAGGGAGAGATGCTGTCTAAAGCAGAGTGTGCAAAACCAGGATTTTCCTGAACCATTCCAAGTGGTCTGTATTTGCAATTTTTTTTCCTGCGTGTGCATGTGTGAGAGCCACGGTCGATGATGAGATACGAGGCTGAAATTTATGCCAGGCATAATTGAGTTGTGTTTGTCGGAAAAGTGTGTCACTGTAAGTGTGCTTTTCTTCTCCAAGTGGGGGGAGGCACTGGGTCTCTAAAGTCCTCTTCCAGGGCAATGGCAAGCTCCTGGCAGAGCCATCATGATGAATGCAATGGTATAGTTCAACTCGAAGGTGCAAGTGGTGACAGATGCCAGCACATGCAATGGATATGTGGGGTGAATATGGCATGTCCCCATCCTGATGGCTGGGCTGTCTAGGAGCAAGAGGCCCTGTCAGGTGAGGACATTGTTTGAGATATGATAGGTGCAGTGCTCCCAGCTGTCTCTTTATCTCTGTGCCCTGGATGGAGTGACTCTCCAGTCTCAACTCTCATGAGCTGTCATCAACTCTACCAGAAGGAGGAACTGCGGGGCATGGAGAATAAGACCGGGGTCTCCATGGAGGGCCTGGGACTCTGTATGAATGAGAAACTCTGAACCAAGTGTTTGGAGGAGACTTTTTAACGTGGGATGGGGGGTTGGCCCCAAAGATCATCAGCCCTTGAGCTGCTTGCTCCTGAAATATTTTCGCTCTGAAATCCACATTTGCTTTTCTAAAAACCAAATTCCTATCTCAACCCCTGTAGGTAGCTCTTCGTGAGGATGGACTCTCTCCAAGGGCCTGATTCCACTGCCAGGGAGGTCTTGGGACTCAACCCCATGAAATCCTGAAATGACTAGGGGTCTCTTTTTTTTTTTTTTTTTTTGCCAAGTACAGGTGGTCTCGAGGGTCAGTGAGAGAGTGGGAAGCCCCAGAAGTCACTGCTGTGCATGCAGAGGTAATTTCTGATAAATTCTTTGCCTTTCATTTTCATCAAGTACCTTGATGGAGACTTGAGATCGGTTTTCTTTCCCCAGTGCATCTTTTTAGATGAACTTGAATTGCTGGCATTCCAGCATAACCTAATATGTTGTCATACCACCCACACTATTTTCCATAATGGAGAAAGGCGAGAAGCTGCTACTGCTTCCCAGGGGGGTTTTTCGATCCCCTGCCTCGGAATCATTGTGGGAGCAGGTTGATGAAGCAGAGACCTTGGCCCCCGCAGCCCGGAATCAGGATGCAGGGGCGTGGGGCACAGTATGGCGAGGCTGGGGTCTGCATGTGAGACAGACCATGGGTGATTTCACATGAATGGAAAGGTTCGGGAACCACCATAAATGCTCAGTTTCATGAAGGAAGAAAAGGCGCTAAGGAGAGGAAATCTTTGCTCAGTGTAAGAGTATCTCTTACATTGCCTTCTCCTCTCCTCTCTTCACACCTACCCCTCCTCTAGCCAGAGGCTGACCTATCATTCCTTCCACAGGCTCTGAAGAGACACTGCATTGCCTTCGCATGAGCAGTTCCTATGGGCTGCTCCTTCCCCTTTTAAAGGCCTGACCTACAGACACCTCCTTCTGGAAGCCTGCCCTGATTCCATCTCAGCAGGCTGCCATGCCGTGTCATGCCTTGCCTCTGTGTCTTTGTCTTTGTTTAAATGAGAGTGTGACAGTTCAGTGAGTCATGCCCTGAGTACCAGGTAGTATTTCTGGCTCTGTCTCCCCCACTGTTGCTCTGGGAGTAACCTGATGGCGATTATTCTCATTTTCCTTTTCTATAGTTCCCAACTCCGCACCCCCACCCCCTAGCCATGGCTAGCCCACACCCAGGCGCCTCAAACCTCTAGAGGTTTGTGGAATGGAGGGACCACTCTCCCTGGATTTGGGTCTGCTGTGCCCACTCAGCCTCCGTGGCTGTCCCCAAATGCCCTGTGGTTGCTAGAAGCTCTGGGTGTGCCAGTTCTGTGAGTCTCTGATGAAAATAGAGTCAGAGCAGTATGCTAATCAGGGAAAGATTGTCTTTATAGAGTACAGCTGATACGATGATTTGCATATCCTGGTTCATTGTTGTATTTGGAGTAAGTTACATTATTCCTTAAGGGACCAGTGCTGAGTAGCCTGCAGGAAGATTTAGCAAAGAAAACGGGGTGTCAAGAGCAGAATGGGACCCAGGAAACAAAGGCAGGCTGAAGCTGAGAACACAGAGAGGCAGATCCTTCAGGGGGCTTGGTCTGTCTGAGCTCCCAGAACAGAAGCAGAGTCCCCTGGAGGAGGTAAGTTCCCCAGGGACAGAGGTGCAAGCAGAAGCCCAGTGAGCTCTTGCCCAGAGGTGCAATCGAGGCTGCAGATGTGCATCTTGTGCACCATGCATTCCATCTCCAGTATGCACTCCTGCTCCATGATGCTTTCCCCTGCCAGCCCAGGGATGCCTACAATTTTGACCAGCATAGAATAGTTTATTAGGTTCTTTGGCTGCAAGAACAAATCGACACAACCTGGGTGGCCTGAAGCAGTAGAAACGTATCTTCTCGCAGTTCTGGAGGCTAGGGGTGCAAAGCTAAGGTGTCAGTGAGGCCCTGCTCCCTGTGAGGACTCGTGAGGAGGCTCCTCTCAGCCTTTTCCAGCTTCTGGTGGCTTTTGTGTCCTTTGGCTTGTGGCTTCAGTGCTGTATCTCTGCCTGTCTTCATGTGGCCTTCTTCCCCTTATGATCCCCCAGTCACTGGATTTGGGGCTCACCCTAAAGATCCTTATTAATCCAAAAGAAACTATTTGCAAATAAGGTCACCTTCTTAGGTTCCAGGTGGACATGAATTTGGTGGGGGGACTCTTCAGCCCACTACAAATAGGTACAAGAAATGTCACCAGAGCAGCAGGCTCATATTCTAATGCTATGCCCCGTGAAGTTCCATATTCTTCTGGGTCCAGCCTCCTGATGTGTTCAAGCTTAAGTAGTGTAAATGTTTCATCCTAGGCCCAGGTCAGAGGACAGGGTGGGGAGTTGAACCGATGCCCTGTGCCCTGTCTCACATGCCCTCGCACCCAAGGCCAGCCGCGGTCCTGTGCATGCTGTCAGTGCCTGCCTCAAGGACTCATTATGCTTTTCTAGGTCTCTGTCTTAAGGTCACTGGGTCCCAGGGGGCAGCTCTGAAAACGTACCTCTATCATCTCCCAGGAGTGACAAGTGACACTGAATTCCATTCCTGCTTCTGTCCTGAGGCTGAGCTTCAGGTGGACAGGTCTCAGCCAGAGCAGAGCTAGGGTGCAAAGGCAGGCCAGGCCCATCCCTGGGAAGTCCAGGACACCCCTCCTGGGCACCTTTGGCTCCAGGACTCTGCACCCACATTGCTGAGCATCCCAGATTCTGGCTCTCTAGCCGCCTCCGCTCCTGCTTGGCCACCCCTGTGCTCAGGGCCACCTGCACTGCAAGCTGATGCCCTCCCCAACCCCCCGGCTCGTTGATGACTCTCTTACCAGAGTCGCCTCTGTGACAGCTCTTGTACTTCTAATCCTGGCATCTGCTCCTGAGAGGAACCCAACTAACCTGGGGATACAGGCCTCAGGCTCTCATCTGTCAGATGCACTGTTCTGAGAGGCATTCTAGATGGTTCCTCAGCTGCCCACAGCAGTAGGCAGCTCAGCAACACTCTGTGCTCCCTTTTCCTGTGCCCTGTCCTTGGGTCACCTCTCTGCCCTCAAGCTTGCTCTGCCTTTAGGGAAACTAGTGCGGACTCAGCGAGCTCTATCCTTGGAGGAGCCCAGGTGTCCTCTTACATGGTGTTGCATTTACGATGAGGAGTCCTAGAAATACAGAACTGGGCACAGCACTGTTTTCCAGATGGGACAGCCTTGGTCTCAGAGAGACTCAGACACTGTCCTTGACCATTTTTTTTTTGTGGGGGAGGGGTGTGCATCGGGTATCCTTTGATTTTTTAAATTTTCTTTCATCAGGCAGGATTTTAGATGGCCCCTCTGATTTCTTTTCCCCTTCAGTGTGGGTGCCTGTCTTTTTCATTTAACCGTCTCCTCCCCTGTCAACATCCTCACACCCTCCCGCCTTTAAATCCATCCCTGAAGCAGAGATCTGATTCCCACTAGTGCTTCCCCCCCCTGTGGTTTCTTACTCAGGTGGACTTTCCTTCTGGAAGGTGGGTTTAGATCAGCGGTACACCTGCTTCCGCTTGCTCTTGTCTTCTCTGCGGTTTTCCCAAAACTGCATTTGTTCTTAGCAATTGTTCCCACTGAGAGAGTTTATTTTTTTCTTTTCAGGTAATTTGAGGTTTGGGAGAATCTCTATCTTCTAGCTGGATTGAGGGTTTGTATTTTATTTGTTCTTCTTTCTTTTTCTTGGAGAAGATATGGAGAGTTGGGGACATAAATAGCAGCCCTGACCTTCACTATCTGGAATCCCTCTCACCCCTGACAATTTGTCTACGTGTTTCATCTGGTGTCCTTCAGACCAGAATGTGGTCCTCAGACAGTGATGTTCTGAGGCCCGAAGAGCTGATGTTAAACTCTCAGGAATTTTCCAGGCTGGCTGACTTCACATCGAGAGCTCCGAATCAGCAATGATGACTGTTCACATCATGGGGATCAGGAAACACCAAGCCAGGGCTTCCCCACGCCTCACTGCCTGTGTGTGGTCACAGGCACACCGCGAGCTGCTTACATTTGTGTCTCTGCACTAGCCCACACTTCCCAAGGCGCTCCAGGGCTCACTGCCTTAGTCTGGTTATAGAGGGTCCCAGTCTAGAGGATGAGTGGCACCTACTGAGTGTATCAGTTACTAATCACTGTAACAAACCATCCCAAACATAGTAACAAATGTCCTCGTCATTTTATTATGCTCAGAGAACCTGTAGCTTAGATATTCAGATGGGTCACAGCCAGGTTGACCTCTGCCCCATAATGACTGGCCCTCAGCAGAGAGGACCTGATGGGCTGGGTGGACTCAAAGGCTGGGTGGACTCAAAGGCTGGGCCTCACTGAGACAGTCGATCAGAGGACCTACATGCAGCCTCTCCATGTGGCCTTGGCTTCTCGCTGCATGCAGCCAGGTTTTGGGAGGGAGAATTCCAAGAAAGAACCCTGAGTTTGCATATTCCAAGAGCCAGGGACGTTGCTCGGCCTTCATGAAACCTCGTCTCAGGTTGTGGAACGCCATTCTCATGCTCCCCTGGGGTTAAAGCAGTCCAACGCTGTTGGATCCAGGAGGAGGGACATAGACCTCACTTCTCAAGAGGAGAAGGGTCTAAGAGATTTGGTGTCATGGTTTCAAACTACCACACTGAATAAGCTAAGGAGCTACATGTATTGGACACTTTCTATGTGGCAGACACTTTATATAAATGACCTCTACTTCTTCACAACTACCTTGAAGCTCCTGTGATTATTTCCATTTTGCAGATGAGGACACTGAGGCTCAGAGAGGTTAAGGGTCTTGCCTAAAGTCACATAGCCATAATTCATTATGACTCACCAGGAATCTCTTCACTTGTTTGTGGAGCGTGCTATCACTTTTGTTAGGCTGGGGGAGACAAGGATAATGAGATCCAGTCTGGATTCAGAGCACACAAAATAAACTCAGCCAGTTTATGTACCCCTGGGGCTTCCTAGTGTCCAGCCAACTGGGGCTGGGTGTGAGCAGTCTCTGCTGTTCCTAAAAGTCAGTCAAAGCAATTTGTGCTGAAAGTGCTGAGTAATTGCTCTTGTCCAGGCTAATTCAGCTTCATAACCTCAAATCCGAAGTCAGTAGTGTAGAGTACTTTAAATTAGCTGTAAAATTTCAATCCAATTGCTAAACTGCCTAAATTATCAAGTTTGCTCATTGCTAGTTGAATGCATGCATAATTAATTTTTTCTAAAGTCTGGACTAAAAGCTGCTGAAATCAGGTCTTTTTCTTGAATTAGATTCAAATGTCATAGGAAGTCTTTGGTTGGGTGATGTAACCTAAAGTGGTACACTAGTTTCAGGAATTCTTAGTGAGGACTGTATCTGGGAGGGAGATGAATTGGAGGACTGAATTGTTTTAAGACTGAAGTCATGTTTTTACTAATTGGGAGACAGCCCTCATCCCCGTTGACAAACGTGAATCCTGGTGCTGTTCTGGCTGTTAACATCGTTATCAGCAGAAACAGCCAACATTTGCTAACATCTTCTACAATGTAAGCTCTTTGAAGACAGGAATAGCTCTCTGTTTTATTCCCAATTTGTAGAATAAATAGCAGTTGACCCTTAGCACTCCACAAATAGGACTTGAATGGTCATGCCTACATTAGCTAATGTAGTCAGAGCAGCAACCTTATAAAATAGAAATGTTCATTCTCATCGTACAGATGAGGAAGCCGAGGCTGAGGAAGGTTAGTTATATTTTCCAGGGTTTCACAAGCAAGAAGTATGTTAGTCATGAATCAATTCAGATGTTAAGATTCTTTGCTCTGTGCTTTCTCTTAAGTTTATACAGACACCACTGAAGTCCATGAGGTATCTCTTGAGTTGAGAATCTACTCAGTCTGATTCTGATTGGTGTCATTGATGGTTTTTATATTAACATAGCACGTCATGATGTTTTATTTATTCTACAGGAGTGTCACGCAATCCATCATTCCACGGTGATGGAACTGTTCTGTACTTGTGCTAAGATGGTAGCTACTAGTCTGGGCCTAGTGAGTACATGAAATGGCGCTAGTGTAATCAAGGAATTAAGTTTTTATTTAACTTAATTTGAAGTTCAGATAATAACCACACGTGGCTAGTGGCTCCCATGCTGGACACTACAGCCCTGAAATTTAAAATATTAGTGGCTTACTGGTCCCTTAAAAGTCATCTTATCCAGCCCTTCCTTTTCATTTTTATTTTTTACAAACAGAGACTTTGAGGCCCAGGAGGAAAAGAGACTTCCCAAGGGCTTGCAGTAAATTAGTCATAGATGTGGACCAGGAGCCCTAGGTCCTGCCTCCCACACAGACTCTTTCCCTTTATCATATGGTCTTGACTGCCTGAAAAATTTAGTTCCCCAATTCCCAATAGTCTTCCAATTTAGAAAAAAAGAAAAAATCTCTTTGTTTCTCTTCTTTTTTGACTCGTTGTGTTTTGATTATTTCTCTGACCTTGTTGCTGGGCCAAAGAAAGAAAAGTCAGAAGGAAGTAAAAATTAAGTTAGTCCTGCCTTGGGACTTGGGGCCACTGCACAAGCTCCTAGACCACCCTGTGCTCCAGTCAGTTCTCTGTTGCCTTGGCCCTTGTAGCAGATACCCCTCCCGACGTGGCCCTTGTCTTTGAGTGATCTTGTCCATGAGGTGGTGCTATCCCCACTTCACCCATGCAAAAATTAAGACCCAGAAAGACACCAAGGGGATTTAAAGCAAGGTCTGGCTGACTTCAGCCTTGGGCTCATCTGCTTTCTCTGGATGCTTCTTTCCCTATGCTCTGTGGAGGCTGTTGCTCCAGGGAATCTGGAGACTCTTGGCTGCAGGAATACAAAAGCCACTCCAAGTGTCACAAACTGCCAGGAGACTGATGGGCTCCTGAGGACGAATGGGGCTCAGGACCAACTCAATCCTGTAATAGGATCAACTTGTCCACAAGTCACAGGGACACTTTAAAGGCTACAAAAATGTTTTAATTTATTTTAAAATAAGAGGAAAACAACTTGTAGGTTAGAGAAAATGTTTTGATATAAAATTTTAATGTATTCATCTTCATGCCAATGCAGTAGGAAAATGTAAGTTTATATATAATGTATGCACAGTATATAACAATATGTGTATGTGTGTATATGTGTATGTATATATTTATTTATTTATCTCAGTAGGTGGTTTCTTTGTTTGTTTGTTTTAGTGGATGAAGGGGCTCAGGAATGCAAAATTGCCTGGACCCACTTGAGTTACAATGTGGCCTCTTTAATAACTTAAGCACCTTTTCTTCATTGTTCATTGGCCCATTTTTTCCAAGTACATGACTTCAGAGAATTGTGTGTTCTCATTGGCTCACTCAGGAACCAATCACAGTTAAGGAAAACAGGCTGAAACACAGTCACTCTGCACTAATGCACCAGTGTCCTGTGTGGCATGGCTTCTGTCCAATGCAGGGATGAGCCCCAGTGAAAATCTGAGTCTTTCTGACTCTTAAAAGATGGGTGCCCCACAGGTGACCTCCAATGTCTACTATATCCACTTTACAATGTGGGTAAAGGATAGCCATTCCTTTTAGATCTGCTTTCTCTAATCTCATCTTAAGGAAAAAGAAATTGCTTACAATTTAAGGAATGCCCAGCAGTGAACATCCTTGCTTAGGCTAAAGGATTAAAATCAACTTGGGAATAGATAAGACCAAGAAGACATTTTAAGTTCATCATCTGATCACTTGTGGCCTTTCCTATGGAAATTAACATTCTTTATTAAAGTCATAGCACAAACCTGCATAATCTCTATTTTCTCTCTATAAATAAAGGGGCACAGATGAACAGATAAAGAAAATGTGGTATATACACACAATGGAGTTTTACTCAGCCATAAAGAAGAATGAATTATGGCATTTGCTGGTATAGTTACAATTTGAGTTACAATGTGGTCTGGGAACAACGTGCTAAGTGAAATAAGCCAGGCTCAGAAAGCCAAGGGTCGAGTGTCTTCTCTCATATGCAGAAGCTAGAGCAAAAAAGAAAAAAAAGGGAGAGGAAGAAAAGGTGGGGGACACCATGAAAATGGAAGGGAGACCAGGAGTATGGAGAAGGGAGGTTGACGTGGAGGGTGGGGTGGGAAAGAGGTGCGACAATGGAACCAAGTGGACCCAATTATGCTCTCTGCATGTGTGAGTGCACCAGGGGGAATTCCACCTCCATGCAGCCCTGTAAAGTACCGATTTGTAAAAACAATAGATGGAGGAGGGCCAGGAGAGGGAAGGAGGAAGGTGGGGGGAGGGGACGTGAGGGAGGAGGTACTGGGGACTGAAATGGAATCAATTCTATGCTTGTGTGTATGTCAAAGTGAAGCCCACTATTATGTATAGCTATTATGCAGTAACAAAACAAAAAAAATAAGGAGACACATAATTTTGGAGCACATTCAAAAACTATAAATATTAAGTACCAATGAATTCCTATGCTCATTACACCTGAGCTCCTCTCTCTCTGTTTAGGTGAACACTAGTGTTTAGGGACCAAGTGTGTATTGGACTTACTCCTTCCTACCAGAGTGGTTTCTTCAAATCTGAAACTGTGAGGATTTCCCCCTTGGTTCTGACTTAGACTCAGTCAAAATTTGGTAACACATTTAACATTGATCAAGAGAGGGCACAGTTGGGGGCAAGAATAAAGCGGCTGGGGAGCTGCAGCAGCTTTGGGGGTGCAGCATGCCTGTATCCGTCTATACCCACGCGTCCCAACATGCGTGTGTCCTTTTCACTGTGCAGGAGGAAGTGAGAGATTTGTAGATAAGAGAAATTGGTTGGTGGGGACCCGCACTCTGTTGTGCAGCAACCTCGCCCTTTCCTCTTAGGGGGATCGGCTAGAGAATTAGTTGGCAGGAGGTGTTGGAGGCAGGGCAGTGAGCTCAGGGCAAGAGGTAGTTCCATCTCCAGGTGTGGCTGGGATCACACAGGGAGCAGAGAGCAAGGAAAGGAAAGTTCAAGTTCAGTGCTGTAGTGAACAGAAAAGCTTTGAAAAAGCAACGAATGTACTTTTTGTGTAAAGAAAAAAGGAAGGAAGGAAGAAAGGAAGGGAGGGAGGGAGGAAGGGAGGAAAGGAGGGAAGATAGCAAAGAAAGAAGGTAAGTGGGAAGGTGTGGCCACCCGAAGTGGGCAATTTCACAAAAAGCTCAAGTATGGTGCCATATGGTTTCCTGGGGGTGGGAAAACTCTTGCAAATGCCCAGAGGAAGCTCTGATCTCAGGAAATGAATTGTGGAGTAGTTTGTAGCCCGTGAGCCACTTAGATAATGAACTACCTTTCCTTCTAAAATCATCTGTGTCTTTGGAGCATGTGGCTTTAGGACACATGGTGTTACTGTTTGGATGTGAGGTGTTCCCCAAAAGCTCACATGTGAAACAATGTGAAAGGGTTCAGAGGGGAAATGATTGGGTTGTGAGAGCCTCAACCTAATCAGTGAATTAATCACCTGATGAGACTGAGTGGTAATTAGAGGCAGATAAGGCTGGAGGAGGCTGGTCACTGGGGACGTGGCTTTGGGGTATATATTTTGTATCTGGCGAGTGCAGTCTGTCTGCTTGCTGATCATCATGTGAGCCACATCTCTCTGCCACACTCTTCAGCCATGATGTTCAGCCTTACCTTGAGCCCTGAGGAATGGACCCAGCCTCTGATTGAACTGAGACCTCTGAAACTGGGAACCTTAAGTAAACCTTTCTTCTTCTACAGTTGTTGTGGCTGGGTCTTTAGGTTACCCAGCAAAAAAGCTGACTAAAATACATGGGATAACTGCTAAAGCACTAGTACCTTTAGGGATTAGGTTTGGAGTCAGTCTGGGTTTCTAGTTCTTGCTTTTCTAAAGTTTCCCGGGTTCTCACCCTCCTCTCCAGCAAAATAGTGCTAAAATTAGAACCATTTATTGTTGGGTCCCGTGGGATACTTTCAAACACATGTAAATTATTACTGTGAAACTTTTTGAAGTCTATTCTGATTGCTGTAAATTCTGGGAGATATACCTTCTCTGACTAAAAGCCATTTGGCTACACTTGGAAACAAAGAGTCTTGAAACATATTTTTTCAGCAGCAAGTCTGGCTGCCAAGCATCAACTTCAGGCCCAATTGAACACTTTGATTTAAGACTCCAGGCTCTGCCCTGAATAGCTGCGTGGCCCTGGGCAAGTTAACTTCTCATCTGTGAAATCTGATTTTTCCTTGGTAAAATAGGGGGCTGGCCTATGTGGCTTCTGAGGTCCCTTCCAGCTCATTTGGTTTGTGATTTTTGTAGTTGACTGAACCTTGGGTTGAGGGGACAGAAACCAAAGAAAATGGACATGGAACTCCACGGATGGTCAGCCAGGGTGAGAACCCCCTTTAGGATGCCCTGATGGTGCTCATCTGCACCTATCTTCTCACCACAAAAGAGCATTGCTCTGTTCAAATACTCAAATAGGTGGTATTGATAGCAAGACAAATAGGTAGTGTAGCTACAAAACCCTCTGAGTGCAACACTTTACATGAATGTTCCAGATGATTCCTGAATTAGCTAGAAGAATGGACAAGAGGTAGGGGAGCAGCTTATACTGATTCTCTTGATTTCCACCCCTAAACCCTGGAAGTAGCATCTTGTTGCCTGGGCACAAGAGACTGGGGACTGCTCTCCCAGCCTCTCACTCTGGGACCCAAAGGCAAGCCTCGAAGGGCCAGGCACCCATCCTTAGGATGAATGCGGCCTCCAAGGGCAGGTGACAGCTTTTCCACTGCTTGGTCTCTGGTGTCTTCCTAGGTCTCTCCTAGGAAGCCCAGGAATCAGGGCAGGCTCAGAGCATCACATAGGCCTCTAAAATTGGGATCACCCTTCCAAATTGGCCTATCGGTGGCTGAAGCCGAATCCCACATCTTTTTGGCTAAGATGCCTCATCGTGGTCAGTAGAGCAAATCTCAGAGCCCATGAAGCAAAGGAAGTGTCTAATAAAGGCCCACGTTTCTCCCCGCAGCCCTTTCTTAGTCCCCTTCACGCCTGCCACCTTAGTGTTGCTTATCCTCACATCTGGTTCCCAGGGCCAGGTGATCACTGCAGTCTTAGAATTCCCTTCCTTATTGCCCCTCAGCGGCTTCAGCTCTCCAGAAGAGAATCTAGAATCCAGAATCCTCTTCAGAATTCAAAAGAGAAGTTCAAGGCCGAGGCCAAAACGCATGTTTGTTGACTGACTGAGGAAGTCCTCCAAAGACAAAGCCTTTCAGGCTGCCATGTGGTACCACACATGCAAAGTGGACGACCGGCACCAGCTCGGTGTTCTTTCAGGTGATAGGAAAAAAAGCAGCACTTGTCTAGGAGCTGAGAGTGAGCTGTTTTTGAAGTATCATTTCACTCAAAGCTTACGATCCTCAGAGATAAGTATGGATATCCTTGTTGTTACAAATAGGGAAACTGAGGCAGAGGTTACGTAACTTGCCCAAGATCACACAGAGAGCAAATAGAGCAAGATTTGAACCCAGGCTGGTAACCACTAAGACTTCACTTTGAGTTAACCCAGAATCACTCCCATTTCCACGTCCTTGTAATAATAGCTCTTTGAGATATATTACACGTAACATATAATTCACCCATTTCAAATGTATAATCTACTGGTTTGGGTACACTTACAGAATTGTGCAACCATTATCACAATCAATTTTTTTTTTAAATCTTTGTTTTATTTATTTTTATGTGGTGCTGAGGATCGAACCCAGGGCCTCACGCATGCGAGGCAACCGCTCTACCACTGAGCCACAATCCCAGCCCCCACAATCAATTTTTTTTTAATATTTTTTAGTTGTTGATGGACACAATGCCTTTATTTTATTGCTTTGTATGTGGTGCTGAGGATCGAACCCAGGGCCTCACGCATGCAAGGCAAGCGCTCTACCGCTGAGCTACAATCCCAGCCCATCACAATCAATTTTATAGTATTTTTATCACCCCAAAAGAAGCCCTATAGCCACGACCAATCACTCCCCTCTGCCCCTGTCATCCCAACGCCTGGCAACCACTAGTCTACTTTCTTTCTCTTTGAATTTGCCTGTCTCAAATGGTTCCTGTAAATGGAATTGTTATGGTTTGGATACGAGGAGTCCCCCAAAAGCTTCTGTATTCATGCAGGAATTTGGGGTGTGAAATGATTGGATTGTGAGAGCTGTAACCTAGTGGGTCCATCCTAGTTTGAATGGACTGATGGGGACAGGGGTAACTGTAGGCAGGTAGGGCATGGCTGCAGGAAGTGGTTCACTGGGGCCATGCCCTGGAAGGGTGCATCTTCCCTTATCTCTCTCTGCTTCCTGGCTACCAAGCGCAGTTTTCCTCTGCCATGCCCTTCGCCATGATGTTCAGCCTCACTCAGGCCCAGAGCAATGGAGTCGGCCAACCATAGACTGAACCTCTGAAACCATGAACCAACATAAACTTTTTCTCCTTGAAGCTGTTCTTGTCAGGTATTCTGGTCACAGCTTTGCAAAGCTGACTGACACGGGAATGATGCAATACGTGGTCCTTTCACTGAGGACTGGCTTTGCAACTGGCTTCTTTCACTGAGCACCTTTCAAAGTTCATTTCCAAAGATCTTTTCAAAGATCTTTGCCCACTGTCCATACTGCCCCGTCTTCTGGTTGGCAGGGAAAGTTCCCTCTGCTGTTCTCCATGGCCTCTACAAGCATGTCGCTGGGCCTGGCTTCTCTGTTTAAGGCATGTTCCCTGTTCAGGCTTTGGAGGACTTGGTGAGAATCCAGATCACTACATATTGTATGATCTTTGGCTAACACCTTAATCTCTGTGTCAGTCTTTTTATCCGTGAAATCAGCACAAATCAGCCCCTGCCTCTTGAGGTTGCTCTGAGGGCTAGAGGAGAGGGTGGACTAAATATATCTCTTCCAGAGCCGTGCACAGTGAGTGGCACATGCCTGTAATCCCAGCCACTAGGGAGGCTGAGGCAGGAGGGCCCCAACCTCTAGGCCAGGCTCAACAACTTAGCAAGACCCTGTCTCAAAATAAAAAATAAAAAGGGCTGGGGACTGTAGCTCAGGTGGCAGAGTGCCCCTGGGTTCAAACCCTGCTGCTGCCCCCTCAAAAAAAGGGAGGGCTGGGGCTGTAGCTCAGTGATAGAGCGCTTGCCTCGCATGCGTGAGTCACTGGGTTCGATCCTCAGCACCACATAAAAATAAATGAATAAAATAAAGATATTGTGTCCATCTACAACTAAAAAGATATTCTTTTTTAAAAAAAGGGAAAAAGAAGAAATGGCCCTTCAGTGTGTGGCTTTCCCATGGCACTGAAACAATATGGATTTGATTCATCTGAGACTGGTCTTCAAATCTCAGAGGTGCCTCTGAAGTCATAGTTTGAAGTGATTGACAAGGAGTGGTCCTAATGCTGTAGGATGGTTACCTTGTTATCTCCCTTGACTCAGCAACCTGGTGAGGGGGGCGTCACTGCCACCCCCCAGAGAAGAGGCTCAGGACCTTCCCAAAGAACCCCAGGAGTGGTAGAGGCAGTTCCTTCTCAAGACCACATTGGCTCTTCCCCAGAGTCCCCTGGGCCTTGCCAGGTCTGAAGACATCCTGCAGTTGGCAGGGAGAGGGGGATCCACAGGCTAGCGGTGTAGGCGCGGGCATCTCCCAGGCAGCCTGGAGCCTTGGGCGAGATGTTGGTGGTCCGGGCTTTCCTTCCCTGAGTAGGTGGGTGGAGATGGAGGCGAGGGTGGGTGCAGGGAGAGCTGGCGACCTGGATGGAGTACCAGCATCCCTTTGCTTGGATGTGGCAAGCCCTGTGGCAATTGGGGTGTGGGCTAATTTCAGGCTTCTGCAGGGGCTTCAGCTGGGCCTTCACATGTGGTTCCAGGGTGTATGCAGCCCTGGCACACGGTTCCCAGGTGGTGTCCTGGCGACACACCGGAAGTATTTCCTGGGTGGAGGCAGCCGTGAAACCTCCAGAGCCTGGGAAGAGGGCTCCATGGCATTGACCAGGCCAGGTGAGGAGGAAAGGGGTGGGGTTCTATGTTGCAGAAAACCCAGTGGAGAACAGGCTGACCCCTTCTTTCATGTTTCTCCACCAATACCTATGCAGAGACTGGAACCCAGAGAGGGAATAGCCCTTGCTGGGGTCCTGCAGAAAATCTGACAGGCTGCCTGGCCATCTCCTGGCTCCAGGCTCCGGCCTGGCCCACCGTTTATTCCCAGTGCCCACCTCAGCACCCCAGGGTTTCTACCTTCCTCCATCGTCAGGGCCTCCCTGCGGGCTCCTCTTCCTCCCCATTCCCCAGGGACTCTCTTCCCTTCCTCCGCTCTAACTCTCTCTCTGTTATAACCAACCGCCTACCTTTTGTTTAACATCTCATTTCTTTTCTACTGGAAGACAGTATTTGAACAATTAGGATAATTGAAGTTTTCTCCCCCACAATTCTGACCAAAATGTATCAACTTTTCAAGGAACCAGGGAAGAACATCAGTGTCCCAGTGGAGGCCTGGGTCCCTAGGTTGGTTCCCTGGAACCGTGGCAGGCTGTGAGGGTAAAGGTGTCTTTGCTCAGCCTGCACTCTCCAGGACAGCCCCCCACCCAAGAGCTGCAGACAGGAGGCCTGCCTGCTGCCGCCATCCTGCACGAACTGCTTCAGGGCCCAGAAGCTGGGGCTCCACAGTGCTCAGGTCAAGTCCAAGTCCTTCCTGCTCAGAACCCTGGCCATCCCATCTCCCCTGCTTGCAGGCTGCAGCTCCTGCTGTTTCCCATCATCCTCTGCTCTGCAGCGGGGTCTCCACATCTCTGCACCTGCCGTGCTGCTTACAGAGAAGCCCACTTCCCCTGAAAGGCCTGGAAACTTACAGAATGGCCTCAGGTTCCCCAGCAGGAAAATGGACAAGAAGAGGACTGTAGGTGGCAGAATAGTGGCCCTGAAGATGTCCACTCTTGATCCCAGAGGCTGTGAATGTTACCTTATGCAAACAGAGACTGTGCACGTGTGACCAAGTGAAGGAACCACAGCTGGGGAGATGCACCTGGACTATCCTGGTGGGCTCCTGAGAAGGGTGGCAGGAGGGTCTGAGTTGGAGGAGGGTGGCAATGGAGGGTCCGGGCAGGGTCCCAGAGATTAGAAGATGCTGCGTTGCTGGCTGAGAAGAGGGAAGAAGGGGCCCCAAGCTGAGGATTCTAGTCCACATCTAGAAGCCGGAAAAAGCAAAGGATATGTTTTGCCCTCAGAGCCCCCAGAAGGAACCAGCCCTGCTGACACCTTGCTTTTAGCCCTCATGCCCTGAGACCCATGTTGGACTTCTGACCTCCAGAATTGCAAGATAATCACACATATCTGTTTTAGTTTTTTTTAAGACTCTTCTTAACATAGTTTTAGATTTACAACAAAATGGAGAGGAAGATATAGAGAAAACTTATATTTCCCAATCTCCACATGGACATGCCCTCCCCCATCAGCAACAGCCTCTCCTCTCCCTACCAGTGCATACTTGTTATAGCAGATGAACCCACACTGATACATCATTATCACCCAGAGTCTATAGTTTACATCTGGGTTACTCTTGGTGTTAGACATTCTGTGGATTCAGATGTAGGTGTAAAGCATATATCCACCATTATAGTATTTTACAGAGTAATTTTATTGCCCTGAAAATTCTGTCGTTTATGTTGTTTTTAAGCCACTATGTTTGGGGTGGTTTGTTACAGAGCCATGGGAATTGAATACAAGTCACTATCTCCTAGGTGATTGTGACAGGTGCTTGGAAGACTGCCTGGTACACAGGTGCTCAGTGCACACAGGAGTTATCATCATCATCATCATCATCATCATGCCACATCTCATTTAGAGCTTGGTCTCCCACCTGAAACTCCCCCCTGCTCTCTGCTGTCTGCCCAACCCCATCACTTGGCTGGTCTCTGCCCTTCTTTACGCTCTGTAGACATCGTTCTTCCAGGCAGCACTTCTGATTCCTGCCTCCCCAACCTGGAGCCAGACCACTGTGTGCACCTGTCACCTTGCATGGAAATCCTCTGTTCTTGTGCTCATCTCATCTCCTCCGACATCAGACCCTTTATTCATTCAACAAATATTCCTTAAATGTTCCCATTCTTAGTGTGGGCATAAATTTCACAAAAAGAGTTGAAAAACTCTGGCCTCACAGAGCTTACCTTCTGTTCTGGTGAGGGGAGACAGACAAGCTCAGAAACTGATGGATGGCACAGTCGGCTAGGAGTAACATGGAAAAAACAGAAGCTGGCTGTGAATGGGGAGTGGTGGGTGGAGGGGTGTTGCAATTGTATGAAGTGTAGCCAGGAAGCCCTCACTGAGGAGGTGACATTTGTGCAAAGACTTGGAGATGAGGGATTGAGCCATGTGGATACATGGGGGAAGAGCCTTAGAGACAGAGAACATGGCAAGTTCTTTGCCTGTGACCTGAGGCTTGGTGTTTGCTGTAGGCTGAATTGCAGAATATGCCAGAGTCCCAAGTGCCAGTATCTGAATGTGACCTTGTTGGGAAACGGGGTCATTGCAGTTGCAGTTAGTTAGGTGAGGTCCTATTGGAGTAGGGTGCAAAAGAAGGTGCCCCTACCCCAACTTTGCAAAAAGAGGAAAACATGGAGCAGAATGCCACGGAACAACTGAGGCTGAGACCGAAGTGATGTGTCTACAAGCCAGGGAACACCAGCAGCCATCAGAAGCTAAGAGAAAGGCGTGGACAGTTCTGCCCTAGAACCTCCAGAGAGCACGGCCCCGCCCACATCTTGAACTTGTATTTACAGCCTCCAGAACCGTGAGAGCATAAATTGTTGTTTGAAGCTCCTTGGCTGTGGCCATGGCTACAGCAACCCCTGGGAACTTGTATGAGGAACACTGAAGAGGCCAGTGTGCCGAGGAGCGAAGAGTGACATCAAGAGGCATCTTACCAGGGCAGGTCTCGAGGAGCCGGGGCCTCTGCAAGTCTTGCTCTGACTCCAAATGAGAGGGGCTGTCGTGGTCTGGCAGATGACCCCATGCTGAGCATCCTAAGGACAGGGCTTTGTTTCGGTCATCCTGGTTCCCAGCAGCTTGTCCAGACCTGGCCACATGGCTCACACTGAACAGGCATGGACTGCTTTCCTGCCTTCCTGTTGTGACTGTGGGTTCTGGTTCAGTGGTTACAAAAATACATAATGTAGAGGGGAGAAAGGAAGGCTGATTGGGTTCTTGGAACATGAAGAATGCTGTAATAATTGTAATGTTAGAACCTTCAAAGAATACATTATTTACTTGAGATGCCTACAAACATTTTTTGTGTGTGTGGCGCAAGACATACTTTTTGTTGTAAAACCTTATAGTTGGTTATTTTGTATTTTGATTAAAAAACACTGTTTTTTGTGTCAGGCCCTGAGGAATGGACTTCCACATTCCCAGCGTGGTATAGATGAGCTTCTATTCCTTCTCTCTGAACCTCTCAATGCCGGATATCTGTAGGCACATTAATATGGGGAAGCATCGATTTTTGCCAAGCACAATATGCCTTCTCTTTGAGGAAATGAAAATCACGACAAATGAAAAGTCATTTTTCAAAGTGACTTTGATTCTGGGAGTTTGAGATTCAAAAATGAGGCCTGGGAGACGGAACCTTAGTTTGGGGTGCTAATTATTCGGCTGCACATATGAAGCACATTTCTACAGAAGGAGCCCTCCGTGGGCCCACGGTGCCAAAGGGCATAGTGGGCGCTTTGATCCTACACTGCTTTGCAGTTATCAGAGCCTCTGTGTTCTGAGGATGCTGGGAACACTAGCGTCCTGCCGAAGTGGAGGGTCCACGTTCCAATGCACTATGTGGGGACCAGGTTCAACAACCTGGGGCCACACAGTAGATGCAAGGTCTGTCCAGATTTGGTTGGACACTCAGGGGACCAAAATAAGCCACGATGCATCTTCTCCGGGCAGAATGGATGGAGAACATGATGCTCTGGCTGCAGAACATGATCTGGGAACCAGCTGGTGACCTCAGCCAATCCGTTCGACCTCTCTGAGCCTCCCGGGCCCCTCTCTAAAGTGAGGATAAGCATCCCGTGCTGCCCTCCCTGGATTGCTGTGCATTCTCCAGGAGATAATGGAGAAAGTGCTTCAGGAATTGTCAAGGGCTCTTCATGAACTGAAGCTAATTGCTGAGCAGATGAGAGCTTCTAATGGTAGAGACTGTAATTTCTGCAACATTACTAACAATGATAGCACTTTAAACACAGAACCATGACTGTATGCCTGCCGGGGTGCCTAGTGCATCCCAGGGATTATCACGTTTCACTCCACCCAGGGTCCTAAGGTGGATGTTTATGTTAGCACACCCATTTTGCAGATGAGGAAACTGAGGCTTAGAGATGTGGAATTATTTGTGGAAGGGTACAGATCTAGCAAAGTGGAGTTTAAACTGGGGTCTACATGACTCCAAAGCCTGTGGGCCCCACTCAGCTTCCTCCAATAGAGTGATAAAGGGTCCTGAGATGAGCTAGCGTCAACTCTTCATTACAGATGAGGAAAACATCTGCAGAGCTCCAGCCCAACTCCAGGGTCCTTCCCGCCTTGCCTTTTATCAGATCATCATCTATTCTGTGCCTGCTTGGCCTGGAGGCGTGTCTTCACCCCATGATGTTTATAAATCAAGGGTTAGGACAGTGAAGAGATGTGGACAGGCAAATGTCATGTGTAAATTTTGTCTTTACTTTAGGATTTAAAAAAACATACATTTTTAATTAATTGGGAAATTGTAAATATGGATTTATTTTGGATAATATTTTACAAATATTCCTTTTAAAAAGTTTATAGTAGGAAAGGATACAGAGTATCTTTCTTTTTGAGAAATACACCCCAAAGTATTAGGGGTGCAGTGATCTTATGTTCACAAACCACACTCAAATAATTCCAGGAAAAAAAGAGAAAGAGAAAGAAGCACATATGGAGAAATATTAATGATTGGTGAATGGAGAAAAGGTCTATGAGTTTTAGTTGTGTGATTCTTTCAACTTTTCCATGGAATTTGAAAATTTTTAAATAAAATGTTGCACTGGAGCGGAAAATAAATCAAAGGGTTAGGCAGAGATGGTCATTTGTCAACTACCTTTTATGAGCCAGACTCTGAGCCAGGCATGCACAGGAGTTGTCTCCTTTGTTTCTCACAGCCTGTCTGTAAAGTAGATGTCGTTATCCCCATTTTGCAAATGACCCAACAAAGCACAGAGTGGGTAGGTGGCCTGCAAAAATCACACAGTAAGTGAGTAGTGAGTCAGAGTTTATATATGGGTCTATGTGAAGCTTTCAAACCTTTCAACTAAACCAAAAATGAATCTTCCTCCCTCATCTGCCTGGAGACCCTTCTTCTCCTGTCTTTTTGTAACAGGAACGCGTACAGAAATGACTTTTTATCTCTACAAGAACTCTAAAGGCTTCATTAAAAATACCCTACACTCTTCCTCATGGTCCTCAATCAGAAGCCCAGAAAACAAGAGACTCCAAGGATCTAAAGTTTTATTCACAGACTGGAGACCCGTCAAGAAGGAGAGTTCTGGAAAAATAAACATTGACATTTGGCACCACAGGAGCACTGATTTAAAAGGCACTATAAACCAAAATTGACTCTACAGACATCAATATTGAGAAATCAGATGTGGATTCTGATGAAATATCAAATCTTCTGTTATTTATTGACTTGGGTAAATGTTCGCCTTTTCAGCCCAGAATTAAAATAATAGAAGTTTAGAGCTGGATAGGACCTCTGAGATCATCCTGTTCCCTGCTAACCTCTCTTTCTGGGCTGTTTGATGGGACATTGCTTTTGTAATGTTCCACTCTCGCTTCTTAAACTGTGTTTAGTTTTATAAATCTCCCTTGAATCTTGGTTCCATGGGCACAAAATCTATTTAATATTTTATTTTTTAAAAAGAAGAGCCAGGCTAGGCTGAAAAGAAACCTGGGACTTTAGAAAGAAGGAAACCCACAGCAGGAAGGGAGGAGCCTGTCTGAGGTCACAGAGCTGGGGGCCAAGCTGGGGCCACACTCCCTTTCGGTTCAAGCTCCTCTGAGTCTATCGGTCACGTGCAAGTGTGAAGGAACAAGTTAGCCATGGTTTTGTTCACCTCAGTGTGGTGGGGAGGTGGGAGCCATGTTCAACAGATGTCAACGGGAGAGAGAAGAGACACAGACAAAGACAGAGACAGAAGACAGAGATAAAGACATGCACTCTGAGAGATAGTGTGCCACAGATATTCTTCATATAGAAGAAGCATTTTCTGGATAAGGTGCAGAACATGCCATTAAATTAGAGATGCTTCTGCTCCACCCCAATGTGCTTTCATCTGCCTAATTAAATACTGCACACATACCCCAACCTTTGTGATCAAACAGTCCCACAAAGTCAAGATGACACAAAGGGCACAAGACAGGTAATTATGCAGAGTGTGGGTCCCCTTCTGAGGACACCATGATGAAGCCATTCAGAGGAGCCTAGTGGAAGAAAGGTGGGTGTCCTTGCTGGCCTCTGAGACCAGAGACTAGAGCCATAGGATGCGTTAGCCCCGGGGCTTGGCCTCTGTGGGGACATAGGGCTCTGATATGGGTAAAAGTCACATGTCTTAATGCTGGTAAGAATAGAAATGACAGCTACTCTTTTTGAGCACTTCCTGTATCCCAGCACCAGACTTAAGCTTTTTTGGTGCCCTTTTAGTCCCCATGGACAACCCAGTTGGATGGATTGGCTTTTATGGATGAGGAAGCTGAGGCTCAGATTGGGAAGGGAGCTTGCTCAAGGTCACATGGCTTGCATGCAGGTCCATCTGGCCAGTTGCCCACGCTGGGCAACTCTTTCATCACAAACAGTCCCCATTCTTGCACCTGCAGGGTTGAGGTTTGCCAAGAGTGTTTGACTCTTGGACACCCTTCCTGTCCTTGCTAAGGCTGCTCCTTCAGCCTGGAGTCCTTGCCAAGCCGCTCTAGGTCCAGGCAGAATCCGTGGCCCACACTGAGTCTGCCATGGCCCTATCCCTGCTGTGACTTCAGCTACAGGGTTACTGAAGTGCTTTTGTGATAATAAATGGTCTCTGTGTCCCAGATTCACTGCAGGAGAGGTAAGGACTTCCGTGTTATTGACTTGAGTGGTCTCATCAGGGACCAGAGTGAGCTGACTGCACGGGAAGCTGTGTCTGCCCCGCCATCCGCCATCCTCCTGCGTGGGGTCTTGGATTCTTGTGCGGACCTTGCGCTGTATTGATGTTATGCTCTCATTATGATGTAGTGAGCACAAGAATGTAACCATGGACCAAGCTTCAGAAACAACACTGAAACTCTTCAGAAACTCAGCATCAGAACCAAATCAACCAATACCACCAGCTCTGCCTGGTTGTCTTTGTGGCCCCTTTCTCTGCATATCCCAACTCCTTTTGGACTCTCACTTATCTTCTCAGTCTGCCTTTTCTTTCTCTATGTCTGTGTCACCTCACTGACCAGACCTTCCCCTTTTCCAAGAATAGCTGGGTCTCCCTTGCCTTGGGACCCCCGGGACCCTACCCAGAGCTGCCTCCCGGGCGGGTTTGGTTTGTGGCGTGGTTTAGTATTCAGACACACGGGTGTCTGGCAGAAACTTGCAATCATGCATCACAATGAGGATTTATTGTGGTGAGCTGGAAGCTGTTTACAACACAGCACCTGGTGAAGATTCTAGGTCTCATTGGCACCTTCAGAGTGTGTGTGGAGGAGAACAGCTCCATGGGGTACCTGGGGAAGCCCGGGATGTGGATTTACTCTGGCAGTGATCGCAACGCACAGTTCTACTTGTCTAAGGACAATTAGAAAATGCCTAAATCAGCAACTGTAGTGTTAGAATGTAGAAAATATGTTCATAGGACAATGCCTCATGTATCCAGAGCATCCCTCATCTGCTCAGCACCTAGCCAGGAAAGTGCACGTTGAAGTAGAAGGTGGTCAGGAAGACGTCCAGCTCTGGGCTTCACTTTATGCCTGGCTGCACTCACTTTGTGTGTGCTTCTCATCAGCAGTGTTAGATCTGATTTCCAGCATATAGCAAATCAACCCATTAGGGATGGTGTAGGGATGAGGGAGGCATGTTGTCAGCAGTAAGAAGTGACAGCTCACCATCCCACCCAGAGGGTGAGGGGGGAATATAGCAAGAAGATCTAAGGATTAAATCACATTGGGAAACTAGGGTGGAGGGCAAAATGTCACCTGATAGTCTGTACCTTTGAGTTAGTCAGCTATCTGTTACTGTGACAAAATACCTAAAGTATCAACTTAAGAAGGGAGGTTTATTTTAGTTTCCAGTTTCAGAAGAGGTTTCAGTTCATGGTCGCTTATTCCTGTTGCTTTGGGCCACGGTACATCATGCTGGGGCATGTGGTGGAGGAGGCCTGCTCACTTCCTGGTGGCCAGGATGCAGAGAGAGAAAGAAAGAGACTAGGGTCCCAACATCCCCCTCAAGGACATGCCCCCCCAGTGACCTAACTTCCGTATGCTAGGCCCCACCTCTTAAAGGTTCCACCACTTCCCAATAGCACCACAGTCTGGCAACCAAGCCTTTAGTTTGGGGGACATTCCAGGGGCTTCATGGGAGGGCTTCATGTGTTCCTGGTGGGATCATGGCTTCACTTTCAAAACCATCTATTGGATTTGGTAAGTCGCTTACCCTTTCTGAGCCTCAGTTTCCTTATTTGCAAAATAGAAAAAGCTTCTTGAGTTTTGATGTGTCAAGCACCCATCTCGGCTCTTCACACGTGTGAACTATAATCTTGACAATCTTCTATGAAGGATGCACTATTTGTTAGCGCTAAGAAGCTGAGGTGCAAAACAGAGGTGAACCTGCCCAAGCTCACATAGTCATGAACCACAGAAGTGGGTCCAAGGCCAGGCAGCCACGCTCCAGAGTCATACTCCTGATTGTGGCTCCTATTTGGGGAGCAGTCATCACCCCTCCACCGCAAACTTTTGGAGAGTGAATTTAAATATGTGTGAAGGAACCCAGCACAGTTCTGTGGGCACCGAGTGGTCTGAATGGAAGGATCTGGGCTGGGTACAGGACGCTTTGTTTAGGAAAGCAGGGAGACCACAGTACTTATTCCTGGAAGGTGAGGTTGGAGGAAAGAGCAGAACAGGGAACCTTCATTTCCCATTTTATACATTACTGTATTGTTGTAATTTTCTACAAATGTGTTACCTTAGCAATTTAAGAAATGTTCTTAGGGGAAAAGAGAAAGAATTACAAACAATAAGGGCTTGTCTGAAACCTGCGGGGATGCCTAAATGTAGATTGCATTTTTTAAATGAGTCTATTGGAAACGACATGCAGGTTAGCCTATTTAAAGTTGTGCACTTTAATGAATGGTGTCCAAAAACATTTGGTGTCCTGTCACAGGCCCTGTGTGGACATGACCTGTTGCTGTGCCAAGATGGGTTTGTGTCCATCCTTGTTCCTCAGTATCTCTTGGTGCCTCTGAGGTTTGGAACTGGGTATCCAGGCTCCTATGTGGACAGTGGTGATGTGCTCTGGGGTGTCCTGTGCCCTGCTGGAATAGGACAGTAGCCCTGCCTCTGGAGCCCATTGGTGGGAGACAGAGGCAACTCAGCAGCCCAGGGCTGGCCCAAGGGACAAGTCTTGGAGTGACTAGCTCTGATGGAGGATCTTGTCAGCTGCACCTAGGAGGAAAAGGGTTTTGTTTTTATTTTTTAATTTGTTCTTTTTAATTATACATGATAGTAGAATGTATTTTGGCATATTATACATACATGGTGTATCACTTCCCATTCTTGTGGTTGAACAGGATGTGGAGTTACACTGGTGGTGTGTTCATATATGAACATGGGAAAGTGATGTCCAATTCATTCTACTGTCTTTGCCATTCCCACCACCCCTCCCTTCCCTTTATTCCCCTTTGTCTCATCCAATGAACTTCTATTCTTCTCTACCCCTCCCTCACTGGGAGTCAGCATCCACATATCAGATAGAATGTTTGGTCTTTGGTGTTTTGGGATTGGCTTTTTTCACTTAGCATGATAGCAGGAGAAAGGTTTTGATAGAAAAGAACACAGGATGAGAAGCTGTTCCAGACTGAAAGAATAACACAGGCAGAGAGAAGGTCCACTTAGCCTGAGAGTCCATTTCTGGGCAATGAAATCACTAAGACCTGCATTAACAAGAGCCAGGCCCTGGATGTGGTGAATGTCACCTCTGTTTCCGGTGGACTTCTGAAGGACTGATCTTCATACATACCTACTGTCTTCTTTCCTTCCTTCCTCCCTCTCTCCCTCCTCTTTCTCCCTTCCTCTTGTTTTTATGGTCCCCAAGATTTGTTTAATGAAGTATAATAAGATGTAGCCATGGAGATGACTGTCGTGAAGGAAGAAGTTTTTATGCAGTTTCCTAGAATTAGGAGGTGGCATCCCATACTGGACCAAGGGGAGGACACAGGGTCACCCCACTCAGGGCCATGGAGAAGGCAGGGCAGAGGGGTGAGGGGAAATATGGGTGATAACTTTATTGTGGTTTGCACAGAAAGGAATGGAAGGAGCAAGGTGAATGGGTTTATGCTTGTTTGAATAATTTGCATGGCTCTGGGGCACAGGGCCTGTCCCTGGTTGTCTGGTAGCTGTCCCTGGGGTGACTGGGGCAGGTGGATGGTGGCCCAGGGTGTGGGAGTCTATACAAGAGGAGGTGGGGTGTGGGTTGGGGGTTGGTTGGTCAGGCAAAAGGCTTACAGGCGGTTGTTTACTATCCTAGAACTTGCTAACCCTGGGATGGGGTCCCTCCAGGGTGGGCAAGGACATAGGACATCAAAGCATCAGAATATAAAAAAAAAAACAAAAGACACAGCTAGTCCTTTCTCCCTCACTTCTTGCCCTCCTTCCTTCCAACTTTAAAACACAGCACAAAGTATTTCAAACATACCCGTCTCCAAAAAACAAAAACAAAAAAACCCCAAACCAAAACAAAACAGCATAACTATACTGCAGCTTGTACCTACACTTGGATTTAGAAAATGTACCTGTTCCCTCTTGTTATTCAAAGAAGGAATTATGCAGACACAGCCACCTTCTCCACCTTCCCAACCCTTCCTTCTTCCCTCCACAGAAATAATAGCTATCCGAAAGACAGTTGTATTTTTTCGCGTCTCTATTTTTATATTTTAGTACAGATGTACACGTCCATAAACAATATATAGTATTTTCTAGCTTTATGCAAACATCACAGTGCATATAACTTTCTGCAAGCCCATTTTGCTTGACTTATTTTAGTTTGCCTCTTCCTAGGTGACTTTAATTGGTTTATATTTATTGTGATTACTGACATATTTCTACCATCTTATTTCAGGAGTTCCTTCTGTCACCCCTGTTTTCCTCTGTTGACGTGGTTATAACCTTAAAATTTTAGCATACATTCTAAATTATATTTATTTTTTCTACTAAAATTGGAAGCTATTCAATATTTTTCTTTTATACTGAATCTGATAAGATTTATAACAATGTCTAATGATCCATTAATACTTACTCTGTATTTCTTATTATGTCCCAGAATTTGGTTCCAAAATTTTAAGTTGTTGTTGTTTTTATTGTTAGTAGCTGATTAAATTTGCCAACAGATTTTACCAGTATATTTGCTCACCATTGTTTTTTGCACTTCATTCTTTCTCCAGAGTTCATTTCTCTCCTTGCCAAATTCATACTTAGGCTGTACTTAGTGTATATGATGAAGGTCAAGGGTAGTCAACTTTCACTATTTGGGTGTCATAAACTCTCCCGGTTTTCTTTTCAGTCTTGAGGAATAGTTTAGCAGGGTATAGAATTCTAGAGAAATAGCTATTCACCTTCAGATCATTGTCATTTGAGCTTCTTGTTATAGATGAGACCTCTGCTGTCAATCTAGTTAATTCTTTGTGAGTTATCTGTCTTTTCCTGGTAGTGTCCAAGGCCCACTCCCAGGATGAGTTTCTACTCACTTATCACTTAGCACAAGGCCAGTCCACATTCAAGATGTGGGAAAGTAGAATTCACCTTTCAAAGGGAAGAGCTGTGGAGTCATATTACCAAAGTCATGGGTACAGGAAAGGGGAAACAATTAGGGTCAATTCAATCTGTCACGCTGTTTGGCCTTCTTGTCTTGCCATCCTGAGCACACAGCTCTCTCCTCGTGAGTGGAGGGGCTCTTTCCTACTTGGTCTGCTCCAGCTATTCTTTTCAAATAATGAGCTTGGCTTTGGTCCCCCTTTGCCTTTACTGGGGGTTGCTATGCATCTCTATGATCCTGGAGCTTTCTTGCTGACGGGTACCCCTATCTGCTTTGCACCCAGAGCTCATCAGATCCACAGCTTCATCTCCATTTACTACACTTTGGTTTTTTTTTTCTTGAGGATTTCATCTTATCTTTGAATGACATTATTTTTCAAATTTTCTATTTTTGTATTTTAGCTATCATTGCTGTGTATTTTGTACAACAGGGCGGAGGAGACCTCAGAATGTGCGTTTAATTTTGTGATTCCACTTTGGCTGGGATTCATTGTTTACTTTTTTCCTAAAACAGTGCCTGTCACATTCTCCAGGAAACATGACATTGTGACAGCACATTAGAATGTCATTGTGATAGAAAAAAACAGACTCCCAGGGTGACTGGGGCCTCCAGTGTTTGAACCCTCCTCTCCCTGGCCACAGGTGATGTCAATGCCTGGATGGCTCTTGCATGGCTGGCCCACCGCCTCGTCACCCCATCTCTGCATGGCACTGTGTTTGCAAATGGCACCTTTCCTCTTCAGCTGAGGCCTGCCACCCAGTGGCTTCTCTGGCATGCATGAGGGCTAGATCCTGGGCACCAGGGTGAGCATGGGACAAGGTAGGCACAGGAGGTGGCAGTGCCAGGCCATGTAAGTCTCCAAGGCCATAAGAGGACTTTGTTTTTTTTGGTTTTTTTTTGGTACCAGGGATTGAACCCAGGGATGCTTAACCACTGAGCCCATCCCTAGCCCTTTTTATTTTTTGTATTTAGAGACAGATCTCACTAAGTTGCTGAGGGCATCACTAAGTTGCTGAGGCTGGCTTTGAACTTGAGATCTGTCTGCCTTAGTTTCAGGAGTGGCTGGGATTACAGGTGTGCCACTTCACCCAGCTGGGACTTTGATCTTGATGCTTGTCTTCATCCTGGGCTGGGTGGCTGCTGGCTGAGGGTAGAAGGGGACGGAATGGCCAAGTAGGGAGAAGGCAGGATGCTGGTGCTGGAGGAGGTGGAGAGGCCAGGTATGATGTGAGAGATCTGAGAAAGGAGCGGAGGGTGGAAAGACGGGGTCAAGGGGTGCCCTGTGTCCATTTGCTGTAACTGCTGTGACAATTGCCATAAATCAATTGACTGAAAACAACACACATTTTTCTCACAATTCTGGAGGCCAGAAGTCTAAAATCAAGGTGATGGCAGGGCCAGGCTACCTCTGAGGGCCCTGGGAGGATTGGTCCTTCTCTCCTCTTGCAGCTGCTGGGGGCTCTGCAACATCTTGACCCCTGTCCCCAAGACTCCAGCCTCTGCCGGCGATTGTGCTGTCTCCTCTTCCATCTGTCTGGTCACTCACTTCCCTCAGGGGGACTTAGGCCCACCTGGGTATTCCAGGGCATGCTTTTCCTCCCACAATCCTTGTAGACTGACATTTTTGCCATCTAAGGCCGTGGTCACTTTTTCCCCATGTAAGCTAACATTCCCAGTTCCAGGAGTTGGGATGTAGATATATGTTTCTCTGGGCCACCATTTGGCCACTGCAGTGCTTAAGGACAGTGGTGTTGTAAGCTGGTACTCACAGAGTGCTGACCACATGCCAGGCTGCATTCTAATGGCTTCAGGCATCTGGACTCACTGAAATCCCAGGGGATTTCACCTTAGGAGGGAGGCACTTGTCCCCTCGATAGATGAGAAAACTGGGATACAGAGAGGTCAGATGTGCTCATTATCACCACCAGCAAGCCATGGGGATAGGGTTTGAACTCAGGTGTCTGGCTCCTAACTAGCAGGCTGCACTGGCTCTCTGCACTGAGATGGGAACCTGGGCAGAGGCCCAGGGATAGAAAGGAGGACGGGAGCGTGGTTTAGGAGATAGTGAGCCACAACCCCCGAGGCTGCATTCTTCTCTTTCCCCTCATTGCTAAGCACAGCCTCCGTGTCCAGGTTTCTGAACCTGCCCACAATTCCTTTACCCTTTTAGCATGGGAGGAAATGTCGCCCAGCCTGGTGGAAGCCAGCCTTCTTCAGAATCACCTGCCGTGCTATCTAGTTGCCTTCCTTGAGGACTGGTTTTGGGTCATTAGTGGCCATGCAGACTTGTTGGGTAGCTGGAAGGCCATCACAATGACTCCTGGGAGGTAAGGGCCTGGTTTCAAGAACCTGAGGAGCCTGGAGCCCAGCACTGCCCCAGGCCACTCTCCTGAGGAGCAGGAACCCATCTTGCCTGGATCTCTGCTCACTACCAGACACTCATCTTGGAACACTGCCTTCAACCCTGGTCCTGTTCCCTCCCTGCCTAGGGCTTAAGGCTCAGCTTACATCCACATGGGTTATGACTGGGAGCAGGTATGTGCTCTCCTATGGGAAAAGTACCTAACAGAACAATTATGCCCACCCTTCTGCCACTTTCACCTGAAATATGGGTAAACTGTGGACTGCGTGGGTGGAAGAGGGAGGGCATTTGGGGTGCAAGATGCTGGCAGAAGATGGGGAGTAAAGGCAGAGGTGGGAGAAGATGGATTATGTTTGGAAATACCAGTTGCAAGATGACTGATGTAGGGTGCTAGAGGCGAGGCGGAGGGCAGATTCCAGGGCGTCTGGGATGCCAGTTGGAAGGAAGGGAATGGTGGTTTTATGAGAAATGATTCTGTTGCAATTGCAGAGATTCTCTGCTAATGTAGTTGTTTGTACTTTTTTTTTTTTTTAAGGAGTGTGGTAATTAAAAAGAATGATAGTAGGTACCACAGTGCTTATGATGCTGGGCGTGGTTCCAGGCCATTGATATGTATTTTCTCAGTTCCACTGATGCTCCCATCTACTCTGGGAGGGTAGGTCCCATTATCCCCACTTAGAGGTGCAGAAATGGGATGCCCTGAGGTTAAGTGATGTGTGGCTTTCATGGCTCCTTTGCTGATATCACACGGTTTAAAACCCAAGTTAAAGGAAGATTTGAAAGTGGCAGGGCGTCTGAGGCACTCCTGGCCATGACTCCAAATAGCAGTGGCAGCCTCTATCTAGACCCTTAGCAGATCAATTATGAAAAGCAGAAGATGCCAGGCCCCTGGAGGAATCGCACGATCGCTGATCCTCAGGCGGGGCTTGTGAGTTTTCCCATCACATCCCCGTGGGCATCCCAGCCACTCTGTACTGCAGGAAAGGTTGGAAGGCAGAGATGCAGACGGGAGCTGAGGCTACAGTGTCACTTGCCCTGCTGCTGATCTGCAGCACGGCCCTGGGCAGTGATAGCTGGCACTAGCAACTCCTTGCTCCATCTTTTCTGGAAAATTCCCCTGTTCACTGAGAGCTATGTTTCCCTTGCCCCCTAACCCTCCATCTCTGGGACTTACAGCCCCTGAGATTGGGAGGGCAGATGTAGTTAGCTGCCTGACCTGGGACTGCTGTCTGGTGGCTCCCTGGCCCTGCCCATCCTGCTAAGCCTTGACAGGGGAAGGACATGCTGCTGGCCTGCCTTCTCCTGTGGTTCCTCATCTCCCACATGCGTGCCCCATCTCCTTGTTGATGACTGCTTCCATGTTGCTGTTCAGGGTGGTGACACTCAGAGAGCAGGAGGGCTGGGACCACATCAGCCCCGGCTCTTCCGCCCCCAGGTCCTGTGTGGTGACTGGCATGCAATGGGTGCTCAATAATGATCCATTGGGTCAAGGTAGGGATAATTGACTCCTGGAGTCAGGAGACCTAGATTGGAACACCAGCTTTGCAGCCTCAAGAAAAACACTTAACCTCTGAGAGCCTCAGTTTCCCATGTGTGCAGTGGGTATGTTCTGAATTTTACAGATGAAGCTGAGAGTCCAAGGGAGATATGTGGCATGTCCTTGTAAACTGGAAAGGGCTTCCTATAAAGAAGCTGTATCATGAACACTATGTTGTTAGGACTAGTGTCCAGGAAGCAGTCAATAAATGCATATTTAAGGAATGACCTTCCAGCAGTGGTTCTAGGGTCACCAGGCATTGGTCAGCCAATGAACAGTGTCTGAGGGTCCACTCTGCTCTGTACCTAGCTTCTGCACACTGTGAGTGGAAGAGCAAAGCAGGAAAACCAGATCCCCTGGACAAAAGCAAGCCCTAGGAGCCTGAAGGGTGGCAGAGGGTCATCTCAGAATGGATGAAGGGAAGTGGAAGCACAGACCAAGACCCCGAGAACTTTGGAGGTTCCACAGTGACCCCCAAGGAGCTGCAGTGAGTGCATGTGCGTGCGAGGTGTAGGAGGGGGAGAGGCCAAGCAGGCTTCTTGGTGGGGAGATGAGCTGGCATTGGGAACGATGGTGCACACCAGATCATCCGGGGTGCTTATTAAAACTGGAGCAACCCCAGAGATTCCAATTTTGTAGGTATGTTATAAAGCTTGGGAAGTGACATCTTAACAAGCCCCGAGGTGTTCTGATACTATGGTCTATGCTTTCGAAAGGACCACCCTGGGCCTGGGAAAGTCTCTAGGCCCCAGCTCTTGATTGTCAAAACCTAGCCCAACAGAGCTCCTTAAAAATTCACCAGAGATAGTAGCACTCTCTCTGTATTTGCTTATTCTGGACACTTTTTTTATTTTTTAGGTTCATGTGCATGAAATGGATGAATTGCATATTACATGACCCATATCTCAATAAAGCTGTTTTTAACAGAAGCACAGAAAAAAATGGAAGTGCACCAATCTGCATTCTCAGTGATATTTTCAAATGGAACGGGACATTATTTTTGTATACATTGACAGGAAGGTTCTTGGAGTTTAGTGGATCGGAGCTGAGGCTATGGCTCCACATAGCTCTAATTATGGTCCCTGAAGCTCTCAGTGGGAAGTAAAAACCAGAATATTCTTTCTGAAGCTCTGTGTGCTACCCTGGAAGGTCTGTTTTGCAAAATTAATCAGCTTTGGGCCAGTCTCAGATCCTGAACCGGTTGGGATTTCTGAGCCACAGTTAGAACATGCTGAGGGAGAAGAATTTCTTCTTTTTGTGTTCGTTTCCAGTGCATTAGCTTCATCCAGCCGATGTGCCAGGCCCAGGGGTGGGATGCAAAACTCAGAGAAGTGATCCCTGTCCTTGAGGGAGGACCAAAAATAGCAAACATACAGCTAGGAGAGCAGAAAAAATGCTGTTGGAAGACTTAGTGAGGGTCTTGAGAGAATAACACCCACCCAGGGGAAAAGGGATGAAAAGTCAATTACAAAATCTCCAGGAGTAAACGGCTCCCTAAAAAGTAATTATAAATATTAAATTCCTCCTCTCGCCAGCATGAATGAGTCTTGGCCATTGAGGAAACACAGTGGGAACATTTTAGACCCAAACCTTGGCTTGCGAACGTCCACTCAGATGCTGGTTGCAGCAGGCAGTGAGGAAAGTGCTGGAAGAATTATTTACAGCCTTTGGGGATCTTGTTTATCTCTTGGAAACAGGGAATGGCTTGGCAAATGAAATGAGGTGCTCTGTAGGAGACAGGGCAGAGAGAGTTGGGTATTTATTGACAGCCATTTCTCAGTTAGTCCAAACTCGCTGAGTGTCAGGTTTTATGAGCAATAATAATAACAACCATACTGGCAGAAGTCCCCAGGGATTGCTCAGTCCTGCAGTTTTCAGAGCTTCTGTCCTTCTGTCCCTCCTTACAGGTAGACAGGGAACCACTGTGCTCAATAGAGGCACTAAGGCAGGTAGAAAGGGAACCACTGTGCTCAATAGAGGAGGACCCTGAGGCGGACAGAGGTGGAGTGACTTGCACCAGGTATTTCAGTCAGCTTTTTCACTGCTGTGACCAAAAGACCCGACCAGAACAATTTTAGAGGAGGGAAAGTTTATTTGGAGCTCAAGGTTGCAGAGGTCTCAGTCCATAGATGGCTGACTCCTTTGCTTGGGGCCTGAGGTGAGACAGAACAACATGGAGGAAGGGGGTAGAGGAGGAAAGCAGCTCAGGATGTGGCACTAGGAAGCAGAGAGTGAGGGAGAAGGGAGACTGAGAGATCACAGGACAAAATATAAACTCCAAGGGTGCACCACCAGTGACCCACCTTTTCCAGCCACTCCCTACCTGCCTAATAGTTACCGCCCAGTTAATCCATATCAATGGATTAATGTACTGATCAGATTAAAGCCACTCATTTCCCCTCTAAACTTCTTGCGTTGTCTCACATATGAGTTTTTGGGGGGACACCTCATAGCCAAACCATATCACAAGGCTACCCACTGTGCCTGCTTCTGACTGCAGCATCCTGGAGTCTCTGCAGATGTGGGCCCCCCACGTTGTGGCAGGTGGCAGATGGGAGGTAGCTTGCTAAAAATGGGAATGGAGCATCTCTGTGATGGCTTCAAGTTCTTTTCCTCCAACTGCCCCTCTCCCAGTGAACCAGTTAACCGTCACGGGTTGTTGCCTGGCGTTTAGGCAGGTTTGCTTTACGATCATTGCTGTTGTTATTGGGAGTGTGTTTCCTGGGTGATATTGGAAGGAGCCATTGTTCAAGTATGATCTTTCTAAATCCCACTCGGCACTTGACAAGGGCTTTGCTGTGACTGAGTGACTGGTGCTGTGCTGGGTGTGGGCTCCCTAGGCAGAGGGGCATGGGCAGGCCACAGTGCCCCACGAAGTGGGCCTGGTCCAGCTCAGCTGGAGGCCGTCCCAGCTTCCCAAGGATGTTCACAGCAGCCAGCTCTTGGCCCACACTGGCCCTGGCAGAGCTCTGACAGGCCATGGCCACTGAGAGAACGGATGAGTTCTTCATAGAGCTCATAGACTTTGTTGTTTTCAAGAATTCCTGGACTTCCAACACAGGCCCTTCTTTTCTTCCTGTCCTTCTTCCTTCCTCTTGTTCATGTCCTTTTAAAATTAAAATACTGGTGAACAATGTTAGGAAGTTTTTAGTTTATCTTGTTTTGTTTTGTTTTGTTTTTTAAGATTGATACAGTTCTTATTAAATTTAAGAACATTTTTATTAAAAAAGTGAATAGGCAGCCAGATGCCATGGTGCACACCTGTAATCCCAGCGGCTCAGGAGGCTGAGGCAGGAGGATCAAAAGTTCAAAGCCAGGGGCTGGGGTTATGGCGCAGTGGTAGCATGCTCGCCTAGCACGCATAAGGCACTGGGTTCCATCCTCAGCACCACATAAAAATAAAATAAAAATATTAAAAAAAAAGAGTTCAAAGCCAGCCTCAGCAATTTAGTGACGCCCTAAGCAACTCAGTGTAACCCTGTCTCTAAATAAAATACAAAAAAGGGCTGGGGATGTGGCTCAGTGGTTAAGTGCTCCTGGGTTCAATTCCCTGTAACCTCTCCCCAAAAAAGTGAATAGGCAATCAACAGAATGCAGGAACATTTATATATATGCACACACACACATACGTACGTACACGTGTGTATGTGTGTGTGGAGAGAGTGTGCACTTATGCAAAGGACTCGAATTGATCATATTGAAATAACGTCTCCTAATCAATAAGAAAAAAGTCCATAATTCAATTAAAGCAGAGTTGAACAGACTCTACAAATGGCCAAGACACAAAAGATGGTGCCCAACATTAGTATTTATCACAGAAAAGCAAATGCTAGCTTTCAATGAGATGTCATCAGACCTACACCAGAATGGTGAAAATTGAAAAGACTAAGAGTAGCAAGTTCTGGTGAGAATTTGGAACCACCAAAATACTAGTGTGTGTGTGTGTGTGTGTTTTAATGTTCTTACTTGAGTGGGAAAAAAATGGGCAGCTCTGCTGGCATGCTGATTTTGTTGTTGTTACTGAAGTGTTGTGTCTTATGACAGCTCACAGTCCGGGCGTTGCTGCTGGGGATGTAGAGGGTGTTCGAGGTTGACAGGGCACAAATGGTGAGTCGTGTTCACTGGTATCAGTGAGAATTTGGAGCAGGAAATAGCATCTGAGCTGTGCCTTAGAAGGTGACATGAGCTGTTCTCAGCAGAGGACGGGAGGGCCATGATGAGCTTTTCATGCTAGGGAGATGACTGGAAGGAAGGGCCGGGAGGGTGGGCGGGCCTGGGAGCAGAGGATGGGCGCAAGTACAGCGCGTGGGATGGAGAGGTGGTGTAGTTCTCAGATGCTCAGCAAACAAGACCTAGAAGACTAGCAACCAATTGAGTGTGAGTGCTCATGTGAAGTGGGAAGCTTGGCCAGCTCCTACTTTTCTGGCATGGGGACCTGCAGAGGGGCATGTTGGTACTAACACTAATGCAAAAGGGCAGGGGCACTGATGACTGCAGCTGTTCACTGAGCATTTGGTGGCACTGGACACTTGTTGAACACCAAGCTTATGTGGAAGCCTTACACGGAGGAAGCAATTTCCTCTCAGTCTGAATCTGGAGTCCCTCTTACCTGGTCACATGGGTATTCCATCTTTTGGGGCATTGACAGGGACTGGGGAAGGTGGTGAGTCTGGGTTTGGACCTGTGGGTCCCTGTGCCACTTGGTGCTGAGGGAAGTGCAGGGATGGAGGTTGGAGCTTGGGGTCATCAGGCTGTAGGTGCAAATGATGCTGCAGGAGAGTGGGGCCGCCCAGAGATACTGCTGGGAAAACTGCCCAGAAGAGAAGTCAGAGCTGCCCCGCCTTGGCAGCCCCTCCATCCTCTTCCCAGCTGTGATTTGGGCATGTGATTGTCTATTTCCTGTAGGTGTGTCTGGAAGGTTACAAAGGGAGGTTGTAGGGGTGGCCTGGCCCTTTCTTTTCCTCTTTTCTTTTATCTATTCTTGAGCTCTTCTTTGGGGCAAAACTCAGCTTTTAATATACTACAGTAGAAACAGTGGGCTGATCCGCCTCTCAGTGAGCCTGTCACCAGCTTCAGTCATGACCATGCCTGGGCTCTCCCTTTCTTTACAAAAAAAAAAAAAATTGGAATTAAAACCAGGGGCACTTTACCACTGAGCTACATCCTTAGCCTTTTTATTTTTTATTTTGAGACAGTCTTAATAAGTTGCTGAGGCTGGTCTTGAATTTGGGATCCTCATACTTCAGCCTCCCAAATCTCTGGGATTACTGACATGTGCCACCACACCTGGCTTGGGCTGCCCCTTTCTTAGCTGACCTCCAGCACTGCAGCCCTGCAGGCACTTTCTAGTCTGGGGCTCATCCCAGTCCATTTCTCCTACCTTCTGCTTCAGCAAGACCAGCTGGAGGCTTCTCACCTTGCCTCTTGCCCGTCCAACCTCTCCCTGGCAGTCCTTCCCCATCTTCTAGTCCTGAACATCAGCCCCTTCTTCTTCAGTTGGGAAGATCCTCCTGGTGCTTGGGTGGGGTCCCAAGGTCACGTTTGTGTCTCGGGTTTACACGTGTATATATCTCCGTACGCTTGTGGAGCCTATCAGCACCCCTGAAGGCTGTGCCTCCAGGGTCTGGGGGCCACATGCTCTATAGGACAGAGGTGGCACTCTCAGCCTGGCATTCAAGGCCATTTATAATTCAACTCCAGCTGGATCAAGAGAAAACCCTGGCCCCTCACCCTGTGCTGAAACTCCAAGATTGCACTTGTCTCCTAGGGGTTTGATTCTGTTTTGTTTATTCTATTGTTTGATGGCCAAACCTACTGGACCTCTTGTAGGGCAGAGCTTTTCTGCGACAGAGGCCTCTGAGCTGAGGGGACCCAAGTGAATGGGGTAAATCGTGACCACCATGGCAGGTCACCTGGGGGCCTCTCTTGTCTCCTGGTGTCTGCTCTTCTGCTTGGCTACAGAATCCTCCATTCAAAAAAAAAAAAAATTCTGGCAGTCCACATATGTAACCTTCAGGAAGAAACACTCCTGGTCAGGTGGCAATGGAGACCCAGCACCCTGGCCAGTAGGGTCACACCATGTCAGTCTCCCTCCAAGGGGTGTCCTGGGGAACAGTTTGCAATCCCTCTGTTGGGGTCTTTACTTTCAAAGACACCAAAGACTTCATTCAGGGATGAGGCCCTCCCTGTGCCTCCCCACGAGGCTCATCTTGTGTCATGCTCAGATTGACAGAGTGGCATAGAGCCTGATTTCAGGGCCAGGTCCAGGAGAGGTGGCTCAGAGGTGGTTATTACCCTCAGGTAGGCCCATCCTGGGGTGTGCACTGTCAGGCTCAGGGCCAGGGAGTGTATAGCTGCCCCCCAGAGGCAGCTGCACTGGGTGGGCTGGGTGGGCTTTCAGACCCGTAGAAATGCATCCGGGCATGGCTCTGCATCCTGCCCCTTGGTGGGCCTTGCCAGAGAGCTGGAGGTGGAGGCCCCACCATCAACCCCGAGTTAGATCTGGTATGCTGTGCACAACATTGAGGATTTTTTTCTTCTTTCCTATGTGAAGCTTCAGTTTTTTAGTAAACAGTAATTAAAACTAACATACTCAAAGACAACAATGCCACATTTTAATTTATTTATTTCAGCTGACTGCATCGGCCTGCCTCCCTGGGAAAGTCCTTTGTTTTCTCATGTTGTGCACCGAGTCAGGGATACACCTCCTGGTATAGCTGTGTTCTTCTGTCTCCAGAGAACGTGGGGAATGCAGTGTGGGCGTGGGGTCAGGATGGAGCCCCAGGAGCTTTGTACCTCCAGGATAGGCGATGCGTTTCCCAGGCTCCTATCCTGCTCAAAACCCTCCTCCTCCAAGAAAGTCCTAGCCAGTGGCCTCTTCTAGGAAAACTTCAAGGTGGCCGTTGTCATTGACAGGACATAGCTCACTGCATGGCTCTTGGAACTCACCTGTAGGTCAATACTCTGCCCTGCTTTCCCCTGGCAGGAACCCTTCCCTTCTCTGAGCATGTGTTTGGAAGTTTCTGTGGCTGTGCAGTTACCTGTGGACTCTGGAGATTGCAGGAGGGCAGGGATCAGGCTTCACGGGCCATATGGACAAGCTGAGTCTAGGCTCTAAGCTGTTCCTCTTTGCCAAGTGCAGATCCTTGAGTTGGTTATATAAACTCTTGAGATTCTCTTTCTAAATCTGTGAAATGGGAAGCCGGGCGTGGTGGCGCAAGCCTGTAATCCCAGCACTTAGGGAGGCTGAGACAGGAGAATCGCAAGTTCAAAGCCAGCCTCAGCAATGGCAAGGTGCTAAAAGCAACTCAGTGAGACCCTGTCTCTACATAAAACACAAAATGGGGCTGGGGATGTGGCTCAGTGGTCCAGTGCCCCTGAGTTCAATCTCCAGTACCAAAACACTCAGACAAGAGCGGCCTCTGGGGCTCCCCAGCAGTGTGAGGCAGCTCCTGGCCCAGATGACCCCATGCACTTCTCCTGACCCAACACTTCCTGACCTTTGGGCACCTGGAGGCTGAGCACAGCTGGGTTGGTTCCCACCTGGTCGGGAAGGTGATTTGGCACTGGGATTTCATGGAAAGCTTTGAGATGTGAGCCCTGCTGCCCTCTGTGCTTGCCTGCATCCCCCTGAGGCTTTGAGCTGCCAGTTCCCACACACATCTCAAGCAGGGATGCCGAGGGGAAGATCCCATCTGCTGCTTGTTCTACCTCAAAGGGAGCAGGTCTCGACAGGATCTGTGGAAATGAGTCCACCAGCCCAGAGGCAGGTAGATGGAGGCTGGACCACATAGAACATGCTCCCAAGGCTGACGGTGGGTCTGTAGGGTCAGGAAGGCTGGTTGTCATGTCACCAGATCGGCCTGAAATAGCAAGAAATAGCAAGGGTGGGTCCCCGTATGGTCCTGTCGTGACCATACCACCAGCTCCTTCCATGGCACGGCTGGAGCTGGACCAGGCTTTTTATAGGAATGGAACAGGGGGTTGTGAGGATAACCTCTTCCTTTTTCCTCAGGAGGGACCAGACGGGGCTGTTGCTATCCTGGGGTCTCTGTTGCTATATAAATGTGAAGGTTGAGAAGGAACCTGGGGCCATGAGTGGAAGAGCCACAGTTCTCCAGCATGTGGAGGTGCTGGCACGTCCCTGCTGCCCCTGCCCCAGTGCTTTGAATGAATGAACTCGTTGAACCCCCAGCACTGTATGAGGTGGACGCTTATCCTTTTATGAGGAAACTGAGGCACAGAGAGGCTGGGGTCTGCTGAAAGGCATTCAGCTGGTAGGTGGGAGATTGGAACCCAGAGCCAGACCCTTGACCATTGTGAGACAGAGATCCAGGATAGAGGCCCTATGTGCTGGATCCCTAGGGGACACCGTTCCCCCCAGCATCCCACTCAGCAAAGGCTTCCAGGAGGAAGTCACATGCGCAGGACCTGGCCAGGCTAAGGGGGTGGGGACATGCTGTCATGGCAGAAGCTTTCTGCCATCTTGCAGGGTTGGAGATCTAGGTAAGGGGGCCTGGGTCCTGGGGGAGGCTCGACTGGAGCCAGGAGACCCAAATGTGCCCTGGGCAACTCCTTGCTCTCTCTCAACTCCAGTTTCGTCACCAGTGGAGGTTTCTAGGCTCCTGTCTGCCTGGGAATCTGACCCCCAGACATGAAGCCATACCATGTTATCAGTGAAGTCATTCTTTGGTTCCATTTTGACTTTTCTTTAGTTTCATTGTAAAGTCTGGTTTGAAAAATGCTCTCCTGACCTGGCAGAGAAAAAGACATGGATTTTCTAACCACAACCAAGACTCAAAGAACAGGAAGGAATGTATTTCTCCCCCATTTTACAGATTAGGAAACTGATGCCCAGGGAAGCTACAAGACTCATCCTGGGCAGGTTATACCTTTTGCTTGTTTTTTTTTTTTCCCAAATAAACTGTGGTTCAATATGCATACATAGCATTTATCTTTTTAGCCATTTTTAAGTGTGCAGCGCAGTGGCATTATTACATTAAACTACTGTGCACTGGTCACCTCAGTTCTGAATGTTTTCATCTTCCCACACTGAAACTCTGCACCTGTTAAATAGCTCCCAGTGCCCTCCTCCAGCCCCTGGTGGCCACCATGCTGTGTTCTCTCTGTGAATTGGATGCCTCTGGGTGCTTCAGATCAGTGGAACCCACAGTTTGGTCCTTTCCCCTCTGCCTTATTTCACTTCCTTTTCATTTCTTTTTTTAATTGTGAGGGAAAAAAAAGTGTTCAAATAGTTTGTCAAGGCTCAGGAAGAATCTGTAAGCCTACAAAGAAAACAAAGTAACAATTTCACAGCAAGGCTGCTTGGGGGGTGGGGATCATACTTTTTTTTTTCCTGCTTGAAAATGAATAAACTCTGAAGAGCCCTCCTCTCCGGTTTGCAGAATTCATGAAAGTAAAATGTCCTTGGCCCTCAGACCTGGCGAAGGGCCCAGGAAGCTGTGACAAGTGTTTGTGGGGCAGAGTTCTGGGGAGGAGGTAGAGTGGGGGCTGCGTGCAGCTCCTCTTATCCTCTGTGTCTGGGCAGGTACCCCCTGCCCCAGAGTTGGAACCTGGACCCCGCTTTGGGAGATGGGTTCTCGCAGGTCTTGCCTTAGAAGTACCAAATTAACAAGTGCGTGAAATTTCCCAAATCCTTGGAGTTTGGAGAGCCCCAGAGTCAGTCCTGGATAAGAATCCTAAGGCTCTGAGATGGGAGGTACCTACCCCAAGGTCACCCAGCAAACAGTCAACCCGTGAGTCCCTGATCCCAAGGCAGCATCTACTTTAGATCCGGGTATGAAATTGAATGGCCCCTCAATGTACGCAACTCCCAAGGTCATCCAAGGTCTTTCTGATCCCACCTGATCTGCTGTCATGGGGGGAGAAAGACTCATTAGACTTTGGTTTTCAAGAAGCTCAGGAAGGTCACCATCTGCCCAGGGGTCACCTGCTAGGAGTTGCTAGAGGTAGGATGGGGGCTGGGGCCTGACTCTTGGTCAAGGTGGAACCTCGGTGTCCAGTGCCCTTCCCGCCAAGTTCACGTGCCACCCCATACTGCAGGGCACCTGGCAGCCACACAAGCCCGCGCTGGCTTCAGCCTCCTTTAGCAACATCACTGTTTAGTGTGCTTCCTACTCGTCTCTTTGCAATTTGACATTTACTAAAATTTTTCTGTCCTCCTTATTTATTCTCCCCTACTGGAATGGCGGTTCTCCAAGGGCAGGGATTTTGTCCCTGTGATATCCCTGACACTTCGTGCCATGCCTGACAGAAAGTAAGTTCTCAACAAATTCTCCTAGAGTGAGTGGGTGGGTGAGTGGGCGAGTAAGTGCCTTCTCCCCATGGCCACCGTCCTCCACCCTCCATCTGCTGTCTCCCTCTTAGGCATCCAGACTCGGCATCAGCGCCAAGGCCCCTTCCTGCAGGAAGTCCTCTCTGATTCCTGGTACTGAACCCAGGGGCCTCCTCTGTCCCCAATCTCTGCCCCTTTCATGCCACACTTTCCCACTGTCAGTGTCTCCATGTTTGTGTGACCCCAAGTCATCTGTTGAAATCCTGATGCCCATGGTGATGGTGTCAGGGCCTTAGGGGAAGAATGGAGCCTCATGAATAGGATTAGTGTCCTTATAAAAGAGACCCAAGGGAGCATGTTCTAACCTTCCACCATGTGAGGACACAGTGAGAAGGTGCCATCTATGAACCCAGAAATGGGCACGCACCAGACATGGAATCTGCTGACACCTTGATCTCTGACTTCCCAGCCCCCAGAACTGCAGGAGAGAAATCTGTACTATTCATAAGCCGCTCAGTGTTTTGTTATAGCATCCTGAGGGGCCCAAGGCCATTCTGTGCTGCGGCCTCTCATTGGCCCCTCTCCAGAACCCCTCTAGCTGCGAGGATGGGCTTTGATTGGGTTCCTCCTGTTTGCCCACTGCCTGGCAGAGCTGGCATTGAAAGAGATCCTCAGCAAATGCCTAATTGGGGAAGCTGGGTAAACATGGCATGAACCCCGCGGCCCCTCAGTGGCCTGTGGTTAGTCCTTCCCAGGTGTCAGCCTCCCGCCAGTTCAGTGAGAGTCCACTGCAGGCTACTAATGGAATGAAGAGAGGGTGTTCAGCCCACAGCCATGCAGGCTCAAAGGCCAAGGTCAGGCAGGATGGGGGTGATGGTCCGGCCTCTGGTGAGGGTGGCAGGTGGCAGCACATTGAGGACAGTGAGCAGAGACCCAGCGGTCACATCTCAAAGCAAAGCAAGGAAAGAGAGGGTGGACCCCAGCTGAGGTTTGGACCTCAATCCTCGAGTGAGGACTGGCCGCCAGTCCCATGAGAACTCCCTCTGAAGGCCTGGCCCCATGGCCCAAGGACCTCTCCGAGGTTCTGCAGCACCTCCCACACCAGCATCCTGCACCAAGCCTTTAACATACGCGTTCCTGGGGACATGGTTAAACACGCAGTCCTGTCCAAACCATGGCACCTTCCCAGCATGGCTTCCCTGTGTGCCAAAGGGAAACAGGGACGTGAGCCCCCCGCCAGGCTGGGCTGGCTGCCTACAGGTGCTGCACCTTCCCTGGTCCTCCTGTGACTGCTGCTCGGGACAGGCCAATGTGTCCTGCACAGGGATTCTCAGGCCAGGGTCGCAGCCTCCCTTCCCCCTGTTCAAAGCAACCCCCACTGGTGCCTCTCCTGCCCTTCCCAGCACGGGTGGCACCTATTAGCTGGTCTGTGGTCCAGCTGGCTCTACACTGGAGCCTCTCTGCCCTCTTTCCTAGGCAGGGGAGCCTCACACTCTTCAGCACATGCAGGACCAGCCCCAGCCACAGCAGTCTGGGTGGACAGAGCTGAGATGGGCTTGGGGACCACTTAGTAGGATCTTAGCCATGGGACATTAGGACCTCAGACTTGGGGATCTGGAGTCTGGGAACAAGATGTTAATAGGACCCTCAAATTCCACTATACCTTTCAAGTGAGATCAGTATCATGCCTACGGGATCAGGGGCAATGGGGTGGGAGCTGGGAAGCAGACTGGGATGTTGGGGTGCTGGGAAAGTCACCTCTTAGAGGAACCTCTGGAACCAGGTACCTGCAGCAGCTCATGCTACAGAGTAGGATTTGTGACAGGTCCTGGAAATTGACAGTTCTCTTGAGTATAGTCCTCTGGTCACACGGATATGTGATAGGGGCCCAGCCCTCATCCCTCAGGCTGGGAGTGGCCATTGTGTTCCCATCTGGTGGACAAGGGAGGCACATAATTAGCTCCAGCTGAGCTACTGCCTAGGCAGGGAGGTGGCTGCCTGAGGAGCAGGAGGAGCCACTGCCCAGGGGAGTGATGGTCCACACTGCAGTCACCCTGCATCTCCAAACCCATGCCCAGTGAATGTTTGTGCATATACCTTGGGCCTCTGGGTGATCCATGAGGACAGCTCAGGCCTGTGTCCCAGGAAAGACGGTTGGATCTGGGGATGTGGCTCCCCACGGGAAGTCAGCAGAGTGAGTGGCCAGACTCACCTGCCTTGAGTGGTGTTCCCAGGGCCAGTGCCCCCTCCTGGCAGCCCTACCTTGCCACCAGGACTCAGAGGGTCCCTGGAGGAAGCGAGACTCCCCTCTCCCTCTGAGGCCTCCCTGCCTCTGCTCCTCACACTGCCCTTCCTGGGTACTGGACTTCCCATGGGGACTGCAGTGCTACTTAGTACCCATGTCTTCTCCTGCCTCTCCTTCCCCTTGACACCTTCCAAGTGGCTGCTCAGGTCCCCAAATCAGCACTGGTGATGTCACTGTCAGGTTGAAGTGCATTTAAGAACCTCCAGGCTGGGCACAGTGGCACACACCTGTAATCTCAATGGCTTGGGAGGCTGAGTCAAGAAGATAACAAATTCAAAGCCAACCTCAGCAACTTAGGCCCTTAGCAATTCAGGGAGACTCTGTCTCTAAATAAAATACAAAAAAAGGCTGGGGATGTGGCTCAGTGGTTAAGCACCCCCATGCCCCATTCAATCCCTAGTACCAAAAAAAAAAAGAAAAAAGGAAAAAAAAATAAAAGAACTCCCAGAGTTTAATGGGTACAGAGCTTTTTCTGTTGGAGATGATGAAAAAGTTTTGTAAACAGGTAGGGTAATGGTGGTGGTCACACAGCCTTGTGATACCCTTAATACCACCAAAATGTACACTTGAAAATGATTAGAACAGTAAAACTCCCCAGGGCCTCAGAAAAAGGTGCTCCCCCCTGTTCTCATGTACCCCCCCTCAGGTTCGTCCCCCCTTCTCCCATGTTCCCAGTTCATGGCCAACACAGAGGACCACTTTTGTCCCCAAGACCTTCCTTGTTTCTCTGTCTTTCCTCTGGATTCTCAGGATTATAGTCTAATTTCTTTACTTGGTGAAATCATCGATTCTGTAGCATCCCCCTGCAGGATTCCCAGCATTCTCTAAGGCATTTTACCCTACCCTCTGGTCAGCTCTAAAGACAGTTATTCCTGAGAGCATATGGTTTGAGGTGTCTTGGCTGGGGCATGAGTACAGGCACTGTGACTTCGCAATCATGTGACCTCGACATTTCAGTTAAGTTCCCTGAATCTCAATTTCCTCCTCTGTTACATGAGAGCTAATAACTGTATTGACCTCATAGGGTCACTGCAAATATTGAATAAGATACATTGTGAATAAGAAATAACATAATGCATGTAAAAAAATTTAGTCTGAGTAGCGGGCACATAGGTCAGTGCTAAATAAGTGTTAGCTAGATATGTCTAAATTGACTCAAAATTCAGCCTTGAGCACAAACAAAACCCCAGACTGTTAGGGCTGGAAGGGTCCTGAAAGATCAGCCGCGGATGGCAGCAGAGGTTTCCTGCCACCTCCTCCTCCTCTCCTGTTAGCCATGTCCTAAATTGTGCCTTGTGTCTTGCTGCTCGAGCCCCTCCACGCCATTCCTGTTCTTCTCCCTTGGCAACTGGCGGCATTCAAGATGGCAGCTGCTGTGCCAGATGGGGCTCCTCCGTGTCCATGGTGCATCCATCCTCCTTGCCAAAGGAGAAATCAACTTTTCCTAGGGTGAGCCATTGAGATTTGGGGGTTGTTTGTTGCTACAGCATAAACCACTTCTCTTGACTAACTCAATCTTCTTGATAAGTGAGGGCAGATGAGGAGGGGGCAGGTCTGGGGTTCACCTCCCATGCCCAATACAGCTGGGTTTACTCCGTCTTTGATCTCTTTCCCGTCTCTGAGCTTCCATGAAGGTGGCTGCTATTTGAATGGGTCCTGTGAAGATCCTGAGCCGGTCAAATCCATGCCTCAGAGTCCCTTAGTGAATGAGCTCCCCGCTGGACACACATCCTTCCCAGGGGCACTGGGCCAGGTTGCTCACAAGCTCCCCATCACCCCCTCCTGGACCATCCATTGCATCACCTCCCAGCTGGCCTCCTTCTTCCCCATCAGGCTTCTTCCTTCTTTCTGCCTTCCAGAGGCACCTGGGTGAAGCAGGCCTGACTTCCCTCTCTCCATTCCCCTGTGGTGACCTGTTGTTGCCCAAAGGAAAGGATCCACAGACACCTGGTGTTCACGGCTCCTGGGTGCTGGCCCAAGCCTCTCCAAGCCCATCCATGCCTTTTCTTGCCACATCCCTTCTCCCTCCTGTGTTCCTGCCACCATGGGGAGACTCCATTTCTCCCACTGGCCTGTAGTCTCCCATTCCTGAGCCTCTACTCACGCAGGTAACTCAGCCTGGTGTGCCCTCCTACCTCCTCCTTCCTGCACCCCTCTTCAAGGCACGGCTCTGAGGCCACCTCCTCCAAGAAGCCTTGGCGGAATATCCAGTGTGACTTCCTATTCCATGACTTGTGTCTCTGCCACACTTTCCACTTTTATCCTGCTTTGTGTTAAAGCTTTTGTTTGAATCTTCAACCCCTCATGGATGGCTGAAACTGCATAACCTTTCCTGTGTCCCCAGCACCTGCCACAGGTTCTGACTCTTCATCACTCAGTGAGCATTGAAGCCACGTGCATCTGTTCAAGAATTCCTGATCCGAACCAACATTCATTCCATGATCTGTGTGTGTCTCACCCTCTCTAGATTATGAGTCCCCCGAGGTCAGGGAGCATGACGTACCTATCTCATATCCCTCATACCTAGTTAGGCCCCCAGCCAATGTTGAACCAATACACCCCTCAAAAGCAGAGGGGAAAGCAGTGGAGATGGCTTGGTGGCACATAGCAGGACAGGAGTTCTGTCCCTCATCAACAGGTGACCCAGGTGCCCATCCCTGGGGGAGCATTGACAACTTGTGATATTTGTACAAACCTACAGAAAAGAGCACCCCCCTCCCCGTAGGCAGCATGCACAATTTGCATTTGTGACCCTGACTTTTAAAAAATGTCACACTTGCATATGCAGCAAGATTTATTGACAGCTAATTAAGAAACACAGTTTGTATCTACCAGTCTTTGAAAAACATTTTGTAAGTCAGGTAATTGGCTTTAACAGTGCAGAGGAGAGATGTGTTCTGGGGCTCCATCACTCTTAAATAACTCTGTCTGTAGCTGGCCAAGAATTCAGAGTCACAGCTCCAGGGAGAACTCAGAATGCCAGTTTTTCTCAGTGTTCAGGATGGACAGCCTGGATCTCAGGAGACTTCTAGAAGCAGATGGTCCGTCCATCACCCCGGGGAAGAGGTGTGAAAAACTCATGTGGGTGGAGTTAATAAGCTCTTTGGGACAGAGCTCTGGAGATGACTGCTTTTATTTCAGGCTGGCCCCACCAGTGGGGCCTGTACCTACCAGGCAGCAGCAATGCCAGCCAGCCTGCAGGCAGTCAACACCTGTTTGGGGCCCAGCCCTTGGCTAGGCACAGAGACACAGAAGCAGGGCAGTGCATGGAGAGCCGGAAGGTACCGGCGATTGAACTCAGGGGCACTCAACCACTGAGCCACATCCACAGCCCTAATTTTGTATTTTATTTAGAGACAGGGTCTCACTGAGTTGCTTAGCGCCTCGCTTTTGCTGAGACTGGCTTTGAACTTGTGATCCTCCTGCCTCAGCCTCCTGATCTGCTGGGATTACAGGTCAGGGAGCATGATGTACCTATCTTATATCCCTCATACCTAGTTAGGCCTGGCCCACTATCCACTCTTGTACTGGCCAGAAATGGGGAGCCCTTTCCTACCGCCATGCTCAGTTCATAGTTGGGGTCCTAGAGGCTCTCAGCTTGTGATGTTGCCCCCAGTGAAGGTTTCTTTCTTGGACCAGGTGTGTACTTTCTTGACTATCATAGGAATTTGAGTTTTGGGGGCTCTGTCGCCTTGTAGGTCTTTGGATTCTTCTTTGCTCATCCTATGGATAGGGAAAGGAGGATAGAACACCATGGCCTACCTGGGCATGGCGCACGTCACTTCTGTCACATTCCATCACCCAAACCTTGGGGTCACACCTAATATGCAAGAGAGGCTGGGAAGCCTAGCCTCTGTGTGCCCAGGAAGAATAGACCATGAGTGTCATGCAGGGTAGACTCTGGAACTGGCCTCCCTGGGCTTGACTCTCATCTCTGCCCCTTACTGTCTGTGTACAACTTTAGGCAGAGGAAAAAGGAAAACACTGGAGAACAATATCGGCCAAATTATATTGTTTGTTGTGTGCCTGTAGGAATATGTAACAACCAATCCCACCTTTATGTCCAACTATGCACCAATAAAAAACATGGAAAAAGAAAAAAACTTTAGGCAAATGACTTACCTCTCTCTGACCCTCAGATTCTTCATCTGTTAAAATATGGATAATAATAGCACATGGTTCATGGGGTTGTTGTGAGGCTTAGGTGAGTTAAAATATATAAAGCAATTAGAATAGTCTGGCACAAACAAATGCTATATAAAGACTCACTGCTATTATTATTGCTATGCTAATTTCCCAAATTTAGCACATCAGTTAACGATTCTTGAGTACCTGTTCAGGCAATGTTTAAATGTTGCATGAACTCACTTTCTTGGACAGCTTCTGGTACTTGGTAGATGATCATAAAAGGTTTGATTGAATTAATTGTAGCATCAAAACAATATCATGTGTTTAATCCAGTTGTCCATAGCACTGGCTAATTTTTAACATCATTTAGCAAAATAAATGTGAAGTCCTGTTCTTGGGTACAGAAAGTCAACCGCAGAACAGGAAGACGGAGATCTAAGTGGCAGAGAAAATATCCTGGGTGTGGAAAGCCTTCTAGTTTAAAAGTGGCTGTTTTTATAAAAGTCCTATGTGTGTTTTTGAATATAAGTAAAACAAAAAGTACTAAGAAAAGAGGAAGAAAATCACTCAAAAATCTCACTGGCTTTAAAAGGAGTTGACTGACATTGTATATGTCTTTGTATGCACATGTTATAAGTAGAGAGATGGAAAGAAAGACTTTTATAATGAGGTCATTATTAATCCTATTTAAATCTGATGTTAAATGGTATTTATCTGCACCTAACAGAAGAAAATAAGGACAAGAGAAGAAGAAGGAATTGTTCAATGTTAAACAGTTTTGCCTTCACTACAGAACTTAGTTGTTTTTAAAATATCTCTCTAAGGGTAATAAAAGATTATGGAAAGCAGTGAGGTTAGAATCCTGGCTTTTAAACCCCAGTATACAATTTTAGATTGTATCGATTAAAGCCCTTCCATGACAGAAGAGGAAATTAGCCTCTTCCAAATCCTTTTCCCTCCTCCATCTCCTGGAATTGATGTTCCCTTATTATCTCCACATTAAGTGGAGCTGCCTTTCAACATCATTCTTCTTCACCACAAGCCCTCCACCCTGAGATCTATGTTTTGATTCATCTTTTGGTTGCCTGGATTTCGTCAATTAGTTTCTCTCTCCCTCCGCCACTGTGAAATGCTCATAGGTGTTTGGTGACCAAGATTAGGCATGCTGAGTTTGTAGTTTCTACCTACAGTCTTCACTGTATGATATAGATGCTGGGCAGAAGAGCTGCAGCTTGAGGTCGCATCAACAAAAGTCAATACCCAGAGTGCGGGAGGTGATCATTTCATTCAGTTCAGTATCATTCAGAGCTCTAGAAGTGCTCAGAACAAATCAATAAGGAAACGATGAACAACCCAATAGAGAAAAGTCACCAGTCCAAAAGAGGAGGCACAAACAGCCCATAAACCTATGAAAAGATGGCTTACCCTCTTTAGTAATCAGGAACAAACAAATTGAAATGAAATATCCAATACCTACAAGACCAGCAAAAAATAAAATTGGCAAGGATGTGCAGCCCTGAGAGCTCTCGAACATTGCTGGTGGGAGTGCAAATGGATCACTTTGAGAAAATGTGGCAAATTGTATGATTCAACAATTCTGCTTCCAGGTTTACCCCCTAGAGAAACTCTGCCTACATTTGCCAGGAGATATGTACAGAAACATTCTACCATCTTGCTTCTCACAACCAAACAGAACCCCAGAAGCATCCCAAGTGCCCATCGACAGGGGTACAAACGAATGAACAGTGGTGCCATCACTGTGGCATGCTATGCTCCGTGAAGGTAAAGGGCCTATAGCTGTGCTCAGCCACAAACATGACACAGAGCCACAGGGCTAGTGTCAGTGGAACATACAGCATGATTTCCCTTACATGTTAAAACCAGGTAAAATGAAATGGCAGCATTTAAAAAACCTACCCACTTAAAACTGAAGAAAAGCGAAGATGGATAAATGCAAAGTTCAGACTCTGCGCCCTTGGGTGAGAGAGGGGTATGTGCAGGTGAGCACCCATCGGATTCAACATAAGCGGGTGTTGGCTTGGTATTGTAGGTGTCGGTTGCTTTTTCTTTTTAATGTCAGCTATTTTATTTAAATACATTTTTTTCCAAATTTTAAAATTTTATTATTATTTTTTTAAGAGGATAACATTTCATTTCTCTGGTTGTAAGTGATATAAAATCACAACATACATGCAGTCGTACATAAAGTTAGGGCTATGATGACCATCATATTCCACCACCTTTACTGTCCCCATGCCCCCTCTCCCCTTACGCCCCTGTGAACAGAGTTCCTCCATTGTTCCCATGTCCTTCCCCACATTATGATCAGCATCCACTTATCAATGAGTACATTCGGTATTCGGTTTTCTGAGATTGGCTTACTTCACTTAGCATGATATTCTCCAACTCCATCCATTTACCTGCAAATGCCATAATTTTATTCTTTTATTGCTGAGTAATATTCCATTGTGTATATATACCACAGTTTCTTTATCCATTCAACTATCGAAGGGCATCTAGGTTGGTTCCACAGTTTAGCTATTGTGAATTGAGCTGCTATAAACATTGAAGTGGCTGTGTCACTGTAGTATGCTGTTTTTAAGTCTTCTGGGTATAGACCCAGGAGTGGGATAGCAGGCTCAAATGGTGGTTCCATTCCAAGTTTTCTAAGGAATCTCCATACTGCTTTCCAGATTGGTTGTACCAATTTTCATATACCAGCAATGTATGAGTGTGCCTTTTCCCCCACATTGGTTGCTATTTTTCATATCATATATAAGGTATATGCACGGAGTGAATTATTTTCCCTGACTGAGCTATTTCATAATAGTGAATTTTTATAAAAGTATTGTTTTTTGAATGGGGTCTTACTGTGTTGCCCAGGCTGGTCTGGAACTCCAGGGCTCAAGGGGTCCTCCCTCCTCAGCCTCCCAAGTAGCTGGGACTACAGGCATGCACCACTATGCCCAGTTTTGAATGCTTGTTTAAAATAAAATAGCATTCTGAAGTTACAGTGCCTAGAATGGAATTCTTACCATTTATGTGACCTTGAACAAGTTATTTAACTTAGTGAGCCTCTTTATCTATAACATGGACATAATAATAGTACTAACCTTTTAATAATATTGTGAGAGATGAAGTACTTAGTACTATACCTAACACATAGTGAGGGGACGGTTCATATTAGCTAGCTTTATTTTCTGTGCAGAGCAGATGGCAGTATTTGGGAGACCATGCTAGGTGCTACATCCCCAAAACATTTGTCCCCCAAAGCCTGTGACGCTGTCTCGACCTGGCATGGTTGGAAGAGCAGAGGGCATTGAGCCTGAGGAGTCACACTGGCTGTTTGGGTATCTGAAGGTCTCTCACGGGGTGGAGGACTGTCCTTGTTCAATGAGGTCATAGAGCAGGGGGCAGCAAACTAGGGCGCAGGGGCCAAATCCTCTGCTGCCTGCTTTTTCAATAAAGTTTTATTGAAATGCAGCCCTACTCACTCAGTTGCCTATGGTCTGTGGCTGCTTGCATGTATAGCATCAGAGTTAAACAGTTGCCATGGAGACCATAGGGCCCAGGACGTCGAAGATATTTACTATCTGTCCTTTATGAGAGATGTTTGCTCAGCCTTGTCCTAGCATGAGAACTTGGAACCGGAAATACAAAAGAAAGAGTGTTCCAGGCCAACACAAGGAAGAACTTTATAAGAAGCAGAGCTGGCCAAGGACGGATCCTTTTGCTGGTGAGGGATGGAGGTTCATGTGAGGGATTGGAGCAGAGGCCCAGGTCCCTTTGTGAGGGAGGCAAGGGACAGATGGGACACCTTTGCTTTCACATTCTTCCATTCTGAAATTCTGGAGTGAGCAATTTTCAGTTTCAAATGCGATGCTATTAACTCTGGCATTTTCTTGGCATTTTTACATTTTGACTCACAGCAACATTTTCTTTGAAATTTCTTAGTCAAAAAAAAGTATTTTAATTCTTTAAAAATGAAATTTAAATGAAAATGGATTTCATTCTGGAGTCTCACTTTTTTCATTAAAAAAAAATTGATTTTCATGGCCCTTAGATCTATTCCCATTTGTAAGTGCTGAATTTTAAGAGCCCATATGCGCCGCAGCGGATGATTTGTCCACTGCGAGTCCTTATAGGAAAGGAAAAGCCATTGGCAATGAAATAGTGGAATTTGGAGGGAGCGACGTGAGCTGCCCTAGATGTGGAGTCAAAGAGGCAGGAGTGGAAAGCTCTGGGAGCAGAGGAGGAGGGCGGGAGGCAACAGTGGCTGAGGGTCTCCTGTGGGCCGGAGCCAGGCTCCAAGGGGCGGGGCTGCAGATGGGAGGCTGTGGCTGGTCCTAACTGTGAGCTATTCTTAAGAGTCAGATGGGTGACAGAACCTTGTCCTCTCTGTGCTCATCAGGTGGTGAGTGGACCAACCAGGCTGCTGATCCTCTGCAGGGGTGTGAAGAAGTTTCTAAGAGGGACTTTGGGAGGGGGACAGTAGGCAACAATGGTGAAACCCATCTTTCTTCCAGGATACGGGGACCCCTTCTAGGGGCTCTGAAAGCAATTCCTCCAAAGCCTGCTGGCTGAAGGACAACTTGCCATAAACAACTCCCGGAATGATCCTTCTGCCCAGTGAGCGGCTCTCTAAAAGCAGTCAGACACCTTCAGTGGAGTATCAAAAAGCTTCCCAGTGTTTCTCTGGCTTATGCAGGGACGGGTCCACCAGAGGGGACCATCATAAACAGCCTTTGGCGGAACAGCAGCATTTAGGAAGGAGGGAGATGCAAAATGCACTTGAAGTTGACTTTCATCCAAACTGGAAGGACATGTGCTATCAAACGTGCCTGGTGGAGTGTCTGCGAGGCATTCCCCAGGAAACCGACACCTGGAGAAATTCCCTGGTGTTTTGGTGAACTGATCCTCAGGCAAATTGATGTGCTGTGAACTCGCTGTCAGTAGGTAGCCGTGGCGTCTGTGCCCAACCACCTTGTCTGCCAGACGCTCACTGCCCTTCCCAAGGCCGGCCAGAGACGAAAGTCAGACTTGACAAGGACCTCTGGGGTCATTCCTTCACAAGTTTCAAACATTGTTTGCTATTAGCAAAGAAGCCTTCTTTTCAAATTCAGAATTATGTGGATCCCAATGCTGTGTCTGAAACAGATCCAGGGCAGGGCTGGCTACCCTGGCAGGGAGGGAGCCTGGTGCTCCTGCCACTGGCCCCAGGCCCCTCCCTGCTGGGCTTAGTTTGAAAACCTCCAGGTTGATCCAGCTCCACAGACTCAGCCAGAAAGTCCATCTATTTGGGACAATAACCAGATCAGGTGAGAAGATGCAGTATCAGGAATGAGGGTGAGAGAGAACAGCCTGAGATGGGACAAGTCTGTCCATGTGGTTTGCGATCTGTTAGTCAGCAGGGAGCAGGAGTGCTGTAGGTTGTCTGGGCTTCCAGCATTATTCTGGGGGAAACGGCCCTTTCTAGAATGCTTCTCTTTGCCCACTGAGTTTCTAGATTATTAGAAAACTCCAAACTGAGAATCTAGAAAGTCCTCTCCTAATCCTGGCAAGACAGGGGACAGATCCTTTCTCTCCAGTCTTCACTCTGAAAGTTGGGGCATGGGCTAGATTAGCACTGCCCAGATGTGTGGATTCGCACCCCAAGGAAGGGGAGCCCTGGAATAGAAATTTAGCTAAGTAGGGTGCAAAACTTTACTTTGCTACGTCAGCACGTTAAAAACAAACCCTCCTCCTATCACTTTATAACAGAAAAGCACTTCAACACCATATCAACTACAGAGGGCCTTATCTAGAAATTAAGGATAATTCTTTTCATGGAATAAATAATTCTTTTCATGGAAATCTCACTCCTTTGTTCTTACTTTTCTCGTTGTACCTAAGGACGCTGGTTTTCTATTGCTGCTGTCACTATTATAAACTTAGGGGTTTAAACCACACCTTTGGTTGTCTCACAGTTCCCTGCCAGGAGACTGGTCACAGCATGGCTCTCAGGTGCTGTGCTTAGGGTCTCATGAGGCTAAGGTGTCAGCTGGGCTGGGTTCTTTCCTGGGGGCTCAGCTGGGGAAGATTGGCTTCCATGCTCATTCAGGGCAATGGCAGAACTCAGTTTGGTGGAGGTGCAGGCCTGAGGTCTCCGTTTCCTTGGCCCTTGTTCATCTTCAAACCAACAATGGCGAATCAAACCCAATCATGCTTGGAAACTCTGATTTCCCCTCTGCTACCAGCCAAAGAGCTCTGATTTTGAGGGCTTGTGCGACTGGATTGGGCCCATCTGGATAATAATTTAAGGCCAGCTGACCAATAACCTTCATCACAGTTGCAAAATCCCTTTTGCCATGAAACATAGCATTCATGGGGGTCACCCCAAAGAGGGAAGGTCACGGGGGCTGGAACTGCCTACCACAGATGGTCTGGTGAACGTGGGAAGCTTCTTCCAGCTCCAGTACTGGTTGTCAAAAATCTTCAGATTTTTGCATTGGCGTAGCCCAGTGTGTATTTGCGAGAAGCCAATAAATACACCATTACTAACACAGAATCTTGGACAGACTGGATATCCGGGCAATGTTTGCTGAGCGAACACATCCTAATGAGTTCAATGTTCCTAATATGATTTCAATGCAGCTTTGATTATAAATCTTGTGGTACTGTCCTCATGATTGTCATTAGGTTAGAAAACAAGCCCAAAAATCATTACAGAAAGGTATTAAAGCTAGAAATGATTCAGTAAATCATGGTAGGAACAATTAAAACATGAACTGCTCCATGGTATCTGTTCCTGCAGTGGAAACAGCCTTCTCTCCCTCCATTCTTTCCTTCTTCCCTTTTTATTCTCCTTTTATCTTTCCCTTTCTTAGCAAAATAAAAATAGTAACCAATTTTAATATTAGATAAAATCTTAAAAATTGAATTTTTCCCCAATAATGTATAGGATGCAATCTCAACTCCCTAGCCTGTGTCCAGAGCCCTGCCTACACTTCCCTTGGCTACCTGTCCACTGCTGAGGAGAGCAGGGACATTTCTACCCCACCTCCTTGCCTCTGCTCAGTGCCGACCTCTGCCCATGACTCTATTCCCTGGCTAGCCCTTGTGGTGGCCCATGGCCTGCCTCTGCCTCTGCATGCTGTCTATCATGTGATGTGGCCACCTGTGTCCCATCTTAGGGTGCAGCTCCCAGCAGACAGGGAGCTGTCTGAGGCCAGGAACAGTGGTAGACTTTTGTCCCTGTCCTGGTGAGTATCCTTGGTAGGGCAGCCCAGGGAAGTTTTGGATGCTAACCAACACTAGCTTGTTCTGGCCCTGTATCGTAGTCACTTAAGGGGAGGGTGGGGACAAGCAGAAAGGAAGAAGACACAGAATGGAAGAGAAGACAAAAATAAGGAGAGAAAACATTCAGCCTTTGATTTGGGGGTTGGCTGTTTTCGCTTAGCATGATATTCTCCAGCTCCATTCATTTATCTGCAAATGCCATAATTTCATTCTTCTTTAAGACTGAGTAATATTCCATTGTGTATGTGTACCACATTTTCTTTCTATTCATCTGTTGAAGGGCACCTAGGTTGATTCCATAGTTTAGCTATTGTGAATTGAGCTGCTGTATACATTGAAGTAGCTGCATCACTGTAGTATGCTGATTTTAAGTCCTGTGGGTATAGACCAAGGAGTGGGATAGCTGGGTCAAATGGTGGTTCCATTCCAAGTTTTCTGAGGAATCTCCATACTGCTTTCCAGAGTGGTTGCACCAATTTGCAGTCCCACCAGCAATGTAGGAAAGAATGGAGGAACTTTGGATGGGGCAGAGGGCGGGGAGGGGGTGGTGTGGGAGTAGGAAGGACAGTAGAATGAGACAGATATTATTACCCTATATACAAGTAAGATTACACAGCCAGTGTGACTGCACCATGTGTAGCCAGAGGAGTGAGAAGTTGTGCTCCATTTGTGCACAATGTGTCAAAATGCATTCTACTGTAGTATAACTAATTAGAACAAATTTTTAAAAATTAAAAAAGGAAGAAATTATTTACAATAAGCAGAAAAAAAAATTTAAAAATACGAGAGAGATGGAAGGAAGATGAGGGAGTGGTTGGGGCTCCAACAGGTACTTCCTGGATCCTGGGAAGCTGAGCTCCAGGGAGAGGGCACAGAGGCCTCGCGCTGCTGGGCCTACATTCTAGTTGAGGAAATCAGCCAATGTGCAGACAAACAAAAATAGGCAAGATGACCGCAGATCATTTTAGGAACTATGTTAGGGCGTTAAATGAGGCCAATGTTGGAGAGTAACTTGGTGGGTAAGGAAGACTAAGTGAACAGACCAAGGGAAACAGCGTTCCTGCCAAAGAAAGCTGCCAGCACAATGGCCCACAGGCGAGAAGGAAATGGTCTTTGATTTCCAGGCATAAAAAGGAGGCAGGTGAGTCCTTACTTGCTGAGCGAGGAGGAGAGTGCAGAGAAACGGGGGCCAGCATGGGAGGCAGGGGCTGGACCCTGTGGCATCTGTTAGGACGAGGAATGTTAAGAAACTTATCCCAAACTTGCAAATATTGCAAATATGTGACCATTTAGGCTGATACTTGCAGCATGTTCTTACTGTCCTGCCTAAGGGTCATCTGACCGGAAGGATGGGACTTCGCCCGGCTGATTAAGGCCCAGATATCTATAATTCTCTACAACCGATAAGATGTGCTAGTTTGCACTGATTTTCTTCTCTGTCCCCAATGGTTAGAATTTTATTTCCTTGTAGGACATTAATTGGTTTTGTATCTAATTTAGCAGTCTCATTCCTTTCTTTTTTTTCTTTTTGCTATGAAAATCCTTTTTTTTCATGCTGTCATTTGAATCTACTTCCTCATCTTATAGATCCCCTTATTAATGAGTTAAATAAAATATGAGCATGAGCACACTCTGTACATTCATGAGAGTTATGTTTTGTTTTGTTTTACACCAGGGATTGAACCTAGGGGCGCTCAACCACTGAGCATTCTAGCCCCTTTATTTTCTATTTTGAGACAGGGTTTCCTTAAGTCACTTAGGGTCTTACTAAGTTGCTGCGGTTGGCCTTGAACCTGTGATCCTCGTGCCTCAAGGATCCCAAGTCACTGGGATTATAGGCATGGGCCACAGTGCTTGGTGAGAATTGTTTTTAACCTAACCATTCAAGAATTACATTCTTATAGGAATCTGAAGGTGTTTTCTTTCCTTCTTTTCTATTTGTTGTGGTGGGGGTCAGGCCAGAACTTTGTACATGCTAGGCAAGCCCTCTACCTCTGGGCCAGACCCCTGTCCTGGAATTTGAGCTTTAAATGCACAGAAAGTGGGAGAGTTTGAAGAACTGTTATATTTGGCAAAGCACCTGCAGACTGCCAGGTGGCAGATGGGTTTCACTAGGCCCACAGGAAAGCACGATGGCCAGTTAGGAGCCAGCACCCTGTCCAGAGGAGGGCTAATCATGCAGCTGGGTTGAGGTGGGTAGTGGTGGGAAGGTGGGAAGTGAGTCGTGACTGATTCCCGACGCCCTCGGACGTGGGTTGTTTGTGGTCTCTCCACGTCTGTGTTGGACTGCCGCATTTCTGCTCTGCAGCTGGCTGACCTCTCTAACACGTGCACTCCTCGACAGGGGCGGGGTCCAGCTTTCCTGTGTCCACAGCACCCAGCCTTGGGGCTGACAGCCCCCGTGCTTGGCAAGCACTTGCCACATGGCTTCTCCCCTTCAGATGCCCCATAGTCTTCTTTTCTCATTTATTTTTTACTATTGTGACGAAACATTCATCCTGTAAAACTCACCACGTGACCATCTTTAAGCGCAGAGCTCAGGGGTGTTAAGAGCATTCACACTGTTGGGCAATGTGCCCTCTCTGTGTCTCCAGAACGCCCTCATCATCCCCAACTGACACCCCAAGTCTGTTTAACACTAACTCCCCATGGCTCTCCTCCCCAGCCCGAGGAACCTCCATTCTGCCTCTCTGAATTGGACAACTGTGGGTACTTCAGATAGAAGGACTCATACAACACGTGTCCTCTTGTGTGGCTTATTTCATGTCATGCAATGAGTCCCAGGTTCATTTGCGTTGTAGTATGTGTTAGAATTTCCTTCGTTCTTGGTGAATGATATTCCCTCGTGTCTGTAGACCACGATTTGTTCACCCCTTCTTCTGTCAATGAACATTTGTGGTGTTTCCACCTTTTGGCTATTGTGAGCAATACTGCTGTGAACAGAGTGTACAAATATCTCCTGAGCCCCTGCTTTGGGTTCTTTCTACTAGAAAGAGAAGTGGAATTGCTGGATCCCGGGGTCATTCTGCATTGGACTTTCTGAGGGCTGGCGTGCTGGGTTTTTTTTTTTTTCAATAGAACTCTTATATTCTCGCTAGTGGTGCAGCGGGGTTCCAGATTCTCCACATCCTTGTCTACACTTGCTAGTGTCTGTTATGGAGAGGGGAGACCCCAGGGTGAGGCATCTCAGACCCCAGGAGGTCCTATCCTCAGTGTGTTGTGAGGGGAGGTGACTGAGGGTGAGAGGAAGGTCCTAGATTTGGCGGGTACTCTGGGGAGGAAGCCAGGGTAGGAGATGGCAAGACCACACTTCCCTGCACCCATGAATGGGCTCAGGGCTGGCTTAGAGTGGCCCGCCATGGGAGAACTAAAGCTGGCAGGTCTCCCCTGAGGAAGAGTTTGTGTGACTCCGTGGTTGGGCTCTTGCCCTGGGGAAGCTGTGTCTGATTTGAGCCTTTCTTTCTTTCTCTGTTGTTCCCCAGTGTGATAATGCCAAAGGATTGAAAGCCTTCTATGACGCCATTAAATACGGCCCAAATCATCTGATGGTGTTTGGAGGTGTCTGTCCGTCCGTCACATCCATCATCGCAGAGTCCCTCCAGGGCTGGAATCTGGTGCAGGTAAGCTCCCAGCCAGCTTCCTTTGGGGACACTGTCTTGTTAGGCACCAGTCTTTTGCAGGAATGGTTCTTGCATGGTGTCGTTCCCAAGTCACTCATGTCAGGTTACCCAGACCCTTTCCTGCTGCCCCTGCCTCCTGGTCTAGTCCTTTGGCCTGACCAAGCATGGCCTCCACTATGGGTCCTTAAAGGGCAGCCCTGAGGCCACTACCCTATGTTTGAAACACTGGGTGCTAACCACTGACTCCTTAGCCGGCCTACTGTCCAGCATGGTCTCCTGCTCCTGCCGCACCCCCACGGCATAGACCCTCCAGGCCCTCGCCTTTTATGTAGAAACCCAGACTTTTGGGCCTCAGAGCCCTGTTCGTGTTGTTTCCTAAACCAGATGCCCCTGTATCCACACCTTGCCCAACCTCCCTCCCCACTGAAATTCTTCTGTCCTCTAAAACTGCCTTTCTCCTCAATTAAGTATTTCCTGGGCTCCTGGTCGGTCGTTTACTTTGTACACTGCAGATTTTCAACACATTGAATGCTCACTAGTGAGCGCAGGTTGTAGGTGAGGCTCACTAGTGTCAGCTGGTATTTGGAATAGGAAAGAGGAGTGTAGGCAACTACGACTACCAGGAGGGACAGGTGGCTCACGCCCATATTCACTCTTGCTCCAACCATCCCTCCCTCCCTCCACCTATCCATCCATCCATCCATCCATCTAGCATCTCTTTATCCTTGCCTCCCTCCTTCCTTCCATCTCCCTCTTTCCATCTGTCATCCATCTACTCCTTCTTCTGTCATCAATCCATCAGTCCACCCAACCAACCAACCAACCAGCATTTTAGGCAACTTGCTTTATGCCTAGAATCTTGGTAGGCACTGATGATATAGAACTGAACAGGACACGGTCCCCAGCATTTCAGAGCCATATTCTAGGAGGAAGATAGGCAATCAGCAAATGAATAAGTAGCAATACCAAGTGCTAGTGGTCATGTCTGTAGGGCCTGCTATGTACTAGACGCTGCTCTGAGCACTTATATACATTAGCTCATTCAATCCTGTAACTACTCAATGGTATCATTGTCTCCTTAGTTTTATAGATGAGGGAACTGAGGCAGAAAAAGGCTAAGTATTTGCCCAAGGACTCAAAGCTTACAAGTAGCAGGGCCAGGACTTAAACCCAGAGTCTGGCCCGGTGTGCTAAGGACACTGGGAGATGATGGAAATAAACAAGGGGATGCGAGATACCTAGTAACTACCTTGGGGCGACCAGGAAAGGCCTCTCAGACAAGATGCATTTGAGCTGAGACCTGAAGGGCGAGAAGGAACCCAGCAGGAAAAGCGCATGCCCTGCCAGCAGGTAGAATAACGTGCAGAAGGCGACTCATGATGGGAAGAGCCCAGCGTGTCCGCGGGACAGAAGACAGGCCAGGGGAAGGAGCAGCCAGGTGGTGAGATGGGTCTGAAATACCTGTTCACAGACTTTACCAGATGAAGAGAGGCAGGGAGGGCTAAGGATCTGCAAATTGATATTTTCTCCAGACACGAGAGGCCAAACTCCCCAGGAAACCCCCAACCCAGAGAGGAATCCAAGGAGCTTCCTGCTTCTAGGCCTCTCTTAGAACTGTCTGGCCCTCAAAATTCTTGGGGAAAACTGCAGGAACAAGTGAAGGTTGGAAGCTCCTGGCTTGCTGGCCTCTCTTGCCCCATCATAAGAGAGGCCTCCCACCCCAAGAACTTGAAACAACAAGGAAGTAGGTTATGAGATAGGACTGTGTTTGTTATTTATTACCAGGTAGCAAATCACCCCAAAATTTAGTGGCTCCAAATAGCAATATCATTTGTTATTTCATTATTTCTGCACATCAAGATTTAGACCCATAGACTGACTTGGGTCTGCTCCATGGTGTGTGGGGCCCGGAAGGAAGAGCTGAGGGCTGGGGGTTGTGTCATCCGAAGGCTCAACTGGGACTGGAGGATCCATTGCCCAGGTGGCACACTCACATGGCTTTCAAGGCATGTGAATTCTGCCAAATTGAGTCATCCAAAAGACCAAGCCAGAGCTGGCAAAGTCTCTTAGGACCTGGCTCTGAAAGTTGCCTACCAACACTTCTGTTCTATTCTATTGATCATGTGAATTAGCTAAGAGTTAGTGTGAGAGAGAAGTACCAAGGTACAGAGGAAGGTGAAGGTCACTGGGGGCTATCTTAGAGGCTGGCTACACAGTGACTAAAGTCTAGGAAGAGGAGAGGAGCTCAGGTTGCCCAGCAAGGGGACTTCACACTGAGTCCCTGCCCTGTTGTGCAGAACTCCTGCTCATCCTTCAAAACCCTGGACAGATAACCCTTCCTCTGATGCCTTCCCTGATCACTTTCCCTCACCCCTTTTCGTTTTGTGCCTCCCGTCCTCTGTTCCCCAAATGGAATTAAATATTCCTTCCTTTTTTATACCATGTATTCTCAACAGGGAGTGGCATTTTCTCCAAGAGGCTAAAAATTGGTTCTTGGGCTAGAGACAAAAAATTCTTACTCTTAATGTATGAAACAGACATGCATACAGTACATATGCATACATAGATAAATGTATATCTGGTATTATAATGTCACGAGGGAGTAGATTAGGAAACAAGGCTATCAAGGCTTCTTAGGAGACCAATAGAAGAAAGTTGAAAAGCATGGTCTGCATCTCTTCCACAGCATGTACAGTATTCCATTCCAAAATGAATCATGTATGTGGAAAATAATTTGTTCTGTTATCTTCCCTACTGGATTATGAACGTCTTGGGCAGAGGCCCCTGTTTCCTTCCTCCCTGGATTCCCAGTGTCTACCACAGAGCCTGGATCATAGACAGCCCTGCTGAACATGACCTAATAGGCTGGAGAGCCTGAAGCCCTCCATGGCAGAGCCTCTGTCAGGGTGGACTTGACTGTGGGGCAGTGCAGGGTGTAGCATGCAGATTCTCCTCCTCCACCTGCACAGGATTGCTGTGCATTTCGGATGGGCCCCAGCATGACTCTCGTGCCTGATCGTTTCCTGCACTAGTGTTTCCTGAACCCCAGCTGCAGATGATGGCTCCAGCTGGATGTGCATAAGGGCCTCAGGAGCCTGGGAACTGGACGGTGCTTCACAGACTGGAGGGCTCTGAGGATCCGGGAGTGGAATTGTGGGATGAACCCAGAAGAGGCTTCTCTAAGCCTCGTGGAGCCAGGCAAGGGGGGTGGAGGAACAAAGATGTGGGTCCTGATGGGGGTAGGGTACCCTGGGAGCCTGGCTTTCTGCCTCTCTCCCACTCCCAGGAAATGCAGCCAAACATGTTATGAGCCAAACTCTGTGGACCTCCCAAGCTGCCCGTGACCCCAATCTGGGAAGCCAAGCTTGCTTTCAGAGATGGTGGAGGGCTGAGTGGGTGGGTCTACAGCCACTCAAGGGATTTTTTAAAAAAATATTGTTTTAGTCGTTGATGGATCTTTATTTTATTCATTTATTATTTATGTGGTGCTGAGGATCGAACCCAGTGCCTCACGCATGCCAGGCAAGCGCTCTCCCGCTGAGCTACAGCCCCAGCCCCTCACTCAAGGGATTTGATGAACTCTTAACTTATTTAAAACTGGGTTCTGAAATGGTTTTACAAATGGGAAAATCCATGTGATTTATATAATTGAAGTGAAGCTCTGACCACCCTTTGGAGGAATAGTGCTCACCGGACAGGAACAGCGTGGGTATGTCATCAGTTGTTTTGGTTTCCTGTGCCACATAATAGGAATTTGCAATTACAGGGGTAAAAATTCACTCTGGCATTAGAACTGGTTAAATTTAACTTTTGCTTTTCTCTGGTCTTCTTGATCCATGGTTGCTGAATAAGGAGGATGACACTGTCATAGGGACGTGAGTCACCTAGCCACTGGGATCCTTGGTGGTTCCCACACCTAAATGCAAGCACCTTCAGAGTCCTGGTTCTGACCTGGAGGCAAAGTAGCTCTGTCCCTCTCTGGTCTGCCCAGGGTGTAGAGCTCAGATCTAGCCTTACACAGGGAGTGACACCCTGGGAGGTGACCCAGGGAGGGTTGGGGTGTGGACGTTGAAGATCCAAGTGTGTTGAGACTGCAGAGGAGACGTGTTGGCCCGCAGAGCCACATGGCTGCTCCTGTGAGATTTTTCTGGTGCTCTGTGAGGTGGGTATGGAGAAGCAGGAGCCATGGCAGAAGTTACAGGGCAGCAGGGTCTTCACTCCCTGCAAGCGAGCCCTGCCACTGGAGGCTCCCAGCATGGAACAGGCAGTCTGGGTGTGATAATGAGTTCCCTGAGCATTTTGGTTTTAGCCAAGCCAACTGTTGAGAAGACTTCATACAGAGTAGTCAAGACCAAGTTGGTGGCTCACTATCTGCATGGGAAGAGTGGCTTATGGGGACCAGGGTTATGCCCATGTGAACAATGCAAGTCTCAGGGCTCCACTCTGAGCAGGTCTAGGGGATTCATCAAATCCCTATGGCCCCCTCATCACCACTGTGCCAGTTCAGTGCCCACAGCTCTGGTGACAGAGATGCACTTGGCTCCTGGAGACATGCCAGCCCAGGTGCTTTCTAAGGCTTGTTCATCTCCCAGGCACCTGGGCTCTTTCGCAAATGCTGCCGGTGTGCAGAACGTGTGGGAAAGAAGCAGGGAGGAGATGCCGGGGGATGCTGCTGGGGCACGTAGCCTGGCATCACCAGGGCAAAGCCCACACGTGGCATGACAATAGGTGCTCCATCCTCTGGCCATTAGCTCACTTCTTGTTCCTTTGGGCAGCTGCCTCAGTGCAGGCTACTTCCCTTCTCTCGGTAGTCTCTCCACCTGGTGGGACCATGCCCATCCATCACGGCACAGCTGGGATGCCCCTTCCTCTGGGAAGTCCTCCCAGTTTCCTTCTCACATACCCTGTCCCAGGCATTTGCTGCCCCAGAGCTGCCAGAGGTCAGAGCCTCCTCTCATTCACTCCTGACCACAGACCTGGGCATAGGCCTGGCCCCTATGCAGAGCAATGCTCACATTGGACAGCCAGCCCAGGAGGCTTTGGGCTCCTCCCTTAGGAACAGAGGGTGGATCATCCAACCCTGCCAGACCCGTGAGGACCCACAGGCTCTCCAGCTGCAGTTCCTTGTTAAAGGAACTTGGAAAGATACCTGAGATGGCCTTTGGCTCAGCCTCAGCCAGCCTCTCCCAACTCTAGACCCCCTCTGTTTTCATAACCTGTCCTCTGCAGTGGTTTGCAGACCCCCTCAGAATCCCATCTTCAGAGATCGGAAGGTGGCTCACTTCTAACCACACCTGGCTCTCTTTGAGGTCTGTAGGACCTCCCACCTGCCTCGTCTGTCTTTCTGAAGCCTGGGGCTGAAGGAAGGCAGGAGACTTTGGAGAAGAGTGGCTTGACAAGAGATGCAGGCAGAGCCCAGCACAGGTAATAGACACGCTGGTGAGGAGTTTAACACCTTTGGAGACCAGGATGGAACTCCTGCCTCCTCGGGAGGGAGATGAGAGCAGCCCCGGCTTGAGAGAGAATGGTCCAGCTGCCAAATATATAGTCCACTTCAGGGCGGGATGAGGGGCTGCTGATAGGGAAAGACCAACACTATTTACTCAAGATCTGCATCCCACAGAGCCTATCTTAAAAATTGACCGCAGCAGATTATGAAATTGCAGATGTGTTTCTGCTGGCGCCCTCCCAGGCCTGCCCTCGTAGCCCACCCTGCCTCTGGCCTGCCTTGGCGCTCTCCCAGGACCTTCCTGGGGAAGAACGCTCTGGCTTGTGTAATGGGGCTGTCCCCTTGGAGAAGCTCCTGAAAGGGAACAGAGGCAAGAAGGACTTTGACCAAGAGAAAAGGAAGCTCTGTAGATGTGTTGGCAATGCAGTCTCAGTACAATTAGGACTTGATTTCTGAAAACTCGAAATCATGCTTGCTTTTGACATTTAAAACACCAAATCAGTGAAAAACCCTAAGTCGGGCCCTTTGCTATTTGCCAAATTCCAGCCTCTCCTTCAACTGTCAGTCGATGCCATTTTGCTTCACAGGAACAAGAATTTTATGATCTGACTTGATTTTCCCACATGATTATTTCATTAAACTATAGGTTGCCTGAGAAATCAAATACCACTTCTTACTTGGCTGGGAGTTGTAGAATTTGCGGTAGATGCACAGGATGGCAGGGCTGGTACGGTCTTAGCAGTCTTTGGGTCCTGTGTCTCCATTATACATACTGGGAAACGGAAGCCCAGGTAGGGTGTGGGGGTAGGGCCTCACCCAAGTTCACACTGTCCCAATAACACTGGGCCCCTTGGCTTGCTGTCCAGGGCTTTGCAATAGATGCTATGGTCTTATTTGATCTCTCTTAGCCTTACTTTGCTTCTCTGTAAATGGGACTAGTAAACATGACTTCTGTTTTATGCAGATGTTGTATTTTGCGCGATGTCTTTATTGCTGAGTGAAAGTGTTTTTAGAAACTGTGAAACAGTAGCTGTTGCTACGATGGTTAAGATGCCTCTGCTAGGAGCAGACCTCTGACGGTGGCTGGTGGAGTTAAAAAATCACCCTCTGATTTACATAGATGACAAGAGTTGCTTACCCTGGTGCTGCAGACCTGGAAACCAAGGGGCCAGGAGCAGTATGGGAGCTCTATTAGCAAAACACTCAAAGTATGCACATGCCTGCCTCTCTACCTCTGGGAGTCAAAGCCCGCCAGGCCAGAGTTGTGCCACAGCCCAGACCATGTGGCTTCACACCCTTGCCATGGAGCATGCAGTGGTTTCCAGATGCAACTAGAAATCATTTAGGAGGGGCAGTGTGACTAGGCACAACTGGAGACTGCTGCTGTCTAAGAAAGAGAATGGAGGCCAATGATCCAGGGCAGGTTGAAGCTGTTTCTTGGCGCTGGTCTCCAGAGGGGACATTTAGCACATTAATAAACTATGAGATGCCTCCACTTTCTGAATTCATTAAAAACAGAACAACAGGAGGGAAAGAAGAAGCTATATTAAGGGCATCCTTCATGGCCAAGCAGAGGGCGCAGCAGAGACCTCAGGGACCTGGGGACTTGGGATGGTCCTTCTTGTCTGTGTCATTAGATGCAAAGTGCAGTAACGTCCTGATTTTAAAGTGAGCAGAATGTCCTGCATGAGGTGTTGGAAAAGGCTGGTAGCTTTGCATTTGGATGTGGTTGGTAGAAGAAAGGGGGAGACATTCTTTATGACAAAGAAGTCTTGGGGTTGGCTTGAGGAAGGACCCGGAGTGGTCAGTCGTGGCAACAGAGGGAGTTGCTATGGTTGCCGTGGATACAGGGCTAAGAAGCAGCAGGCTAAGCCCCCTGCAAAGGTGGCGGGATAGAGAGAGGAGTGTGCTGGAGGCTCCACAGGGACAGTGCTGGCTAGCACCTGCCTCTCCTATGTATTTGCCCTAAATCTTCAGCTCCAGGCACCCAGAATTCCTTGAGGTTGCTCAACTGCCAGCGCTTTTCCAAGACTAAGCTTTCCCCCAGGTAGTTTCTGATGCCTGGCAGAACTTCCCTCCCCTTTCACCTGGAAAACCAAGGCCAGCCTGTAAGAGCCGGCCTCCCATTTGAATCCTTCTATGGAAACTTCCTGATTATTCCCAAATGAGCAACTGCCTCCTCCAAGCTCCCAGACTTAAGTGTATTGCACCTCCTTCTCCAGTCCCACCTCTCTCCATAGTGTCCCATTTCTGATTCAAGGTTCATCTCCCCCACTAGCCTGTGGCATCCTAAGGACAGGGGCCAATCTGATCAGTTGCTTCCTGTCTGGCCCTGCGTATGGCCTGGTACAGGACCCCATAATGTGCATGAGGGACGGAGGAGAAAATTCACCCTCCAGCTTTGCCCTGCCCTTGAGGATTCACTGTCCTTCATGATCAAAACCCCCAGGCTTTCCATAGACAGGGTGGAGACATGTGGACTCATGTCCAACCTGGCTTGCACAGATCCCCACAAAACCCACTGAACTTCAGGGGAAAGGGGGCCTCATTCATTCTAACTTGTGCTCATTTTATTCATTTATTCTCTGACTCAGCAAGTGTTGTACCTACTGTATACTCTTGCAGACTCTCCCAGACTTCTGCAATTCACCACCCAACACTGTTACCCCTGGAGAGAGGCACGACATTTTGGTGCAGTAGCCAAAACAGAGAACTTCAATTCAAAAGCTCTGGATTTTTGCCCTTCTGGTGTCTGTCACTAACAGAGCAGACTTGGGCAAATCAGCAGCCCCCACAGAGCCTCACCAAATTCAAGCACATGATGGGGCTGATCTGGCTTGCCCTTCTTCTGGGGCTATTGAGAGCATCAGCTAGGACAGGGCAGGTGGAGTGTGTGGAAGCCCTTTGCAGATGTAATATTAATGCTTGTGCAATCTGAGATGCCACCCAGGCTCTGGTCAGGGAACTCCTTGAAGATTTATAGGTCTCCACTTGTCTCCAGATTCAAAGTTGTGTGGATGAAATTAACTATCATAGACCATGAAGGTGATTCAGAGCAGTATAGTAAAGATGGAGAACCTATAGGAGAGGCGAAAGAAGCCCGAGGTAGCAGCAAGAGGGCTCCTGTGCTTTTTCTGGTTGGATTTTCACAGACACTGAGGCAGGCCATGGAATAGCATGATGCTATCAAGCACACAGAAGTTTCCAATCTATTTCTTCCATAGACCCAACCCATATCTTTCCTGTCGATCTGGGGAAAGATTCAATTCAAGGTTCTGACCCCCATTTTTAATTCAAGACCGTGGTATCTAAAGTAATATCAGTTCCCAGCGGGTAACTCCAGTGGCCTTATTGTTTATTCCAACCGCTTTCTGGAAGTATACGGGGCGTAAATAATTCATTCTAAATAAATAAATCACTCGTGCTACTTACGGTACAGTGGAGCTGCTGGTCATCGGCACAACCGTGGCCACGTCATTGAGTTGAGTCTGAACTGCAGGTTGAATCTGGAAGTAACTGGAGACGAGTGAGAAAACTAACTCCCCTCTAGGGTCACAAACATGGAAAATGGGACAATACCAACCTAATAAGCTTACGAGGAGTAGAATGATAATGCAGAACCTAGTGCCAGCTGCCCAGCAGGCACTCTACACACACTCAATATTATTCTGGAAGCATTAGTCCTGTAATTGATGAGTGAAGTTTACCAGCCTCTTGAGGAAGATGGCCTGCAACAGACTTTCCTTAGAGTGGCGGTTCCTGTCCTTTGCTGGGACCTTGGTGACATATCAGACCCCACCAGGAGCCATCCCCATCTGCCTGGGATTGGAAGCTTCCCAGGAAGTAGGGCTCTGGACTTTCAGTATTAAAGGCCGGAAAATCCAACCAGGACAAATTGGTCACCCTCCCAGTCCCGGCCATACTTTCAGGAGTCCAATCCTCTATGCTGTGTAGCACCGAGGGGCTTTGGTGCAGTTAGTGATGAGAACCCCGACACACGGGTGGCACCTGGATGGCTCATGGAGAGAAAATAAAGGCACCAATGGGAGGGGGTTGGTCTAGACAATGCTTGCCAAACTTACCGAGGTAAATATCACCAGGGAAGGAGCTAGGAAATTGATGTTCAACAAGTGCCCTGGAAGTTCAGTATCGGAGAAGTCTGGGATACACTAGTCTGGAGATTCTCTAAACATGTGGGTCACCATGCAGCAGCAGCAGCCCCCTGGGAGCAGTTTACGGATGCAGAAACCCAGGCCTCACCCCCAATTTGCTGGCCCCAAATCAGAATATTAGCAAGATCCTAGATGTTTCTGGCTGCTATCAGGAGCTTCTCATCCAGGATTACCTGGGGCATCTGAAGGGAGGCCAGGTATGTCAGTGGAGCGTGGAGGCCTTACGAGCGGTACACAGACTCTGGAATTAGTTTCAGGAACATTTGCTCAGTCCCCCTCCTGGTCCTCTAAAGGATTCACTTTTTTTTTTTTTTTTTAGTACCAGTGATTGAACCCAGAGGCACTTAATCACTGAGCCACATCACCAGCCCTTTTTAAATGTTTTGTTTAGAGACAGGGTCTGACTGAGTTACTTAGGGCCTCACTAAGTTGCTGAAGCTGGCTTTGAACTCATAATCCTTCTGCCTTATCCTCTGCAGCAGCCGCTGGTATTACAGGTGCGCATCACCATGTCGGGCCAGAATTCACTTTTGTCTTGGGCCAAAAGGACTCGTGTTAGACCATGGTGGGGAGCGTGTCCTGACTAGTTGACCTGAGAGGCTCTTTCAGCCAATGAAACCCCCACTACTTACTGGCCAGGGATACACAGAGGGCTGGTGACTCCAAACAAGGAAGAGTGGAAAGAAAGGGCCCTGGGCTCACAGGAGAACACCTGGCTTCTGATCCTGGCTCTGATGTTTCCTGGCCAGGTAGCCTTGTATGCACAACTCCATCCCCTAGAGCCTGGGCATCTGCATCTATAAGTGCTCTACTCTCTTCCCAGGAAGATGTACCATGAGCTGCTGGGCAGGTGCTCCAGGCATAGAAACCCAGTGTTTGTGTCATAGCACGGCACTGACTGCCCATCCTACATTCTATTTGATGAGATGCTATGCTCATTTGTGCAGGTGAGGCCGTGGTGGCCCAGGGAGGCCAACCTACCTATAACAGCAGGTGACTTGGGTCAAACAGGCCAGCATTCACATCCAGACTCTGGCCCTTGTTCACTGCTGACCTCAGACAGCTTACTTGGCCTCTCCCAGCCTAGGTTCCTCAGCTGTGACTTGGCAGTGGCATCATATACATCGGAGGTTGTTGTGGGGGTGGCCTGAGATAATGGCCACGAAGTTGCCTACATCATGGACTGCTCTCCTTCTCCATCTTGGGGGGCTTCTCCTGAAGGACAGAGGTACCCGGGTGGCCTCCTAGTCTACTTCCCCAGGTGGAGGCAGGGTGCTGGGATCTGAGTCAGCAGTGTGATCTTGGAGGCATCTCTGTCCCTTCCAGGCCTCCTATTGTAAAGGGAGAGGGCAAAACCAGTTGATGGGCCCCGATAACCTTAGTAATGTTATGTCATTGTCCCCTGTGGCTCAGAGCCATCTATGTCTACCTGAAGCCCATCATCTTTTCTCTTGGGTCCCTATATGTGATTTCCCCTGGTTGTTAGTTTCCCCTCATTCCTAGATGCCATGAGAGTAACCAAGCAGGTGGCCAATGGCCAAGGCCACTTGTGCCTATAAGTTTATGCAGAACAGAGACAACGGCCTTGCAGTTATGTCGAGCCCTCAGCTCCAGGGTCTCTGGACCTCCACCTGCTTTCTCCAGGTAGAGAACACCTTCCTCTAGTGGAGGTGAGGCCTGGGGAGGTCAGAGCCTGTGCAGGGTGACTCTGTGGGTCACGGCAGAGCTGTGCTGCCAGCATTTCTGTTAGACTCCCCACTCTTGTCCTTTCCCCTCATGCTAAGGGACAGAGCCTGCTCTCTGTAGCTCTGGAGCTGGCACCCAGGCTGTCCCACGGCTAAATGCCCTCTCCGCCCCCCCTCCCCTGCCAAGGCCTGTGTAGACCCGGATACTTAGTTCAAGTGTCGCCCCCTCCTCCAGAAAGCCCCACTCATCTCCTCACCTTCTCTCAGAGGCTCCTCCTGTACATTTCCCCTTCCTCTTTTACTTTGTCCTTTCTCTAATCCCTGACAACTTCTGATGAGGTTTCAGTGTTGCCTGCCACACATGAACTCCTCCAGAGCAAGGACAGTCCCGCCCATCTGAGCTTGGCTGTCCTGAAGGTCGGGCTGGGGATCTGCCATCGCGTAGGTAAATGGACAGAAATCATGACTGGACACACCAGGACAGCCTGTCACCACACCACCCTGGAATCTTACTGGCTTACGCTCTGCTGGCCTTCGTCATGGGCCAGGCATGGTTCTTACCACTGTGCTTAATTAACTCATTTACTCCACACACCAGACCTGTGTGGTGGACACCAGTATTCTCATTCCACAGATGAGGAAACTGAGGCACAGAGAGGTCGAGTGTCTTCCCAAAGGCACTGGGCTATGACATTCATCACTCACTCCCCTCTGACCCTCAGGGCAACACCAGGAGAGGAAGATGCTGTGCTAGTTAGGGCCATTTCCTGAAGAAGGAAAATAAGATCCAAAGGGAGCAGAGACCTGCCCTGCTTCCCGCTGCAATAGACTACAGGGCGAGGGCTCCCAGACATCTCTAGGAGTGGCCTCTCCAGAAGCCATGGAGGCTCCAGATGCCATGTCTCTATAGCCCTTCCCCAGCCTGTGTGGGTAAGGGGCTTCCATGTGTCTGCAAAGGACCGGGACCAATGCATGCCTCTTCATACGGGCACTGTTCTCTTCGTAAGCCACTCACCACACCCACCCATGCACCCACACCCACACACACCTCTTAAACTTATTCCTCCTCCAGGAACTTGTTGCATATTAAAAAAGCAAATGGCTTCTTTGCACTCAGAAAGTAGTTGGACTGGCTGTTGATGAAAATCAATAACTATGCTAAGTATTTCAAGCATGTAGTACTTAAGAGTTCTACTCAGGGTGATTTTATAATGAATGAGTTGATTTTTTAAAAATAGAGCATAGCCTACATCACATTTTGAATGTATGGGATGCTTTTGCTTCAAATCAGTTTACAAAGAGGATTAAATTATTTATTATTTCCACGATGCAAATATTGAGCCTTAAGCAGTAGAAAGAGCTCAACTTAAGAAAAACAATCCTAGGTTAGATAAATACTTAGACGTTATGTGCAGATGCACATAGAAGCAAAGTTCACTCCATTTCCCCCTGTTTCCAGGCAAGCTATTCCACAGCACTGTCTGGGCTATGTCCAAGATGGCACGTTGGTTTGGCCATTGGTGCTAACAGAGAGAGAGAGAGAGGGATCTCAGCTTTAGCACCACTTCTTTGGGAAACAGACTCTCTAGAGCATGTTTCCAGATACATCCATAATCCCTCCCTACCCTGCAGCACCATCCCAAATTCAATTCCACAGTCAGTTCGTATCTTGATTGACAGATGCTACCTCCCTCCATGGGGATGGGACAGGGTCTGCCTTTTTTTTTTTTTTTTTTTGCAGTTGGAACCCTAGATCCCAGTGCATGGCCTGGAATCTAGGAGGAACTCCAAGAAGTTTTGTTTATCGTTTTCCTTTTGGACACTGTCTCTGTCATCTCTCTCTTCTACGTAAGTGACATCATGAATTTGTAGATTTTTAAAAATATATTAACTATGCTATATTTTGGCCAGTGACAGACCATATTTTCAATGCAGGCAGTGTCTTCGTTGCTGTATTTTATGTGTCTATTTTGCCCTCCTGTTTCATTCCAATTTGTTATTTTGAAAAATTTCAAATGTACAGAAAAAAGTTCAAAGAGAGTACAATGAATATCATCTGCCCTTTACCTAGACTTGCCAGTTGTCTACATTTGGCCATATTAGTCCTCTCTCTCTTTCCAATTTGCCTGTACACACACACACACACACACACACACACCCCACACACAATCATTTATGTTTTTGGATGAAGCTCTTGACAACATTTGCAGACATAATGGCACTTTACCCAAAACAGTGGCATGAGTGTCCTAAGGACAGTTCTATTATCTTACATAACAATCATATAATCATCACATCTAAAAATTTGAACGATGATACAATAATATTACGTATGTACCGTCTACATTCAAAAATTTCTAGTTCTCCCTCAAATGTCCTTACTGCTGTTTGTTTGCAGGGCGGGGGGGATGCAGGGATGAGGGACCCAGTCAAGGATCATGCCACGCACCTGCACCATCTGCTCGGTCTCCATCAGCCCAGAACAACAACAGCCCTCTTTTTTTTTTACTTTCAGAACATTGATTTTTTGTTTGTTTGTTTAAAGCCCAAGTCAGTTGTTTCATAAAGGGTCCTACGGCATATTTGTTTGTTCCTTTATGATTAGATTCAGGTTACACAGTTTCAGCAGGAGTGAGGATATATTTTATATCCTGATCCTCCCAGTGCAGCCGGTCAGGAGGCCACGATGTCAGTCTGAACTATTACTGATGACGCTTTGTTACGGTGGGATCTGTCAGATTGGGGTCAGGTCACCTTTCCCCCTCTGTAACCAGGAAATAATCCAGAAGTGAAACTCAGAGGACATATGAAAGCCACCTCCTGCCTCCTGCCCCCCACTGCCCAGTCCCTCCCCAGTGGTTTAGCATCACTGATGGCACTGGCCTGCCTCAGATGCACAGCAGGGCTGCAGAGAGGCATTTTCTCACTCTTCTCTTCTGCCTACAGGCTGACCTTCTTCTCTACTGGACAGCATTCTTTTTCTGGCCCTTTCTTTCCCTTCAGGCGCTTTCTCTCTTCATTTTGTACTAATTTGAGACTTAATATTTTGCCTACCTAGTCCTGGGATGGGCCGTTTCTCCAAAGAGCCCTAATTCTTTCTGGTGGTGAACTACTGAGAAAACCCACATCCGGGTGCTGGATGTACTCACTGTTCCCAGGAGTCACTGCTTCTAAGGGCTTTTTCAGTGGACTGAACTTGGAAGTCTAATTTTTAATATTTTAAGATAAAGTATTCAAACTGACCATGAGTACAGACTCAGACAGGTATGAGACATCCTGTGTTATCTGGTCTGCATTCTTCAAAATGCATGGAAAACAAGAACTGCCACAAGAAGATAGGGGGTTGCTCTAGATGGAAACGTCCAGAAACAAAATAAAGGAGAAAACCAGTCAAAGGCAAAGCATAAATGTAGATTGGAATTGTAAAAATGAGAAGGGCATTTTTGGTAAATTGAAGAAAGTTGTGGACTCTGCATTAGATGATACTAAATTATTGTTCATGTTCACAAGTGTGGTAATGGCGTTATAATGATATGGGAGAATGTCATTCTTAGGAGTGGCATTCTGAGCTATTCAGGAATAAAGTGTCATAATGTCTGAGCTAAGTTCACACACTTTGAAATCAAAAAGTTACATGCATGTGCATGTATGTGTGCCTGAGTCTCTGTGTACATAATACACACACACACACACACAGAACAGATACATATTTATAGAGAGAAAGCAGATGTGGAGAATGATAAATCTAAATGAAAGGTACATGGTGTTCACTGTACTGTTCTTTCAACTTTTTTTAGATTTCAATATTTTCACAATAAGAGCTGTGAATGTGTTGGGGGGGTGTGGTTAGGGGAGAACGTTCTCCTTGGTTGGAAAGTAAAAATGTGATTGAAAGCTCCCTTACAGATTTTTCTCCATTTGATTCTATTAGTAACTTGCTATAATCTTTGATTCCTTTGTTCTGTTTTCAGTTTTTAGGAACCGGTTCATTTGTTCTTGAATAATTTTATGTTTTCAAATACATGCAGCTTTTATATGATTCCATAGTCAAAATTATTCAGCAAAGTGTGGTAGAGAATCCGTGGCTCCTACCTAGGTTCCCTCCTATTTGTTCTATGCCACTCTCTATGGTGGACCACAATCTGTTACTTTTAAATTTATCCTGGCAGTGTTTCTTATTACAGGGTGTGTGTGTTCCTCTTCTCTCCATCTTACCCAGAAGACAGCATCCTCTCTTCACTGTTCTGCATCTTGCTTTTTGCCCTTAATTTTCCTGGGCTCATTGCTTTTCACTGTAGAAAGACAGTCCTTATTCCTGGTACAGATGAGCAACACTCTTATGTAGATGTACCATGGCTTGTCCAGCCAGCCCCTGTGGATAGACACTGGGGCCGTTTCCACTCATTTGGAATAACCTTGGCTACATATGTGTGCCAGTATAATTCCCAGAAGTGGAACCTTTAGGTCAAAGGGAAAATGCATCCATAATTTCTCTGGAAAATAAATCCTTGTTGAATGAACAAGAAAACAAGTGAATGCACTTGATTAAGAAGAGCGGCAAGTAAAGGGCTGATACCTAAGTGGGGATATAAAGCAATTAGGGTGAGCGAGTCTCTTCATAAAAGAGCTGGTGTGAAACCCTTCTGCCTTGCTGTCTCTCTTCTGGCAATTTTCATGTTCTCACCTAAAGGAAGAAAAAATCCTCTTTGCTTTAAAAATTAAACATAGAATTACAAAATCATGAAATTTCAGAGTTGAAATAGAAAACCACCTTATTGTAACAACAAGGAAGTTGAGACCCAGAAAGAGAATTCAGTTCAACTTCATCCAATCCAGTGATCACTAAAGGAAATCTTTGCTTTGTAATAGAGCATGATACCTGTTTTTAGTTTCCACCAAGAGCTGAATGTAAAATCATAGTACAGAGAGCCCCCTCCACCCCCAAGGTGTTCCGTCAGCAGCTCTGTGGTTCTGATCGCTGAGAGCTTGGCTGTCACGATGACATCTCCTTCAACAGAATTCTTTTAGTGTAAGTGGATTTTGTTTCACATCTTTTGTGTTATTCTGGGGTGTGCAGATGTAGTCATGATGATGAATTGGATCCGGCGGAGGGTTTGACTGGCTGTGTGCACGCTAGCTGATGATGTGGGTGGCCATGTTTGCTGAGGGTAGTCTGGAATGACATAACCATGGCGTTGGTGGCATTCTGTTTTGATTCTGAGCAGGCATCAGGGAGAAGCGAATAGATTTTGCCCAGCCCAGCCATGAACTTGGAGCATGAGCCTGGGCAAGTCCCTTTTTTATGGTCCTCTGGGTGTAAAACCAAGAGCTGGATAAGCCCAGGATAGCACATCAATGAATGACACCACGCCATTAGTTTATCCTCTGCTCATGCAGACATAACTAATTGATCCCCACAAGCTCACTCTTCACCTGCCTCACCCACTCCTTTCTGTTGCCTCTGTCAGCCCATAGGTGATACTGCACAAGCCCGAGCCTATTTTATTAGATCTGGCTTGGATTGTTACTTAGGGTTACCAAATAGAATACTGGATTTTCAGTTAAATTTGATTTAGATAAAGTTTTTTTTTTTTTTTTTAGCACAGAATGCTAAATATTACTAAATCTGGCAGCCCTACTGCTTAAGCCTCTTCAGTTATTTCTCTTTTTTTGTCTCCTGTGCAATCTATTACTTTTGTTTGAGAGACCCACCCTCTCTTTAGACTTCTGGTAATGCCCATTTCCCCAGTGCCCAGATAAAAGTTCTGCTCATTCTCTAATTGTTTCAATTCACATTACAACTTAATTTAACTGAAAGTGACCAGGATTTGGGAAGGGCCCCCCCACCAGGATCCTATATTCTTGTAAAACTCCCTAAAGAACCTATGATCCCATGTTTCCCAGACTTCATCATTTGCATATCACTTTCTTGAGTTTGCCAATCTGTGTACCACTCACATTATTAGCTTCTTTCGTATTTTCCTTCAGATGGACTCATGGTTTTATTTAACTCTCATGAATGGAGAATCAGTATCATTTGCCGAGAAGGTAGTAAAAAAGCGAATAAATGGAAAACATACCTGTCAAGATCTAAAACTGCTAATCTGGGGCTCCCCTGAGATCATGGGGTGTCCTGCCCTTAGTACACATGAAACTCAACATTGACTGATGCCATTCCCTGTTGGTTTGGGGAGACCCCTCCATAATCCTCACAGATGATCCCTGAGGATCTTCTTGAATGCATCCAGCGATGGGGGATCTCCATACTGTGCAGGGTTCTGACTTGTTCTTAAATCCCTTATTGTCAAATATGTCTTCTTCCTATCAATTGCCATCAGCTTCCCGTAAATAGCTATACGTCCATCCTAGTTTTCCTTCTGTGATCCGCACGCAGTTCGCTTCACCCGTATTCATTCACACATTCATTCATTCAGCAAGTGTTTGTGTCACGTGGTGGCTTGAGGGCTTACTAAGTTTTTTTCTGAGTGAAGACACAATTCCATTACAGTGATATGGCTGGGGGTTGGGGGCGCCACCTGGGCCTAGACTGGGGGTGGCGGCACTGCTAGGAAGGCCTCTTCCTACAGAGTGGGAGAGCCTGGTTTGCTTTAGGAAGCAGAAGGAGCAGTAAGGGGGTGGGAAAGGGGGCTGGAGAGGTAGAGCAGGTAGGGAGCAGGGAGGCTGGGTGGGCCTGGTAGCCTTCATCCTGCAGGATGATGCAAGGACTTATTCTCTATAAAGCAGTGGCACATCCAAGCTCTTGTTGTATTTTGAACAGAGCCCTGGAGAGTTAGTCAGAGCAGGACTAATCTTCCCAGTTCCTCAGGGAGGAGATTGAGGCCTAGTTGGTGTCCCCACAAGGAATAGGGTCTTTTTATTCCAGAGCCATGTAGCAGTGCCCTGTGCCTGGTGCCCACCCACATGTGGTCCCTGCTGGAGCCTCAACCCCAGTCCATAGGGCCTACGCTGACCTCCTCTGTCCCATCAAAGGAAATGTCACCACCTTGAAAAGTGTCCATGGCCTAGAACCTCGTGGCCAGCTGCTTCCTCTCTTGCTCCTGGAAGGCTCTGGCTCAAAGGGCCTAAGTTGACACCTTCTTTGGGAGTTCTGGTGTCCCTGTGACATAGGTCGTGGGTTGCCTGGTGGCCTCTGCCCTCCAGGCCTTTCGTGGAGTCTTGGTCAGCGTGTCAGTGGGTGGGTGGCTCGAGGGCCTCCTGGGAATCTTGGCCTGTCCAGTATGAGCCAACTGCGCTGGACTCCATCTGCTGCTGAGGTCAGGCCAGACCCGCCCTCCTCAGCACTTTCCTTCCTCCTCAGCTCCTCTGTGTGAGGACTGCACCGAGTTCTTGTCCAGAGGGCAGAGCGCAGAGGTGTTCTGTGGTCCTGCCGTCTCCTTGTCCGTCTTCTACCTTCATTACCCAGAACTTAGAGCCAGCCCCAGAGAGCTCACAGGCCAGTCACTGAGGTGGGCCTAGCCACCGGTCCCTTTAGTGCTCCACAGCAGGAGGAGGACAGCGCTGGGCACTGAGGGAGAGCAGGGAGGGCTCCCAGGAGGAGGTGTCGGAGTGGGCCTCCATGGAGGCACGGGAGCTAGCCTGAGGGATGGGAGAAGGTGTGTGCCCAGCGGTTGGAACAGCTGTGTCCTTTCCCCCTGTAAGAGTGAAGCTGGGGCCCAGCACACCTTTCCCCCACACTATGATTCCAGCCCATCGAGTAATTAGAGGTGCCGCATTGACATGAGGAGACATGATCTCCATAGCGTGGTAATTAAAAGGCAGTTGGCTTCACAGCTGTGCTCACGCGAGAACGCCTTCACCCCCAAAGACACCAGCAGAACGCCAAGTGCAGAGGAGCCCAGGGAACCAAAGAGGCTCCTCGTGTAATTTGTTAATTTCCTGCATTTGTCACCTGCACAGCTGTAAGAGGGGAAACGGAACATTTTACCAGAAGTTTTAAGAGAAAATTAAAGGCATACATCCTAATTGTTCACAATTAGGGAGGCAATATAATCATTTTTATGTTTGTAATTAACAAGCCATTTAAAAATCACTCGATTAGGGTGTAGAAGGCCTTGATGATGAGTGGTCATCTCGGCCTGGTGGCAGCCATGTCACTGTGATACAGCCCTCCCACCCACTGAGGCCTCTCATGTGTGGAGTGACTACACCCACCCACCCTGCCTTCCTCAGGAGGGAGGTGATATGGGGTGAAAGGGCTGTGGAAGTTAAAAGGCCCTATATCACCCTAAGAAATACTACCCCATCATCCTGGCTTAGAAGCCCAGGAGTGGTGACCATCTGCTGGCAAGTGTGGATTGGGTGCCTCTGCTACTTAACCTCACAACAGCTCTGAGTGAGGAACATGACTCCACTCATAGAATAAGAGACCAGGGGCCCCAAAGGTGCAAAAAACTCCCAAAGTTGGCTTACGGACAGGCCCAGGTGCCATTCAGACCCAGCCTGGCCAAGAGGAAACAGAATCCTTACCCTTAGGCCACGCTACCAGCTCTGCATTGATTTGATTTTGCTGTTCCTCTATGTTCCTTCCATTTTTTTTAAAAAAAGATCAGAGGGAGTTATATTTGTTTTCTAATCTTCTTTACATAAAATAACGGTGTAAATATTGAAGGAGGAAGTGAAGAAGGAAATTTTTTAAATCACAGCAAAATAATCGTACCTTTTTTAAAAATTTTTTTATTTTTTTGGTACTGGGGATAGAACTCAGGGGTACTCGACCACTGAGCCACATCCCCAGCCCTATTTTGTGTTTTATGTAGAGACAGGGTCTCACTGAATTGCTTAGCGCCTCGCTATTGCTGAGGCTGGCTTTGAACTCGCGATTCTCCTGTCTCCGAATAATCATATTTTGAAGAGAAAGAATTCAACTACTTCATGATTTACTGTTTATAAGCAAATAATAGCTATTTCTTAAATCGGGTGACAGGCACTTGGATATCAGTTTAATTATTATTCTTTAAAATGGACATATTTTTTCATACACTTAGGTATATAGTTTCTATTGAGGATAAAGGTTTTTAAATTTTTGTGAATTTAAAAAAAAATAGCATGCATGCAGTTTTTGTTTCATATCGTTGAATCAGATCATCTCAGGGAATCCAAGGCATAAGCCCCTGGTTATTTTTTCTTTCAGGTAAATCTTGTGTTTTTGTCCTTCCCCTCTTTACCTTGCCCCAGTTGCCTCCTCATCTTAGATCTGGGTGCCTCCCCAAGAAATCTCTTTTGTTTCTGGAGAGAGGACTTCATTCTAAGAACCAAAGTCCCAAGCCCCAACTCGTCACTTGCTGACATGTGACTCTGGCTGAGTCAGTTCCGCTCTTTGAGAGTCAGTCTCCTCACCTATAAAGTGAGAGTAATACAATCTACTCTACCTATCTGATAGACTTTTGTTATGATTGAAATTAGTCAAAAGAAGCAAGTGTGTCTTGGAAATCGTTAAATCATAGAGAAGAAGCCTAGCAGTCTGTGGAATGGGTGGGGACTTGTGAAGTTAGCCTCCCTGATCTGCCAGTTGCTTTCTGTGTGACTGTATACAAATGACTTAGCCTCTCTGAGCCTTATTTCCTTAGTTTCCTCCTCTGAAAAACTGCAGATGTCAGTAGTGACTGCCTCGCAGGGCTGTTGTGCATATTCAGTGAGAGGGAGTGCTCAGCCCTCCTTACAAAGCTTACTCCATATTCATTATTTGATAATTTCAAGGAGTCAAATAGCTAAACTTCAAATCCTAATTTTGCCATTTACTACCTCTGGGGCCCGGGTCAAGTCACTACATCTTCCTGCCTCAGTTTCTCCAAGAGGAAAAATCGCCACCTCTACCTCCCTTGCAAATGGTATAAGTCCCAGTGAGAATATGGTTGTGGAAGCAGGTGGTGAAGACTGAATTGCTGGTCATCTTTCAGTGATGAAGAGCTCAACTTCACCTGCAGGAAGAAGGAATGAATGTTCCCCAAGTGGTTCCTCCCCAGACTGTCTCTGAAGACAAAGATTGAAAACCGAGCAGCAAGTCTACGCACGCACGCTGTCCCGAAGGCCTTTGTCAGAGGGGGGCTACAAGATGAGCCCAGCCATCCAGCCCCCCACTGGACACTCACTTTCCCCGTTCACTCAGAAACACTTTCCAGCTGCTCTGCATCCCAGTAACCTCACGGGCATCTATGTTGAGGTACTTGGTGTCCAAACAGTTTTCCACCAGGACTTGGATGCAGCGGCCACCTGGCGCAGCCCCCAAGTGGCCCTGAGTTCCCAGCGCACCCGGCCCAGACTTTGTGTACATCCTGGCACTGGCCACAAACAGTGTTTTGTCAAAAGCTTCCTGAGAAAGTTGCGTTGCATTCAATTCTGCTGAAAGGGACCCGAGATGACAAATACCTCCCTCATTTAATTACAGACACAGTCAGCAAATTCATGGAAAAAGACGAAGCCTGGCCGAGGAAAGAGCAAAGCTCAATCATTTTCTCAGCCCCTGCATCTGGCCGGAGTTCCCTACCTAGCACTTAGCAACTGTGGCCACCCCAGTTTCAACCATCCCCCTGGAAAATGCCTTATTTCTGCAGAACAGTTCCAATTCAGGTGCCCAAAATCAGGTAAAGGAGGAATTGCATTTGGCAAGAATTCATCAATGGCTGGGAATTTAATAAAGATTGTGAAGTTGAGGGATGTATTTACATTTTTCATCTAGGTTTATATCTGCAAAAGAGAAGTGAGGCAAACAAAAATGGTCTGAATAAGTCAAATTTAAAAAAAAAAATCCACCCACTCAAAATCATTGTCTTAATCAAGATTAAGACAATCTCCTTAATCATTGTCTTCAATAGCTTGAGAGAAAAGCATACTTTTGCAGCTACAAAGAAACTTAGCCATCAGCCAGATGCCTAAAAAGGGGAGCTGGCTTGCCCTTGCTCTCTCCTAAAGAGACAGGTGAAGCCCACATCCCCCAGATCCTTAAGTGGCCTTGGAGTGGACGGAGCCAGCATTCCACCTCTCTCTGCATGGGCGAAGAGATGCTTAGGGCTCCAGTTCAATGTGCAGACCCTAAACTCACAAAAACCCATTGTAGCAGGCCAGAGTGTCCCTCTGGGAGATGGATGCTGGCCACCCTCTTTCCATCCTGCTGTGCTGGTGACGTGTGCATTGCCCACCCTGGAAACTTGCTGTTTGAGAGATCTCCTCCCCCAGGCCTAGGAATTAGCATTCTCCTCCCTGGTCTACAGAACCTGAGGAAGGGACAAGCCCTAGACCCTAGACCATGGCCCCACCTCGCCTCAGAGCTGGGCTGAAGAAAGAACTAGTCAGGACATCAAAAGAGCTGTTTCCATCTCTGTTACTGACCCTGCGCCCTTTCTGTCCCCTTTCTGGGCCACAGTTTTGTTAGCTATAAAATGGATGATAACTACTACCTTAGATAATCTACTACCAGATTATCTAAGTACTGCTCACCAGGTCAGACGTGTCCACGAAGACTCTCCTCCAGATAGTTCCTACCATGGTGAGCCACTTGGACAGTGGCCTGGGCAGTCACTTCACTTGTCTGTCCATTCATCAATCCATCCATTATTGGACAAGTTCTGTTCTCAGGCATTTTGAAGACTGGATTTGGCTGGGTAAGTGTAGGATGGGAGGCTGACAGAAATCCTGCCCCCTGGGAGGACAGCATACAACCTCCCGTGCTAACAGACTCTCCACAAAACCAGCTCGACGGCCTGGCAAGCGTCCTAACCATGAGTGCCGTGGATGTCCTGTATCTGTACGATCCTTTCACATCCTGACATCATCTCAGCAAAGCAGGCAGGACACAGCATTCTACCTTCCTTCGCAAATGAGAAGAGGTTAAGTGACTTGACAGGACCACGCAGCTAGCAGAAGGTGGAACTGAGGTTCAAACCCAAGGTCTTTGGGGCCCAGGGGTCTAGATTTCCACCCACCTTGCTCCTTATTGCTGGGTGTCTCTGGGGTTCAGACCAAGGGGCGTGTCTCATTTCCCAGAGGCTGTGAGGATGGGGGCCATCTGCCCCAGCGGTGTGGGTTCCACTCTTCCATTTCTAAGTGTTGTGATCTTGGGCAAATGCACACAGCATGCTGCTCACCACGTTAGCCATTTCAAACTGAAGAATTCAGTGCCACCAAGTACGTTCACTGAGTCCCACCATCCTGGCTATCTAGTGCTCCATCATTTTCATCCCCCAAAAGAAAGCCCTGCACCTATTAAGCAGTCACTCCCTGGTTCCTCTCTGTCCCCAGTCCCCAGCCCTGGTAAGTACCCATCTGCCTCCTTGGCCAGGTTCCTAACCTCTGAGTCTCAGTTTCCTGGTGAAGAACAATGGCACTCACCTCCCCGGGGCCGTGAGCATGAGTTGGGTAACCAGGTGGCACTGAGCACAAGTGGAAGTGTGGCACTGGTCACAGTTTGTAGACTTACTCTGTGATGGGCTTCTGGAAAGGACCCTCTTGGCCATGAGCAGAGCTGCTTCACCTGGCCGATGTCCTGGCTTCCAGGAGGGGTCCACAGTGCAGAGTACTTTGTGAACGGGGCCTCTGACACTGAGATGCTGGGAGACTTCACCACCGCTCAGGCCAGGTGGCCATGAGTAGGGCAGGGAAGCCAGAGGTCCTGTGGCTGGTACGGTTGGGCAGTTTGTGGACACCTCATTATCACAAGTACCCAGGCAAGTTCCTAGGTGAGAATAAAAGAAGGAAACGCGACTTCAGGACCTTCTGATGACTAGGCTATGCCCAAGAACCCCCTGGACACCTGCTCCAGGCTCCAGGTGCTGCCTGGCTGCAGATGGTGGCGAGGAGAGGTGGGGACTCTAAGTCCCACTCAGTGTCCAGAGCTGGTGAGGGTAGGGGTGGTGGTGGTGTGAGGTGGACATGGCAGCTGGCAGCACCCAGCAGGGAGCAGTTTGAAGGTGCATATCAGGAACCTCCAAACCTTCATACCAACCCTTGGTCTAAATGGCTTCTAAACCATGCAAAGGAGGACGCTAGGCCCTGTTGCATGATGGATTGAGTAATTCAGATTAAATGTATTTGCAATTTTTCTAATACTTTTAATGGGGTAATCTGACCTATATCTGTGCAGTATTTAAGAACATAGGCTTAGTAAATAAATGAATGGTATACATACACCAAAAACAAAAAAAAACAAGTTGTGCACAGTGGCGCACGCCTGTAATCCCAGCACTTTGGGAGGCTGAGACAGGAGAATTGAGAGTTCAAAGCCAGCCTCAGCCACGGCGAGGCACTAAGCAACTCAGTGAGACGCTGCCTCTACATAAAACACAAAATAGGGCTGGGGATCAGTGCTCGAGTACCCCCGAGTTCATTCCCCAGTACCAAAACAAACAAACAAACAAAAAATGAAGGAGGGGAACATTTGGCATTAACAGTAGCCAACAGAACATCTTCCAGCTTTCTTTTGGAAGATTCACTAATTCTAAAGTAGATGAATCTGGATTGTGAGAATCCTAAATGTTGCCTCCTGGCACTCTAAACCTTGTCTCATAAAGTAACAAGTGTCCTGAAAATCGATGAACATTTCCTTTCCCTCACCCTAATCTGAGTTAGAGACCAGGATATGAAAAGTTGGACAGCTGTGTCTCTAACTCATGGTGACTGATCTCTGAGGCAAGGTGCTTTTTTCTCTTAATTCTCCTGTCTTTCTAAATTCAGACAGAATTATAAATTCCTAGAAGAAAACTGAATAGGAAAAAGAGAGGAATATACTCTAAATGCACTGCATTCTGGGAAGTGAGATTTTTATGGGCAGAAAAGAACACTAGCAGCAATGCATGATGGGAACTTAATGTACCATGTTGATCCAGAGTATTAGAAAACCAGGCACTGATAATAAAAAGTGATGTCACCTAATCAGTGTAAACCAGTGAAAGGTGAGAGCCTATTAGACACCAAAAGCTGTGCTGAGAGACTTACCCTTCAGTTTTCTAAGAAACATTCCCAGTCATAATGTAAACAGACAGAAAACAGTGCCAAGAACCTGTGGTGTCTTTTCCCTGATAAGTTGAATCTGAAAAGACTTGCTTTGCTTTTGAAGGGATGTACAGTGAAAAGCACCCAGATCTATCCTGGCAATTTTTTTTTAATTCCAAGAAAAAAATACTTTTTAGGCATTCAAGCAGAGAAAACCAGTCCCCTACGAATGAACAATGACTGTGCTAGCCTCAGATCTCTCTTGAGCATCACTTTGTAGTTTCAAGGGAGAAAAGTAGTAGCCCCAGGATTTTATACCCAGCTAAATTCCATCATTATCAAAGCAACAGAGGCCCATCCTCAGCAAGTTTCCAATTCCTTGCCTTCTTCAGAGTATCAGAAAGTGTTCCATCAGGCTGAGACTTGAAGGCATAATAGAGGTGTGTCGAAGATTGTGTACCAAGGGAACAAAAGGAAACAAAAAAAGAGACAAAGAGAGAGTAAGACGGTCAATGAGATTGTGCAAGACCAAGCATTTATTATATCAGTATGCACACACAGAGAATCTATGTGCTGTTTTCAAGAAATATATATTTAATCTTAATATAATACAAATAAAAGGAGGATCAAAGCTACGACAGGCAAACACAAGTACAAAATAAAGGGTCATATTTTTTTTTTTTTAATACTGGCAATTGAACTCGGAGGCACTTAACCACTGAGCCTCATCCCAAGCCCTTTTTGTTTTTTTATTTTGAGACAGGATCTTGCTAAGTTGCTTAGAGCCTTGCTAAGTTGCTGAGGCTGACTTTGAACTTGTGATGTTCCTGCCTCAGCCTCCCCAGTCACTGGGAATCCAGGTGTATTCCACTGTGCCCAGCGGGTCATATCTTAATATCAAGCAAGATATAATACAAAACTAAAAGCAATAAAATGACAAAGAGATTTACTTTATATTGACAAATATTTCAGTCCTCAATTCACACAATGAATATCCAGTAAGTACCTGCTATTTGTATTAGGCAAGGATACACATTGCTGGAAAATAAAAATCATGATGAACCTTTATACTCAAAACAACATAAAATCAAAGCATCAAAGCAGACACTGTTGAAAAACACGGAGAAATGGTCAGAGGCAATAGAGAAAAACTTAGTAAACCTCTCAGCTTTTGATAGGACCAAGTCAGCAAAAATAGGAAGCATCTGGAAATATAATTAGCTTCATTATATTTTCATAATCTATTATGCATAAGTAGTTTAATAAAGGATTCTATCACTTACAACTAGAGACTGCATCTTTTTTCTCTCTCAGCACCAAGGACTTTTACAAGAGTTTACTCTATAAAAGCCCCAAAAGAAAATCTCAATAATTTGTCAAAGCAAACACTGTACAGGCCAAATTCTCAAAACAATGCAATAAAAGTAGATACAACAAAACTACAAATTAAAATTTAAAATTCTCTTGGAAATAGATCCCTGATTAGGGATTAACTGGAGCCCTGATCACAGTCTGTTCAGAAACTAATTTGGTTGTGTGAAATAAGGTAGGGAGCCCAGAAGCGTGGGTCTTTAAGTTAGGGTGCTGATGCTAGCATCCCTGGTGTTGCGGATGCTGAAGGAAGAAGGCCTGGGGAACACGCAGGATGCACTGGATAGCCATCAGTCAGGGAAGAGTACTGATGTTAGGAGTCCTTTAGTCCTGAGTTCGAGTCCTGCTTCCACCTCTTATTGGGTATGGTGGATAACTCAATATGACCCCATTTCTCAGCTACAGTCTGCTTATTCATAACCAATGGCATTGATCTGCATTAGGGGGTTCTCAACACTCTCTGGGCATCAACCTCACCTAGAAAGTCTTAAAATAATACAGCGGCTTGGCCTCTAGGTCCAGAAATTCTGACTTGGTTGATCTGGAGTGGGGTCAAGTTACCAGATTTTTAAAAATCTCCGCAAATGATTCCAACGTGCAGCCAGGATAGAGAACCCCCAAACCGGGTGATTTCTTAGATTCACTTGAGTTCTGAAGTTCAGCACCTGAGCCTGCCCATGGAAGAAGGTTTCGGAAAGCTAAAGCCAGAGAAAGAGAGACGCACAGCAATCCAATCAAAGTGTGCATTATCTCAAATGGTGCAGAAAATGCCGGTGCCAGTTAATATTTTGCACCCAACATGATTTAGACCTGGGGCACATATTGTCCTCCAAGCTCATGGTAAACACAATGGGCCATTTATTCACTGAACAGTAACCACCGTAATTACCTACAGGGCAACATATGAGGTTGTTTGAGCAACAATTAATTGTGGACCTGGAGCTAATGGGACAATAACGGTAAAGTATCAACCAGAGTGTGATTCAGAAATCACATCAGAAAACCAATATTTCCTAAATTGTATTAGATAAGCATTTTTGGGGATGCGATGGCATGCATAATGTCCCAGGTTCTGAAAAGAGATGCTCTGGATTTTTTGAAGCTTGCAGGGTGGTTTGAATCATGAGAAAAAAAATCATGGACACTCGGTTGGAGGGGACTGTATAGGCTACTCTTTGTGAATCCTCTTTGTGAATCTGTTAAAGCTATGAAATCTTTTTTCATAAAAAAAGATTTGTATATTTGTATGCACATATGCACTCACACGAACTTTTTCCTGCTACAGGAAAAAGTCAGCCTGTCCTGGACTTTCACCAACTGTGAGGTGTCTCTGTGGGGATCTTAGAAATTGATTTCTCTAGGCACTCTCTAGCTTCAGGCAATGGCTGACAGGTGCTGCATGGTCAGCTGCAACAGATTGGATCTGCAGGGGCTGCAGAGTGGACACAGGACCTCCAGGGATCCGAGGGAGTGACTGTCTGCACTCTGATCCAGACCAGGGAAAAGGATAGATCTCTACAGCTCGCCCTCCTGGAGTCCTGGGAGAAAGTGCTTCTCAGGTGGGAGAAGCAGCAGTGAAGGGTCTACCTCTGGGGCAGAAGAGTGCAGGATGTTGTTTCCCTGGCTGCTGAAACTAGATTCTGGGAGGTATTGAATCTAGAGCTGCTGCTAAGACAAGCAAGGGTGCAGGAGGAAGCTGGCGACCGTGAAAATGGAGCTAGCTGCAGCCATGCCCTTTCTGGATCAAAGGTTTAATGATGCCAAAGAAAGGAGAGAAGGGGGGGAAGGAGAAAGGGAGGGAGGGAGAAAGAACAGATCAGAAGAAACCATGAGTAATTCTTTCATAATCTCAGAGTAGGGAAGGCCTTTCTAAATATGACACAAAACCTGAAAATGTAAGTGAAAAAAATGATAAATTCATTCACTTAAAAAAAAAAAAAAACACTTTTAGCTGGGCATGGTGGTGCACAGCAAGCAGCTCAGGAGGCTGAGGCAGGAGGATTGTGAGTTCAAAGCCAGCCTCAGCAACTCAGCAAGACCCTGTCCCTAAATAAAATACAAAAAAGGGGGATGCAGCTCAGTGGTTAAGCACCCCTGGATTCAATCCCTGGTATCAAAAAAATAATAATAACATTTTTGCATGAAAAATGACACATCAAAAGATAAAGTATAAACTGGATCAAAACAATAAGCAACTTATATCACAAAGGGCTAATTTCTTTAATATAGATCACTTTTCTACAAACAGATAAGGAAAACCAAGAGTCAAATTGGAAAATGGACAAAGGATGGGAACAGTTTCCAGAAAGGAACTAAAAAAAATGCTGCTAAACATAGGATGGAAGACTCAGCCTCACTCACAATGAGATAAATGCAAATTAGAACTAGGAGATGGCATTTCCCCACCATCACCCTGCAGAGATCAAAAAGGCTGATAACCACCTTCTGTGGAAGAGGCCCAGGAAAAGGAGAGCAGAGATCAGAGGAAGTGTCAGGGCATTGGTGACATTTAAGCTGGACAGATCATTAAAATCCAAACTTAACAACTTACTGGCACTTAAAGAAGAAATAATAAAGGGAAAGACGGATAGATTTGACCACCCACACCCAGCGTGCAAAAGGTAAGCAGAGGCCCTTGCCATAGCTCTAACAGCCTGACCTGAATCCTGTACGTATAAAAAGTCTTCATTAAATTCAATTAGAAAAGCATTACAAGACCCTCAAAAAGAAGGACATAGAAAAGAAGTTCCTTAAATAGGACACACTCCTTGTTAACAACCACATGGAAAAAAGCTCAACGTCATGAGTAACCGTGAATGCAATGATTCAGGTTTTTTTAAGTGATCATTCATTATAAAATTAAATAGAAAAATGTTCTATTCCCTGTTGACAAGAATGTGGTGAAATTGGCCCTCTAATTATACCTGACTAGCAGATATGCAAATCGATAAAATTCTTTGGGGAAATAAGTACAGTCTAAAGGTTCATTTCTCATCTTTTTTTTTTTTTTTTTTTGGTATCAGAGATTGAACACAGGGGAGCTTAACCACTAAGCCACATCTCCAGCCCTTTGTTATATTTTATTTTGAGACAGGGTCTTGCTGAGTTGCTTAGGGCCTTGCTGAGTTGCTTAGGGCCTCGCTAAGTTGCAAAGCCTAACTTTGTACTTGTAATCCTCCTGCCTCAGCCTCCTGAGCAGCTGGGATTACAGGCATGCACCACTGTGCCCGGCTTCATTTCCTCTCTTTATCTGGGAAATTTTAAATCACAGACTCTGTCCTACAGAATAATCCTAAAATATAGGGGAAGGTGCTATACACAAAGGTACCTGTAGAATAATTGGACAAATTACAAACAAGGCCCCCCAAATTAGAGAGGACTCAGTAAATTGAGATACGTTCATATACTGGAATATTATGCAGCTATTAATATGTTGACAGAGTTTTTAACGGGGATGGTTAAATGTTTATAGAACAATGTTAACTGGGGAAAAAACAGTTCAATTGCATATGTAGAATGATTTCAAGAAACTTTTGAAAAAAGTCCAAACTGTGCATAAAGATGGGAAGGAAACAGACCTCACATTAACGGTGGTTCTTTGGTAGCTCCCTGATTATTTTTTTCCTTCTTTCTCCTAAATTTGCACTTTTTAACCATCTCTTAAATTTTGATGTATTACTCTTAACCATCAAAAGCCTCAAAAAATATCTTGCACCCTGTGTTTCTGTCTCAAGACAGGATTACAGGCCTCATCTCCACTGTTAGAAAGGATGCTTAGTAAAAAAAAAAGGATGCTAACACCATCTCTTTTGTGTTTTTCTTTTTTTCCAGCTTTCCTTTGCTGCAACCACACCTGTTCTAGCTGATAAGAAAAAATACCCTTACTTCTTCCGGACGGTGCCATCAGACAACGCGGTGAACCCCGCGATCCTGAAGCTGCTCAAGCACTACCACTGGAAGCGCGTGGGCACGCTCACTCAGGACGTGCAGAGGTTCTCGGAGGTAGGCCCCGCCCCTACGCCCCAGGGCCTGGGCTCATCCCAGGGCTGCATGACTGACAGCACCGGGCTGCCCTGCTTGATTTCATCAGCACCATGGAGGCTGCTTGACCTCTGACGGAACAGAGCTGGTAGCTGAGGAGTGTGCCTGGGGCCTGTGGGAACATGCAGCCTGGGTGGCTCTAGAGGGGAGTGAGACCTTCCCTGTCACTCTTCCTCTTACTCCTGCAAGGCCTGGTGGGCTTGTCCTGGTTACTGATGACATAGTGACCATCTGAAAGCCTGTGTGGCTCTAGTAGGTTTGCTCCTGTGAGCAGAGTTTGAGGGAGGAATTGGCTTGGAACCAAGACTCCTGGGTCATCTTGGATTGGGCTTTGTGTTGTTGTTGTTTTTAACAATGGTTTACAAGCATGCATAAACACATTGTGCTTTGTTTTGTTTCATAAAAAAATGCAAAAACATGGTAACAGTGTTGTTTTCTCCAATTGCCCTGTCCCACCCTTTCTCCCAGGTCCCCCCATTTTCAGTTTGGTGCTAATCTGCCTAGACTTTTTTCAATGTATTTGTTTAAACCTAAGTGACTTCATACCATATATATTTTGCTTTTTTATTTGCTTTGCAACAAATCTCAGAGGTCCTACTGATCTCGAGTTCTGACAGCGCATGGTGTTGTCAATGGATGTATTGTAACTTATTAAACCCGCCCCCAGGGATGCTTATGGCCTTTTGGTAACACAAGCAACACCTTCGAGCACAGGTGTGCACCTCGGCAATAGATTTCTAGAAATGGAATTACAGGGCCATTTAAAATTTTGAGAGGGACTAATGTCCAACAGATCTGCTCCAATTTCTAGTGCCACTGTTGGCACTTGCAAATTCCCGTTCCCACACACCCTTACTAACCATGGATCGTAGCGAATATTTAAAAAGTTATCCCCCTTCATGTGAGTGCAAAGTGGTCTCTGGTCCTTTTTCCCCCCTCCATCCTTTGCTTTGTATCTCCTCCTTTGTCTTGCTTTTTTTTTTTTTTTTGTACCAGGGGCAGTTTAACACTGAGCCACATCCCCAGCACTTTTTGTATTTTATTTAAAGACAGGGTCTGATTGAGTGGCTTAGGGCCTCGCTAAGTTGGTGAGGTTGGCTTTGAACTCTTGATCCTCCTGCCTCAGCCTCCTGAGCTGCTGGGATTTACAGGCATGTACCACTGGGCCTAGCCCCATATATACTCTTGATACTTGGAGCCTCCCCCAAACCAAGACATCCCAGGTGTACATGGGTGGCAGCCCAGGGGAAACAAACTTGGCTATGGGGAATCTCCATGCATGATTCAGGTGTCCAGGCAAAACTTAAAGGGAGAGTGAGGGAACTCACACACTCTCCTGCCAGCCTAGGAAGGTAGAAGTTCCAGGTGAGGGGGCTGCCAAGGTAGGGCAGAGCAGGGCTGGGAATCCAGCTGAGTGCTTACCTTTCTGAGGCTCTCCATGCAGAGGAGAAGCCATTTGATGTTGTCCCTGTGATACCTGAATCTCTGAGCCATAATTTCCTCCCCTAGAAGTCAAATAGGGCTAGTAACCCTTTGCATGCCTCCCTACAGGGTTTTTGCCAAAATCCAATCTGTAATGAATTTTAAAAAAAATTTTTTAGTTATAGATGGATGCAATATCTTTATTTATTTTTATGTGGTGCTGAGAATCGAACCCAGTGCCTCACATGTGTGAGACAAGCGCTCTGCCACTGAGCCACAACCCCAGACCTCTAATGAATTTGATAGAGATTTATAAGCTATAAATTTCATGCACAAAAAGGATGTTTGGGGAGGTGCTTGGAAAGCAGAGGTGTTTTGTCCCCAATTGTCCATGGTGATCTGAACAAGGTAGGTTTTTCCCAGGAACATCTTGCCCTCGTCTTCCACCTCTCTGCCTCTCATCCCCTAGGAGGAAGCCCAAAAGGAACTTGACCTCCAGTGGGGACAACTCATTGCCAAACACCAAAGAGGCTTTTGCTGGCAGACTGCCCTCTGTAGAGCACCAGCAAATGTTCTAAAATGAGAGTGAAACAGGCTAATCATGGTGGGGGCAAGGGTTAGACCCCTGGCCCCATTAACCCCAGACCCTGCAGAGACTTGAGGGTACTTGCTTCTTTCTAATAGGGCCTTTGGCTGTTAGAGTCTGAAGGGCCCTTACAGAGACCTCCCCCAATCTCCTCATTGTGTAGAAAGAGAAACTAAAGCCATGAGAGGGGAAGGGACAAAGTGCAGGGTCTCCAAGCACCTCTGAGTCATGAGAGATTGTTCACAGAATTCCTGGACTGAACTCCTGGCTCCTGAAACCTACTTAAGACTTTCTATCACTCTTTGTGTATATTGATAACTTTCAGAATCACATGGGAGCCACTCTGTGTAGCCTGAGGTTTGAAATTCCCACCAGGCTTGGTCTGCAGAGGAAAAATGATCAGCCCTGATGTTGGTTGAGTGCTTCATAGAGCCTCAGATTGTTCTGACAGCTAGCTGCCCTGTAGGGAGCCGTGATAGCTCCCATTTTGCAGATGAGGAAACTGAGGTGGGCAGAGGGTGGGTGGCTTTTCACCGCAGGGCACATGCTGGTAAAGAAGCCAGCCAGACTGGATGCCTGGCCGTCCAGAATATAAGTCCGTGTGTTCTCTATTATACTGTCCTCCCTAGGATCTAGTCTTGACAGGTAGGTAGGTACCATATCTCCATCCCATATAACCATGATAGGCCTCTCCGAGGTGTTTCAGGGTATTTCCATGGGAAGTCTTTTTTCCCAGGACAGGATGTTACTTAGTGGCAGTTCTGGCAAGGACCTCTTTTGATTTAAACCCATCAGCCCAGATGACTCCTCTCTGTGCCCAAGGGCTTTGGCATCCCTGTGCCTATGTCTGGGCTGCATTACTGAAGTACAACCCCTGGAAGCTTGCCAGGGCTAACAGCTTTTCATGAGTGCAAAGGAAACTGGATTCCTTTTATGAAACTGGTCGATGAACAGTATCAAACACTTTTGTTCTGGATGGGTGCACTGGGGGGAATGTCAAGTGAAAGCAAGCTTGAAGTTGGAGGGGCGAGGCAATGGAGAGGGGACCTTCATCCCGTAAGAGCTGAGGCATTGGGATGTGGAAGCTGGGAATGTCTGAGGGCCCTCCCAACTTTGGGACCAGCTGCTCCTATGAGCCCCCAATCTCTGAGATTTAAGACTAGTGCATGATGGCCCAGAGGCAGCTCTGCACTTGGATCAGATGTACTGATCTCTAGGGCTCCGTTTTACCCAGGGATGGCTGTGTGACCTCAGGCAGTGCACTTCACCTTGCTGACACTTGGGTGTAAAAGACCTAGGCTTTTTGCTTTGGAGGACTAGAGCTGAATGGAAGTGGCTCTGTAATTAGTAGCACACTTCCTACCAGGTTCTCAACTCTGGTTGCCCAGTGGACTCACCAATGGAATTTTGATTCTGTTTTCTTATTTTAAAATCCAAGACAAAATTTAAATTCCCTTAGTCAGATTTATTTTTCTTTTCATTTTTTTTCACTTTCAACAACTTTTGAGATACAATTTACATAACACATAGTTTGTCCATTCTTAGTGTACAGTTCTATTATTTTAAATACACTTACATGGTTGTGTAATTATCACCACAATCCAATTCTAGAACATTCCTGTCACTCCAAAAGCTCCACTGTGCTCATTTGTAGTCAGTTCCACCCCCAGCCTGCTTTTATAGCTTTGCCTTCTCTAGAAATTTCATGTAAATGGGATTATATAGCATGTGTCTTTGTTTCCTTCACTTAGCCAATGTTTTGGGGGTTCATCCATATTGTGGCATGTGTCAGAAGTTTGTTTCTCTCTAATGCTGAGTAATACTCCCCTGTTTGGACAGAGCATCTCTGGGGAGCTTTAGCATTCCTGATGTGCAGGCCACCTCCTGGAACAGCAGCATCAGTGCCTGCTCAAGCCCTAGGGTGACTTCAACCTGCAGCCAGCGTTGAGAATTACTGCCCTGTGCAATTGGCTTGGTCAGGAGTTCAGGGTGGGAAATGACCTCCCTCTTGTGTAAGAGTCCTTGAGCTTAGAGCAGCCCAGTCTCCTTGGTGGCCTGATGGCCCTCAGAAGACTATGGAGAAGACAAAGGTGGGGATACTGATGAAGAGTTAAGGGTGCTGCAGAGAGGGTGGTACATGGGGTTCAGGGTGAGAAGAAGTGAGCAGGCCGGTAGCCTGTAGGCCCCAGGAAGGTAGAGCTCTGGAAGGCTCTGGAAGACTGCAGCTGTGGGAGCAAAGCTTGGGGGTGGGATGGTCAGAGCCAGAAGAGGAAAGTAGGGACTGACGGCATGTAGGACTGAGAGCGTGGGCCTTGGCTGTGTGCCAGCAGCTAAAGTGGAATGGAGGCGCAGGTCCCTGGAAATAGGACCCAGGAAATGAGAGGCCAAGTACTGAACGAGGTCCACAGAGGCACTGCAGGCCAGGTTGGAGGCGGGGGTGGGGTGGGGTGGAGATGGAGACCTAGGAGGACCAGCAGAGGACAAGAGGGGATTGGGGCCTCCCCCCAACTCCAGGCCCATGACTCCCAAACCATCCTCATGAAGTAATTCACTCGGTTCTCCACCCTGTGACACAACTCACCTGCAAAAGAACCTTAGGCCAATCACTTGCCCTTTCTGAGCCTCGGTCTTCCCTCCTGTAAGATGAGAGAGTTGGGCCAATGGACCTTGAATGCAAAGGATCTGTGACTGTAGAAAGAGGGCTTAGAGAGGTCCAGCCCTTCACCCTGATCCTGTCATCACCAGGGGGGTGGTGGTGGGAATGACTTGGCCTCTTTGCGCCTCAGTTTTGTTCTTTTTTTTTTTAAGACTTTATTTTTATTTTCAGAGCAATGTTGGGTTCTCAGAGAGGAAGGCAGAGATTTCCTATATATCCCCTGCCCCATGTGATCAGGGCCTCAGCCATTATCCACCTCCTTCCCACAATGGGGCATTGGTTCCCGCTGATGAACCGACCTGGGGGTGTTGTAATCACAGACATCCACAGATTACATTGGGGCTTATCGTTAGTATTGTACATTCTGTGAATTTGGGCCGTGTGTGCTGACATGTAGCCATAATTACAGTATCTTACAGTGGTTTTATTGTCCTAAAAATCCTGCCATTTCACTATTCTCCACATCTTTCCCTATTCCATTTCTTATATATAGTTGGATCATACAGAATGCAGCCTTTTCAGATTGATTTCTTTTACTTACTTAGCAGGCATTTAACTTCTCCATGTCTTTTCTTGTCTTGACATTCACTTCTTTTTTAGTGCACAATAATTTTTCATTGTTTGGATATTCACTTATCCAGCTACTGACCAAAAGACATCTTGGTTGCTTCCAAGTTTTGCCCATTATGAATAAAGCTGCATAAGCCTAGGTGTTTGTCTAGACTAAGTTTTCAACTCCATTGGGTAAATACCAGGGAGCTCGATTGCTGAATCAAATGCTAAGAGTATGTTTAGTTTGGTCAGAAACTGACAGATTGTCTTCCAAAGTGTCTGTACCATTTTGTGACTCCCACCAGCAATGAATGAGAGTTCCGGTTGCTCCACCTCCCTGCCAGCATCTGATGCTGTCAATGTTCTGGATTTGGCCATTTTAAGAGGTGTTCAGTGATCCCTCTATTGTTTTAATTTTCTTTCTCTGATGACATAGGATGTAGAGTGTCATTTTGTATACTTGTTTTCCATCTTTCTTGGCATATGGAAATAATCATAGTACCTACCTTTTAGTCTCTTGAGGAGTAAATGATAGGTCACATAAAGCACTAAGAAAAGAGCTGGATCATTCAAAGTACCATGCAAGGGACAGCTGATATTTTTATTATCATCCAGAATCTAGTTCCTTAGCCAGTGGCTGCCCCCACTCAGGAACCCCACTATGTGGCTGGATTTCTGTGCCTGGAACAAACACTCTCCATACCTCTCATCCCTCCAAACAGGCTCCAGGACTCCCTACCTGCTGGCTGATCTTCAGTGAGCTCGAGGCTGCTGGAGCTGACCTTTCCTTACCAGGGACCTCCCTCAAGTGGCCCGACCTACCAAGGCCCTTGATCTGCCTGAGACCAAAAGGTCGCCATCTGCAGAGCTTCGTCTTCAAAGTACCTGCCCTTTCAGGCTCTCCAGGGCTCTGTCTGGCCCCTTGGAACCTCTCCCACTTGCCAAGTTGCCATCTGCCCCACCATAGGGGTCTCTGAGCTCCTCCAAAGTCCCTGCTCGCTCTTTTGGAGTAGCAGCCTGGGAGAGACAGCCTTGCTGCAGAGGGCAGGGAGAGCCCATGATGTGTTGAAGCCAGTGGGTGGGTAGGGAGTCATCCTTGTTAGAATCCACAGCTCTTTCCTGCCCCTCTGAGCAGGAACCAGCCCCTTAGTATGGTTTAAGAAGACCCTTCATGCCACCAGGCCCCAGCCACCCTGTAAGGACTCCTCTATCACACCTCTGGTCACTTCTTCCTCACCCCTTTGGTCCAGCCATACCTCCACACAGGCATGTCTCTCAGCAGGAGCATCCTCTCCCATTCCACCCACCTCCCTCCCCAGTGGGATCAGGCATGCTGCCAGGGCCTGTATGCCTACTTCCCTGGGGTCTTCAGGACATGGGCTCTTGGTGCCATAAAGTGTAAGACACCACCTGCTCCCTCATCTCTCTTCTGTGGCCAACACTGATCTCTGTGTCCCCTTACCCTGTGTGATGGTCATGTGCATTCAATAAGAATTTCATCAATGGATTTATCTGTCCATTAATTCAGATTTTTTTTCTTTTTTTTTTTTTACCAGGGATTAAACTCAGGGCACTCAACCACTGAGCCACATCCCCAGCCCTATTTTGTGTTTTATGTAGACAGGGTCTCACTGAGTTGCTTAGTGCCTCACCATTGCTGAGGCTGGCTTTGAACTTGCAATCCTCCTGTCTCAGCCTCCCAAAATGCTGGGATTCCAGGCGTGCGCCACCATGCCTGGCTCATTAAATCAGATTCTTAGGGGCAAATGCAGTTATTTCTTCTCTGTTGGCCCGAGTCTGCCTGTACCTGGGATGGTGAGATGAGGATGGGAGATACAGGACAATCCCACCTGCCATCCGTACCTCTGTCCATTGCTCTCTGTCCTGATGGCCTCCTCCCGAGTCACCCGAGCCACAGAGATGGGAGGAGCCGCTAAGCCGGCCAGTCGGGCTCCCCAGGCACTCAGCCTAAGGCATGCTGTCATTTCTTAGCTTGACATCTTTTTTGGCTGTGATATTGTTTGCTCATGGGGATTCTCCTAGAGGTCTCAAGTTTCGGGCCTGTCACTGGAACCAGCAGTGACCAGGAACTTGCCACGTGGCCGCTTCTAAGTGATGTCGGTATGGGGAACAAACACATGTAGTTTGTGTCCGAGCACTTTTTCCTGGAGGTTCCTCCTGAGTAGTCAATGATTCAGCATCCTTTTTCTTTAGGATCACATAATCCCATCCTCTAGGGCAGTGGTTCTCAAAGCATGGTCCCTGGACCAGCAGAATCGGCAGCATCACCGCAGCTACATAGCAGTTGGACCCAGCAATTTGATCTGAAGCATACTGGGGTTTGAGATCCACTGTAGTGGAGGAAGGGTGACCTGAAGGTGAGACCACTGTGCCCTAAGCCCACTTTACCTGACCAAGGGCCAGGCACTCTAAGAGGGCCGACCCACCTCTGATCACCTCTGATGGTGTCCTTGGCTTCCCCCTGCTGCAGGCTCACCTGGATTGCGAGCACATCCACAGATCATTTATTATTAGGAGGGGACTCAGAATGGATCAGAGTCTAGTCCTAAGGGTCCTAGAGCCCCACCCCAGGCCCTAACTTTTATCTGAAGAACTTCCTGATGCTTTTAGGCGACTTGGCGACGCCCACGCGCACATCCTCTCCTTCCCTGCACACTCTGCACGGCCCCCTCCCCCTCTAGCGCTGGAAGGACCAGGCCTGCGTGGGCCAGCAGGAGCAGCTCCAGATCTGTGCCACCCACGCCAAGGTGTCTCTTTGTGGCAGCCTCTTTGGCATGTTTGGGGAAGTAGGTCCATTATTTACCAGAAAGTGATATGAATATGTGATGTGAATTTTTAAATTTTTAAATAGTGCTATATTTATGTTTTATATACTTTAAAAAGTTGATTTATTACCAGCTCATTTACTGTACCTCATGCATATTATTGCTTCGAGTAGAGCTCCTGTTGAAAAGTGAGACAGGTTAAAGGAAGATAAGTTAGAGATCACATGAGTGGTATACAGATAAGGTGAAAGGCCCCCAAGAGCACAGGAGTAATTAAAGTTTGGGGACCACTGGAATGAAGGAGGGCCTCTTGGCCACCTGTTCTTTTAACTCCTGGGTGGAGAAGTGGGCCCAGCAATAGGCTTTTCCAGGAAACCCTGATCTAGAGCAGTAACCAAGGGAGGGGCTTCTCCACCAAGGTCAAGAATTGGTCCCTCAGGCCTCTGCTCTCTGCTGAGGCCACAGGACAGACCCTGGGGTTTCTCCTGTGTGTGCCTGTGGAGAATGCAGCCCACTGACCCACCTGTTCCTGCAGAGTGGGAAGATCCTATCTGGGGAGCACCGTCGCCTCGGGGCCTCCAGTGTCCAGCCTGCAGTCCTGGCACCTTGGTGGAAGTATGTGCATATCAAAGGTTCTCTGTTCAGGGTGTCTGCATGGCTCAGCCTGCAGAAGAAAAGGCAGACCTCCAAGATGGAATCCTCAGTGTGCCTCTGAGCTCCTGCCCATGGAAGGGTGGAACATGGTGCTCCTCTCCCTCCACCCAGGCACAGCGAGGAAGTGCTGGCCCACCATGGTGCAGAGGAGAGCCCAGGTGCCTTATGGATGGTTGTCCCTAACACTCCTCACAGGTCCTCAGAGTGGAGTATGCGTGCCCTTTTCAGAAAGAGGCTGCCTGGTCTCCGCTCAGTGGCAACGTGACAGATGACTATGTCCTTGGCCCAGGCTGCATGGATCCTGGAACTCAGGGGTAAGAGACAGAGTGTGCCTTCTTGAGGACGCTTTTCAGGGGAAATGGCCATGCACAGTGACCTCCAAGCTCTCCCAGGGATCTTTCCCAGTGCCTTCTGCAGCCCTGGGCCAAGGTTCCCGGGGCATGACTCCAGCCCTGTGAAGCAGCTCTGCATCAGGAACTTTGGGTTAGGAAAGTGATTGTCCCACTGTCTACTACCATTTTTTGGAGTACCTACTGTGTGCTGGCATCACAGCCAGTCAGCCAGCATGGTGCCATCTGTTTTATAGAGGGATAGTCATGTGACTGTACAGCTAAGAGATCATTGTGTGTATGTGAACTCAGGCTTGTGCCTGCCCTGGTGGAGATGAGGCCAGGGATCTGGGGCCAGTACCCCTACCCTGACCCAGAAGCAGGAGGTGAGTGTGTAGGCTGACCAATCCCTCTCCCAGGGCACCACCTCACAGTCCTTGGGAGCTTTTGCCATAGGATTCTGCATTTAATTTTCATTCCTTTCCTTGCTCCCAGATCTCAGCACCTGGCATGCCCCTCCACACCTGCTCCTACAACACATCTCTGCCTTATTTTGGTTGGGCCTCTTGGCTGACAGGCAGTGCATCTTGTAGCATATGGGTTTTTCAGGGCTATTCTGGTACATTCTGGCTGCAAGTTCTCCCCCAGAGCCCATCTGCCAGGCTTGGGGAGCGCCAGAACCACATGAACAAAGCAGTGGAATGGGGAAGGTGTGTAGAACCTCCCCTGTTCAGGAGACTGAAGAGTCTGCTGGGGCTCCATAGCTGCATGCACAGGAGAATGAGTTGGGAGGAAACAAAGATGGCGAGGGCTCCACATGCCTCCAAGGTGGGACTTTGCCTGCCAGAAGTAGGGAGCCAGGGAAGTTTTATATACAGGAGCGAAATGGTAGCAATCTTAGGTGCAGACTGGGAGAAGCAGATCAGAGACTGGAAAACCAGCCAGCAGGCTACTGCAGTAATTCAAAAGAAAAAGCATAAGATCGTGGTTACTTTCTATACAAAAATGTCAAATTTTCTTGTTAGTTTTTGCTTTTTTATTTTAAAATATTATTCTTTTCTAACTGTAATATTGATATGTACTCAAGGCAGAAAACTTGGAAAACACAAAGGAGCAAAAAGGAAAATTAAAAATCAGTCATAACCTAATATATTAGTCTATTTTCTATTGCTATTGCAAAATACCTGAGGCTGGGTACTTTATTTTAAAAGAAGGTTTATTTAATTCACAGTTCTGCAGGTTCAAGGCATGGTGCCAGAATGGGTTTGAGTCTGGTGAAGACTCATTGTGGATGGCATCACAATGATGGGAGTGCAAGAGGGAGAGGTCACATGGCAAGTGGACCCTTCTTAGATACCCAACCAGGATCCCATGACAGCTACATAAACAATGCCTAGGGCAGTGCCTGGAATTACCTAATTACTTCCCACTGGGCCCCACCTCTTAAAGGTTCCACACCACCTCCTAACATTGCCACACGGGCCTCCAACCCATGACCCTTTTGGGAGACAAACTACATCCAAGCCACAGACCTACCCACTGAAAGATCACTGTTCATATCTAGGCTTACTTCATTACAGTTTTTTCAAGGTGCACAAATAAATGTGTATAAACAAATACATGCTCTTATTATAGAAGTAACTAAATTTAGCAATCCAAGGGGAATGTTTTCCCAGGTCAACAAATGTGACTCAGAATGACCACCCAGCACCAGTTGACTCTGGTACTGGTGATCCTCCAGGGAACTGTCTCCTCCTGGACCATAGCCCTCTGTAATGTGTTTTGGACTATATGGTCCTCCAGTCTCATTTATAAATACAGTCTGTTCCTTTCCTGTGTTCCAGTAATTCTACGAAGATTCTGTCCATTGATGGTCTTCTCAATTGCTTTAGAACTGCTAGAGATTTTTTTTTCTTAAAAAATTCTTTGTCATTTCAAGGAATTTGGAATGCAAAAGGAGGTAGCTGTGTATCTACTGTTACCATCTCTATCCAATCTCTGTTCAAAAAATCCTCCCCGTGCCTGTTCTATCAGGAAAGTGCCCATTACAGAACGTGGGAGTAGCTGCCAATTGCTACTGATTATAAACAATGATACAATAAACCCATACTTGAATTTTTGTTTGAACATCTCTGACTATTTTCTGTGGATAAGTTCCTAAAAAAAGCATGTGCACAGTTTTGAACCTTTTGTACATATTGCAAATTGTCCCCCAGAAAGATCACACCAATTTAGTTTCATTGCAGTATATGAAAGCAATTCTCGCCAACTTCGTGTATTATTCTTTTCTGATCTTTGGCAATTGCTATTTTAATTTGCATTTCTTTGATTACTATTGAGATTGAAGTTCTTTTTTACTAAGATTCTTGTTTCTGTTTCTTCTTTGTAAATTGGCAGTTCATGTTGGCACCTTTTCCAATTGGAGTGTTCTTTTTCTTACTGATTTATAAATATTCTTTTTTTAATTGTTTTATTTAGTTGTAGATGGACACAATACCTTTACTTTATTTATTTATGTGGTGCTGAGAATCGAACCCAGTGCCCCATGCATGCAAGACAAGCGCTCTACCACTGAGCCACAATCTCAGCCCCTGATTTATAAATATTCTTTATAAAGTAAGGCTATCAGCCCTTTGTCACATTTGTCAAAGATATTTCTCCGTGTTTCATGTGGCATTTAATTTTGTTTTTGTTGTTATTTGAGATATTGAAAATCTTAGCACTTGATCCAAATTTATCAACACCATTTTTCACCTTTAATGTTGTGCTAAGCAAGTTTTTTTTATCACAAGAAATTTTGTAAACATTCAATGGTTTTCTTCTATTGCTTTTATTACTTCATTTTTCAGTTTATCTGGAATTTCAATATATGATCTTTCTTCTGACTGTATAATCACTCAATTATTCTTTCAGCATTTAATTAATTGATCTCGTTTTAAATGCCTCTGCTAAATTTTATCTCATTATGACTCATTTAAAATGCCTATGCTAAATTTTGTCTTTAGAAAATAACATACTACATTTTATATATGTTTTGGACCATTTCTGTATGATAGAAATATAGTGCAAGTCACATATGTGATTTAAAATTTTCTACTAGTCACATTTTAAAAAGGAAAAAGAAGCAGGTAAAATTAATTTAACAATGCATTTTATTTAATGCAACATGTCCAAAACACTATCACTTCAAGTGTTCAGTAACCATGTATGGTCAGTGGCCACCAGGTTGGACAGTGCACAATTAGACTGTTCCTGAGTGGTCAAATTTTGTTGCACTGATCAATTGTCTATTGTGGAATTGAAATCCCAGTGTTTTAAATAGTCTTCTGTTATAAGATATTATATAATAATATTATATATATAATGTGTAATCCTCCCTTCTTTTCTCAGGATCATCTTTGTTTTTGCTAATTTAATTGTAAGTTTCCAAAAATTCTCTTTGTGTTTTTATTTGAATTCCAGCAACTCTATAATTAATTTAGGCCCCTGAGTCTGTTCCTTCATGAACATAGCACATTTCTTCATCCAAAGTTTCTTGCTGGGTGTTCAGCAAAGTTTCTTCATTTCTTTATGTACTTTCTTTCCATTAGCCATTAAGTTTATTTTCAGGTATTGCTTTGGGGAAAGGGATCTATTTTCCATGACGTTTTTAAAGTAGTTATTGCTGGAGTATAGGGAAACTATTGATCTGTGTATATACTTCTTACGACCGGCCCTTTTGAACTCATTACTTCTGGTCATTTTTCTTCTCTTAATTCCCTTGGGTTTTCTAGGTAGACAACAAGAGTACATTTGCTTTCTGTTTTCTAGCATTGCAGCATCTTTATCTTCATGATTTTTTCATTGATGCATAGTGGTTAGGGCAGGATGGCTGACTGCCTGCGTTCTAATTCCAACTCAGCTACTTATCAGCTGGGTGACCTTGGGGAAGTCATTGAAACTTTTCGGTGTCCCTAAATAATGGGGACATACTTTTATGACCTCAGGTGTCATGAACATTAAAATAGTTCATGCATATAAAGCTCAGAGTTTAAAACAGCTCCCAAAGGAGCAATCCAATGTATATTATCTATTATTGTTCTTCTTACAATTGTTTCATTCACTAAATGTTCTAGAGTCATATTTAAAAATGATGATAATACTGGGCATACTAGTCTTATTCTTGATTTTAATAAGACTGCTGTTAGCAAGATTTGATGTTAAGGGGTATTCTAATTTATTTACTCAATGTGTGTACCAAATAGCATGCTACAGAATCAGATGCCCATTTAGAATCTCTATTGGTAAGTGTGTATTTTTTTAATCTATTAGTGTGACAAATGATAGTCATCAGTTTTATTATATTTCCCTATAATGCATTCATTTGTTTGACATTATTTATCAAGTGACCAGCATCTGTGGGTCGCGTGTTAGGCACTGCAGACACCTGAGCAAATGAAAGAAAGCCCCAGCCCCTCAGAGAGCTTGCATTCCAGTGCCAGGAAACAGGTGGTAAAAGCAATGGACAGATAAACGTATAGTATGTCAGATGATAAGGGCTAAGGAGAAAAATGAAGTCGGGTCAGGGAAGCCGGATGTCTGATAGAGACTGGAGTGAGGTCAAGAGCCTCGGACACTAGCTGACTTTGGAGAAGATGCCCAGAGGAAAGTGGAGGGGCAAGTCAAGGGCTATCTGGGGGAAGAGGGCTCGGACTTGCAAAGGTGCTGGTGCGGGAGAGATTTCCGGTGCTAGAGCAACATCTGAGATTGGGGTAGGGGATGGGGAACAGACTGTGGCCCTTCTAGGACATTTGTGAGGACTTCAGCTTATACTTTGAATCAGCTGAGAAGCTATTGGAGAGTGGTTTTACTTTTTGTTTTTATTGGTTTTTGTTTTTATTGTTTTTATTTTATTACTTAACCATTGAGCCACATCCCCAGGATCTTACTAAGTTGCTTAGAGCCTCACTTAGTTGTTGAGGCTGACCTCAAACTTGCAATCCTCCTGCCTCAGCCTCCTGAGTCACTGGGATTACAGGTGTGGGACTATTATCTTATTTTTTAACCAAAGGATCAAATCTTATACTCTTATTGGCTCTACTTCTATTCATTTACTTTCTAATTTCTTTGGTTCTACTTTTCTCTTTATTAATACCTTCCTTCATTTTGCCATTTTTTCTCTTTTTTTCTTTGCTTACTTATTTTTTATTTTTTTTTTTTTTGGTTGCTATTAAATTAATGTATCTAAGCAGATAAGTTTGTCTTGGATCACAACTTTGGCCAAATCCTATAGTTTTAGGTAAATAATATTTCATCCTCATTATAACTATTTTGTACTTGCACTTTAAATTTAAAATACTAGGCCTCTACCCCTCTAAGTACCAGCATAAAAATGCAATAGTATCTGTTGTAAGCTATAGATATTAGCACACTTATTTAATCCCCAGCTCTCATAAATTCCTAATTTTACATTATTTTTATTTGATTGTATTCCTTATATTGTGGGTATTCTTTGTTATTTTTATTTAAGATATTGATTTTACTTTGAAACTGTACTGCAGTTATGATTTTAACATTCAAATCCATATTCACATGGCTTCAGTTTCTATTGACATATCTTTCATGAGTTGTGCCTTTCGATTTATTTCTCTATGGCATGAGTACATCTTTGAGTAATGTTTTTTAGGAAAGTCGTATGAGTTTTATATCTATAATGCCCTTGCATAAATCACAGCTTCCTCTGTTACTTCTCCTATGACTGACAATTTTTCTAAGTATAGATTTCTGTGATCATAGCATTCTTCCTCAAACCTCTTTAGACATTACATCAATGTTGTAATGAAGTCTGATGCAATCTGATTTGGTTCCTTTTTAGATAATCTCCCCACGACCACCATCCTGGATGTTTGTAGAATTCTTCTCCTTTGAAATTAAGAAAAAATAGCACACATCTGATGTTTCTCTGTTTTGTCTAAAATGTAATTCCCAGTTTTATTTGAAGAACCTGCTCTTTCTCCAGAGTGGAAAAGTTTTCTTCTATTATATCTTCAATTATTACTCTTTTGTTCTGCATTTTTTAGAAATACTAAGTCATGATTGAGTTTCTGTAGTGTATCCTCCATGTTAGTATTTTCTCTCTGGAATTTTTATCTTAGTCCCTCTTCTCTACACCTGAGAGAACATCTCAAGGTCATCCTCTACAACATCCATCAGTGTTCTACAATTCAATTCTGCTCTTCACTGCTTCCAGTGCATTTTACAATTCTACATTCAATAACAGAATTCATTTCCTATCTTTATTATCTTAACTCTACCAGGTTTCTTTTAATTCCAGGCTCTTTTGTTGCATATTCTTACATTTTAGAGTCTAGGTTTTCTTTAATGTCCTTGAAATATAAAACAGACACTACAATTTACTTTTATATACCAAAGCAAATCCTTTTAGAGATGATTCTTCCTCTGCTCGTATTCCTTGTCTATTTCCTTGATGCTTTAGAGTTTTCACAAGCTTCATGTACATTTTTGGCTTTCTGGACCAGGTATTTTCTTACAACATGAATGAATTCTCCCTGGGTCCCCTCACTGTTTTATCTAAACACTATTGGATTCTTGACCTTGGATATTTATCCAGAAGACTGGAGGATGGCATTTCAGATTACCAGTTCAAGGGATTGGGGAGCCATCTAGTGCCAAGGCATTTTTTCTCTCTATGGTTTCTTCTCAAAGTTTATTGAACAGCTGCTTCAGGTGTACAGGGTTGTGTCTGGCCTAAACTGTGTGGGTGATGTCCAGGTCTAGGTGGAGAAACTAGACTTGGATCGACTTTGCTTATTCTTAGTTCTAATGTCCCAGCTGCTTCTGAAGACAGGTGGGCTGCACAGTGAGAGGGGTCTTTGGTGGTCGGTTCTGTATGTGGCCCAGCCTCCCCTCCAGGGCTCCTTGCCTATCAGAGGCTGTGAGGCTGTGCCCCTGAGCACATCCGCCTCCCTGCCGTACCATGCTACTTTCTCGGGAAGGAGAGCTGTGAGTCAGCTTTCAATCTGGCTCCTTTGGCACTGCACCTAGCAAAAATTCCTCAAAGTAGCTGGCATATTGATGGCACTTTTTCCTATTTTCCACTGCTGAAGCAGATCCCCCTATTTTTATACTCCCTTCGTCCTTTCTGTCACTTTCAGAAGGAGGTAGCTTAGGTGGGAGTCGGACATCTGTGCTCAGCTTTACCATCTTTCCCCAAAGTTTCATAGTTAACAGAGTTTCCCATAATTTGGACTTTGGTATACAGAAACATGAGAGTTCCTGAGCGTTTCCTGTCCTCTGTCCTGTGGCTTTTCCTTAAAAAAATATAAATATATAAATATATAAATATATAAATATATATATATATATATATATATATATATATATATATATATATATATATGCCTTCCTTGTGTCTAAAACTATTTTATAGTTTTTCCTGGGTGCATTTCCTCTCCTCCAATTTCAGCTTCACATCCGCTTGATCAGATGGGTAATTCTCCCGCCAAGCATGGTGTTGCCAGTCTCAGGGCAGCAAATGCTGTCCCTTGCCAGGGACACCTCGTCTGTCATCCCGAGACACATCCTGGCCTTCAGCAACATTGGTGGAGCTGCCAAAGTTATGACCTTCAGGTAGAAACAGCAGCCACAGTTCCCCTGCCTCTCAGTCCCCATGTATCGCCTTTGGAAGCCTTGCGTCTCACTGGAGAGCCACTCTGGATTCCTCCTGGCATGCCCCAGCCCTCCTGGGTGAGTCAGCAGCCGTGGGCAGCAGGCGGTGGGGTGCAGAGGCTCCCCGTCTCTGCTTGGCTGCCCGCCCCAGGAAGACAGTACATCACACAATTTGCCATATCAAGTCTGTGAACAGCTGCCTCCTGCCCTCCATGGGGAGTCACCAGGCTCCACATATCCGCTCCTTCCGGGAATGGTAGAAAGATCCCTCCCACCCTGGGCGCCTGTGGATCCCCCCCAGGGTTGCATGGGGTGCAGAGTGGTGCTCTCCTGCAGGATGTCCATCCACAGCTGGCCCCTGTGAGGTGACCCATCTTCCTGGGTTTAGACTGGTGGCACCTGCCTCACCTCCCTTCTTGTCCCCACATCCTTGCTGGGGTTTCTCCACCTCCCCTTAACTGCGCCATTTCTGATGAGGACCACAGCCACTTACTGAATAGTAGCCAGAGTCGACGCTCAGCACCCCTTGGCTTATTTTAACCTTCCCAACAACCCTAGGGGAAGTTTTGGTTATGCTCTTTCTACAAATGAGAAAGGGGCTCAGAGAGCTTCCCTCCTCACCCAAGGTGGCCCAGCCAGTGGGGTGAGCCACTGGCTCTGTCCTCTGGCTTCTTTCCTGTAGCCTTCCTAGAGGGGAAAATAGAACCATAGGCTCTTTATCAGGTATCTGCGGACAAAGGCCCAGGGTTAAATCCAGCCCCCTGGTTTTGTAAATAAAGTTTTATTGGAACAGAGCAGCACCCACTCATTTGCACATTGTGACAGCTTTTGCAATGCAATGACAGAGCAGAGTAGTTGGGACAGAATCTGAAAGGACAGAAAAGAGTAAAATATTTAATATCTGGCCATTCACATACATAAAAAGCCAGCTGATCCCTGGCTTATAGCACAAGCTATAGAAAGAAAAAGATCTGAAATTAAATCCTAGGCTCGCTGCTGTCCTAGCTGTGTGACCCTGGGCAACTGACTCAACGTGTCTGAATCTCATTTTACTTCCCCATAACTGATCATGATTGATCAATTTTTAATTAATAATTGTACCAGTGGCCGAGTGGAGTGATCTGACACATCCAAGGGGCTCAGTGCATGAAGGGCACTTGGTACATCAGAGTCCTCATTGTTGCTCTGACCTTTCCTACCTCACAGAGATGTGTAGGCTTCTCCACTTTCTCTTTCTGACTTCCTTTTTAGCGTATTCTGGCATTTCTGCTTAAGAATCCTTCTTCTCAGATACCTGCAGCACAGGTGAGGTCCAGATGCGCCTCAACCCAGCCTGCCAGGCATCAGGCACGAAATGACACACACACGAGGCAGATGAGTGAGTGTCCTGTGGCCTTGTCCATTTGTTCAGCTGGTGTGGTTGTGCTAGGCCATGGGGCTGCTCCTGTACCGTTCACAGCCCAGGGGCAGATGGGTAGGTTAACAGGCTGTGATGATAACTGTAATGTCGATGCTTCTGGATTTTGGTTCCCTATGGAAAATTCCACTTGAACTTTGCAGAGTAAGAACCTGCTCCCCAGAGTCTCTGGGTACTGCTCCTAGCAAAAGACGTTATAAAAACTGCTTAGCTCAGCACAGCTTCCAACCCTGCTCGCAGGCTGGCCGTCTGCTCAGCACTTTGGGGCAGCATCCACCCAGGACACTGCGTGCTCACCTGGCTGCCGGCTCACTCTCACGACACACTCAGCACCTTTACAGGACGGGCTGGTTCTGGGCTCCAGGCCAGGAAGAGCAGACTATCTTTCCTGACCTTGAAGAAGCTGCCCAGAGCTTAGCTCTCAAGGTGCTCTATGAGCGACATGGGTCTGGGGAGACGTCAAGCTATGCACTCCCCTCATGGATCCTCAGGGCTACAGATGACCTGAGAACTTTCCAGTTACTCCAGAAGGCCAAGAAAGCTTGGACCAGGGAGGGAGGGAGGGAGAATGCGGGTGTGCAGGGAGCCAGGTCAGTGCACTGCAGAATCCAGGAGGACTTCATGAAAGAGGGGCTAAAAGGGTGAGCAGGATGTGGGCAGAGGAGAGCAGAGGGCAGGAACCTGAGATTATTAATGCAGGTGTAATTGGTGGGAAAAATGAAGATATACGGTAAAATGCTAGGTGTAAAGATCAGGATATAAAATGGTTTATACTTTGATAACTTTGACCTCAAAAACTTATCTGCTGCATGAATTAAGGATTCGGCAGGAAACAGATGGCATGTCAGAGAATGAGTGAAGAAAGTTTACTCTAAAGGAAGTCTTTTGGGCAGGGCCAGGGGAAGTAGCCAAGGCAAAAGCGGACCCAGGGACTAGCAGTGGGGAGGGAGTCAGGCCCATCCCTGTGCCCTGGAGAGCAAGGGGAGAGGAGCTGTGTTGCTGGAGCTTAGAGGTGGGATGCAAGACGACTTTATCCAAGCCAGGGAGGAGCCAAAGAAAAGAGTACGCTGAACTCTTTCTCTTCCAGCCCTCAAACTCCTGCTGGCGCTTCCCATTGGTCCTTGGACCCTAGCTGGACTCCCATTGGCCCGGAGGCTCCTGCTGGGGTCTCCCATTGGTCATTGGACCCCAGCTGGGCTCCCATTGGCTCTCAGACTCCTGCTAGGGCCTCCCATTGGTCCTTGTACCCCAGCTGGGCTCCCATTGGCCCTGAGGCTCTTGCTGGGGCCTCCCATTGGTCCTTGTACCCCAGCTGGGTTCCTATTGGCCATGAGGCTCCTGCTGGGGCCTCCCCTTGGTCCTTGGACCCTAGCTGGACTCCCATTGGCCCTGAGGCTCCTACTGGGGCCTCCCATTGGTCCTTAGACCTTAGCTGGACTCCTATTGGCCCTCAGACTCCTGCTGGGGCCTCCCATTGGTCCTTGGACCCTAGCTGGACTCCCATTGGTCCTGAGGCTCCTGTTGGGGCCTCCCATTGGTCCTTAGCCCTTAGCTGGACTCCCATTGGCCCTCAGATTCCTGCTGGGGCCTCCCACTGGTCCTTGGACCCTAGCTGGACTCCCATTGGCCCCAAGGTTCCTGCTGGGGCCTCTCATTGGTCCTTGGACCCTAGCTGGACTCCCATTGGCCCCGAAGCTCCTGCTGAGGTCTCCCATTGGTCCTTGGAGCCTAGCTGGACTCCCATTGACCCTCTGGCTCCTGTTGGGGCTTCTGTTGGCCCAACCTAACTAGAAGTCAGAGGCCAAACCAACTCAAGTGATGTCATCCATAAGTCAAATTCCAGAAATGGGCCAGGAGTGAAGGGTGTGGCTGAGGGCAAATGGAGAATAACCAACAAGAGCTCCTACACCAGTGAGTTAGTATGCAGGGCTTGTGGGTAGGTTTTTGCTCTCCTCACACTGTTAATTCAGTCTACAAATTACTTCTGTAAGCTTAAGGGCTTTGAGTCAAAAGCAATGGGACTGACCTGAGTCACCTGGAGGGTCCTGCCAACAGCTGTGTCTCCAGGCTGTCCATGGTCTCCCTGAAGTGGAGGTGTCATCCCAGGACTGGGGGCCAGGTACTGGTTTAGGCCAATTTGACAGACATGGGGAGGACAGCCTGCCCCAGGGCCACGTCCCTGGGAAAGGGACTCAGGCGCACACACAGGGGATTTATTGAAGAGAGCACCCAGGAGGCAGCGGGGAAAGCTGGACAGGGTGGAGAATTCTCACTAACACACCCTGAAGTTGCCACAGAGGCCTCAGCCATGCCATGGGGAGCTCTGGAGCTGGGGGGAGGCTTCAGAGGTGCCTCACATCTAGGCCTGAAGGCTGAGCCAGTCATTGGGTGTTGGCTGCTGTGGGGCAAGGACGTCAAGTGACCTTCCACAAGGCTGCTCCCTTCAGTCAAGGGCAAATCCTGGCAGTTGGGGGAATGAGTATCCATCTTGGGGAAGGTTCTAGCAGCATGCCATGGTATCCATTACAGGTCCCAGGGGAAGGAAAGAATTGAGCTGAAGGGGCAGCAGACTGGGGCACCTTTGACCAAGGGTTTCGCTTGACCAGTGGATCCCAATTCTGGTTATGCAACAGAGACTGCAGGGCACTTCATGAAGCACAGATTGACCTCTTGGGACTTCAGTTTCCCCTGTTGTCCAAGGGCCGGGGGGTTGGTGAGTAGCAGTTTGGCTCCAGTGGTCTGTGCTCAGCACCTCTCACACATGTGGGCCTGAGTGTCAGAACTGACTCTGCCTGCTGAACACAGGGCTCCCTTTGAGGTGATCTTGAGGCTGGAGGTGAAGGCCAAGTACATCTCGGGCACAGCCTGTCTCCTCTTTGTTGTGCCTATCTGATTCGGACGTCCTTGCCCCCTGGATATGCCTAGCTCTGCCTTCCTCTCTCTCCCAAATGTCCTGATTGCTCTTTGCAACATTTGTGTCCAGCAAGGATGCACAGAGAGTCCCCAGAGAATCCCAACTCTCCAGGGCCTCCCAGCTGAGCAGGGGACACTCAAGTGGAGGACACTTGCCTGCTCACGGGTCCTCTCACTGCGGGAATCACCCCCTCACCCAGGGGGCCAGGCCAGTGCTGCCTCCAAGCCTTTCTCTCTTCTTCCTCCATCCTCCTCCTGGATGTGGGAGTTACAGGGACATGAGATGGAATCCCAGCCCTCTGGCTTACTGATTGTAAATCCTTGGGTAAGTTACAGCGTCTTGAGTCTTCCAGGTCTCTCCTCTGTAAAATGGAGGCAATAGTGAGACCTGCTTTATAAATTTGGCAAAAGGGCAAAATTCACTCAGAGAATCCCACGATGACCCCTCCCGCCTGCTTCCTCCCTGAGCACTTGGAGGGAGAGATGGTGAGATGGAAGAGCGGTAGGGAAGGACGAGCAGGCTCAGGGCAGTTGGCACCTGTGGACTTTTGTGCAGGAGTCTGTCCCTTCAGTTCTTCCCCACCCTCCGCAGAAAATCCAGAGCCCAAAGAAAGAAGCCCGGGGAGGCTGGGAGAGGTCTCCAGATGCCTTGGGGTTTAGGACCTCAGAGTTGAACACCAGCTGAGGCTGAGGAACCTACTCTGGAACACAGAACTGGAAAAAAGGCCTCACATGAATGGGTGGTGATTCCCCAGGGACTCCAGGAGCTGAGTCCGCTAAAGACTTCTGCTTTCCTAAGATGTCTTGGTGGATCACCTGCCCTCTTCTGTTTCAGCATCAGAGCCTCACTCTGTGGACCATTTCCTACGCAGGTTACATTCAGCATCCCAGCTGAGCATCTCCCTGTTTTAGTAATATCCTATCTTTTTGTAAATGTAGGTTTGGTCCCACAAATTTGTCACAATTAAAGCAACAGGACTTTGTCATCAGGAAGGCAAGGAGGTTTGGAGGGCTAATTTCATCTCATGGATGGCTGGTTTAGCAACAAGGCCTGGGACAGGGAGCACAGGAAGGCTGCTGGGTGGCCCAAGGGGGAGTTGTGTGCATCCTCCAAGAAGAGGACTTGTGCTGGGCTCCTGGAGAATGAGAGGTGTCCAGATGGAAGGCATGGGAATCCCAGGTCATTCATTCTCTGCTTCACCAAGGAGAGGGGCCTTGAGCCCAGGACTGGCCTTCAGTGGAGGGGTCTGCTAGCTGGGGAAGAAGAGAAGGCTTCCTGTAGGTGGTGGTTCTGAGGCTGTGTGAGATCCCCAGAGGAAAGCTCATTGTGTGTGTTTCCTGTTCTGCTGTAACAAATCATCATGAACTCGTAGTTTTTGTCTTAGGTGTATTAATGTAAGACATTACATTACACCCACATGTTTTTTGCCTTACAGTATTAGTCAAAAGTTCAAAATCTCTGGGTTAAAATCAAGGTCTGGTTGCTTCTGGAGGCTGCAGGGAAGAGTGCTGCCTCTTCCAGCTCCTGGAGGCTGCCTGCAGTTCTGGGCTGCGGGCCCCTTCTTCCACTTGCAAAGCTGTTCAGAAGAACATTTCCAGACAATCAGGCAGATTGGATGCCTGTTTGTGTCTCACCTCAGTGTCTGATTCCCCAACCTCCCTGTGCCTTGTGAAGACCCGTGGGGCTGCATTGGGCCTTCTAGATAATCCAATGTGGTCTCCCACCTCAGGATCCATAACTTATACCCATCTGCAAACCTCTTTCCCAGGTGAAGTGACACAGTCCAGGGCCTGGGATGTGAGTGAGCTGGGGTCCCTCTGTCTACCACACTGGTGAGTCTTTGGAATTTCTAATACTGTGCCAGCCTGGCTAGTGGGACAGGAAGCCGAAAACCAAAGCAGCTCCAGTTGCCTCCAGTCACCATCCGGGCCCCTGCAGTTGGATCCAGGGTGTCCCCAACTACAGTATGTAGTTCTGGGAGGTGGCCCCACACAGGAAGTGAAGGGCCAACAAAGAGAAGATTGTGGCCCCTGGGCTTTCTGCCCTCCTGATAAGGGGCTGCCATATGGAGAATAGGGGGGCTGGCATCTTGGGGGGTATGGGAGGCCTGTCCCTGCCAGTAGTGTCCCGGCTCCCATATGCCATGTGAGACAGCTGGACACCCACAGCAAGGAGGAAGCTGTCATGAGGGCTTAGTATGAGTGGCTAGGCAGGGCTCAGGTCACAGGTCTACCACCCTCTGCCACGGTGAGGGAGGCAGAATCCCAGGGAACTCCAGTTGCTCCCAGCCCCTGTGTGTCCCCACAAGGGTGCCCACAGAGGATGACAGTGGTCCACAGCTCTCCCCTTCCCAGGGCCTTGATTGGATGTCCAGCTGGTGCAGTCACTGAGCCCCAGGCTATCTTCAGGTTGCAGCCAGCAGGCAGCCCTGGGAAGCTGCCTCGTGTCCCTGCAAGCTGGGCTCAAGTCCTCATGAGCTCTCCAGGCTCAGGACACCAGCCTCCCATATCTAAGGGGACAGGTACAGAGCACCTTGGCTTGCACTCCTTCCTGCTCATCCATCACAAATAGTTTGGAGAACTTCCTAGACGTCAGACACCATGTGGGGTCCTGCAAGCAAAACAGACAAAGTCCTTGAGTCCCAGAGCTCACATGCTGGTGAGGGAGGGGACATGAACATGGTCCCTTGCCACAGCCAGATCTATGTCCAGGGGCTGGACTCCTGAGCCCTGCTGAGGAGGCCCCCAAAGGACCATGGCTTCATCCCTGGCTGCCATCTCCAGGACACTGCAGCTCAGGGTTCTCCATTTGTTTCCCTGCTCTTGGTATCTGGGGAAGGAAGAAAAGCCATATTTCTTCAGGACGGACAAGTGGTGCCACCAAGCAGAGGGAAACTGGGCCTCCCTTTAGGGTGCCTCAGCATAGATGTGAGGGTCTACACTAGACAGAAATCCAGGGCTTCTCCATGGGAATGTGGTTTGGATCAGGGAACAGCCAGCATCCAGGCGTCACCAGGTGTGTTAGTTTCCTTTGACTGCTATAACAAATCACCATGAACCGGGTAGCTTCAAACAACAGAAATCTGTTCTTTCCCAGCTCTGGGGGACAGAGGTCCTAAATCAGGAAGCAAGCAGAGCCCTGCCCCCTCTGAAGTCTCCAGAAAAGAGCCTGGATCTCCCTTTGCCTTTTTCCCATAAGGACACAGCATTGGATTTTTCCAGGATGAGCTCATCTGGAGATCCGCAAGTTCATTACATCTGCAAAGACCCTTTTTCCAAATCAGGTCACACTGACAGGTTCTGAGGGTTAGGATGTGGACATGTCTTTTGGGGTCACCACTGAATGGCTGACTCTGCACTGTGCACATTGCAGGGGTCACACACACATGCAGATGACAGCAAACCGAGCTGCATATCTACCCACAGCAATTGCCAGTGGGTAGGAGAGCTAACATATGTTCACTTTGTACTTGCCCTTTAAAAAATGTCTTCACTTACATTCGGCTCTGATCATTGGTTATTAAGAGCTAACTTACCTGTAGAAATCCAAAAACTAGGTGACTCTATTTTCCAAAAGGAGCACCCTCAATAAGTGCTCATTGCGTTTGGAAAAGTGGAAATACAACCACAAGCAGTTTCTGCAAGAATTTAACCTCAGGGCTACACAGGGATGCTTCAACTACTTTTAAATTTAAAAAAGCAAAGAACATGGACAGATGAGATTTTGAACCACAGGCATTGGTGGGGAAAGAAGAAACCCCACCTCAGCATCCCAACCAGCTCCTGCTCGCATACCTGTGATGAGGGACTCCCTACCAAGGCACCTTCCTCATTCTTACAAAGGCTGTTCGTTTGGGCCAAACCCTTTGTCCAGAACCATCTACCTGTTGATTCCCCCACTGCCACAAGGATGCCCAGAGCCAAGTACCCTCTCTTGCCCATGACAGCTCTTCCGTGTTTGAAGTCAGCCATCACTTCCTGCCCTGGTCTTCTCTTCTCCAGGCTAATTTTTTAATTAGTTTAAATTAATGGCGGTTCCTGGGGAGCTTCAGGCCTAGTAAAAGTGACCTGAATTATTCAAAGATTTGAGTGTTTCAAATGCCTGTTTATCCTAATTAGCATCTTAACGACATCGGTGCCCTCTGTCTCTAACGAGCGACATTTTAACACATTCCATATTTTAATGGATTTTACTTGAATGAACTATTTAATCAAGTGAAGACACATTTCATGAATGAATAGAAGTAAATCTATAATTACACGCTTAAGTCAGGTAAGAGAAATGACATTTGCACAATCCAAGGCTATATATAGCGAGTGCATTTGAATGACAAAGTAGGTTACCTCGCTTCCATAGGAGAGCTGGGAATCGCTTTGCTCTCAAGTTCATCTTGTAACCTAATTAGAATTTTCAAAGAGTTGTAAAGTGCATTTGGCACAGTGCTGGTTCTCTCCATCTTCACCCAGATCTTGGCCTTTCTGGATGATTCCTCAGCTGGCACAGTGGCCTGGTTAGGGAAGGTGTCTGGGGAACTGCTGGCCACAGAAGCCCAAGTGTCTCAGGGTCTGATGCTCCCTGCAGTCTCCAGTCACTGGCTGTGAACTTCACTTGCTCACTGGAATCTTACCCACCTAGAACATGTGGTCTGGACCTGGTCACTCATCACTATAATAATATTTGGCTACTCTCTTCTCCCTTTCTTAGCTTCTTTCTCTCCTGTCCTTAACCAGTCTTCCTTCTGACATAGTTGGGATTCACTTTGGATGCTAGGGGCCAGGAGTAGAAGGACCTTGGATTCAAGATGAGGTGCACCCATTGGGTAGGGGAGGAGAGGTTAGGGGAGGAGTCCCAGCTGCAAAGAAAAGATGATGCCCTGGATCTGGAGAAGGTGGGGCCAGGGAAATTAGGATGTTCAGGCAGGCTGGCTGCCCAGGAGGCAACGGTTCTGTTGCACATGGCAATCACCTGGAGAGATCTAAGACCACTGGTGCCTGGGTCCTGTCCTGGAGACTCGCATGGGTTCAGTCAAAGGTTAAGGAGGCTCCAGAGCATCTCCAGGTGATTCCCAGAGGCAGCCCAGCAGTCTTCAGGTGACTTGTGTCCTGGCCAGAATCTTCCCACAGCCTCAGGGAAGAGCCTGTGCCCAAGCCACCACACTCAGTAACTCCCCTATTCCTCACCCATGGAAACTGGGGAGACAACAGATATTTATTCTTTCAAGCTGCTAAGTTTGGGGATAATTTGTTACACAGCAGTGGAAGACTGATACAGCCAATTAGTTACCCTGAGTGCAACTCCAAGTCAGGTACTTCTTGCCACCTCTACCATCCTCTCCTCACTCAGCTTCCAGAATCTCTCACTTGGATGACTTTTGTAGCCTTCCTTCTCTCTCCCTCCCCCTGTCCCCCATCAGTCCCAGAAGCCTGAGTTACCATTTCAAAACATGGCTTTGATCATGTACCCACTTCACTTGACAACCTATAATGGCTGTCCATTGTACTTAAGATCGAGACCAGAATCTCCAATATGAATTGTGAGGCCCACTTGGTCTGCCCATCCACCCCTTCTTTCTCATTTCATTCTATCATCTCCCCACAACTTCTCTTTTAGGCTCAACTTTAACCCAGCTGTAAGATCGCTTAGCTTCCCTACGAGCTCCTTCCACCACAGGACTTTTGCACATATTATTCATCAAAATGGAATCCTTTGCCCTGCTCTACCTCCTGGCCTGGGTCCGACTCTAGTACAGCCTCTGCCAGAAGCATGTCCCTGAACTTGAGAGCCTTTATCTCAGTGGATACTTATGCATTTGCCACGGAAGCCATCTGATGAATGTTTCTCACCCTCACTAGATAAAGATCCAGGATAATGAATCAATAGTATTGCTCAATTAAAGGTCTTAATACCTCACACAGTGCCAGCATCGTGCGGCAGCTGCGTTCAATGGCAAGCTGCAGGCTTCAGAGCTGGGGCTGTCCATGTGAAGCAGCACTGTGGCCTGCTCAGGCATGCTGACCCGCTTCCCTGACAGGATGGGACACCTACATTAGGCTTAACATGGGCCACAAGGACTCATTTATGCCGAGTGAGGATGTTCCTCCACGTGGTCCTTTCACCCCTACTCCCCTTCCCAAGGCCATTGCTCTCCATCTGTCCTTCTGCCTTTCCCTTCCTCCTCCAAACCTGGCCATGCTGCTGGGGCATGGGGAAAGCCTAGGTGTGTGTCCCCATGGCCAGCGTATGGATAGAGGTTGTGCCTCCAGTCAGCTGGAAGAATGAGGCCATTGGGATGGCTTCATTGGAGTGACAGCTCCCTGTCCACCTTCTCACCTACTGCCTGACTGAGCCGGGAGGGAGGTGTTGTGCAAATGCCGAGCTGACCTGGTGTGCTCACTCTGCTCAGCCAGGACAGGGCTGTCCCCACAGCTCCTGGATTTCTCCGATTCTTCTCAGCTCTCGGCTCTTGCTTTCTTGCAAAATGTTGGACTTCCCTAGAGTTTGAAGTCTGAGTTCAAATGTTCACATTCTTGCCTTTGCATCTTCAATGGCAGACTGCTGTAAGACATTGGCTCCACTGAACAAGAAAGTTCCTGCAGTTCCAGAAGATCTGCGTGTTTGCAAGTTGCCTTAGTCAATCTTCCACCAGCACACTGAGGGATCCTTATATCCACACGAGGGTGTAGATTTTTCCCTGTGAGGAAGACCAATCAGATTATTTCTTTCCCATGCCTTCGTTATTCTAAAATGTCATTTATTGCTGACTTCCTCCATTTGATTTCTCTAAAATGTCCATTAAAATAAATATTCAAACTGAGGCAGACCCTCAGGGCTAAAATGATGGGGGGTGAGTGGCTGGCTGTGCTTACCATCTGTTCTGACCTGTGCCGGCTCACTGGGCCTCAGAACCGTCCTCATCTGGCAGGCTCCAGAAGAGCCAGCCTGGGAGCATGGGAAAGTGCTGGACTGGGAGTCACCCCTAGGTTTCCTCATCTGTGAAATTAGGGGCAAGATGGGACAGCCTCTAGAGTGCTTTTTGGTTTTTTATTTGTTTTGAGTCCTGAGAGCCTATAAAATATGTCACTCTACCATATTGACAATACAGCTGTTGCTTACACACTAACACACACCCACCACCCCAGGCCACCAGCGGCCTTGATTCCTGCCTAGAAATGATCATTTCAATTTCTAAGCAGCTTCTAGAGCTCTAGGGTTTACAAAGCCACTCTACAGAGTCTCCACTGGGTCTTGAACCAACCTGTGAGTGACTTGGTACGCTGTCCACATATTTCAGCTGGAAAAACTGAGACTCAAGAAAAGCTGAGTAGTTTCCTTCAATGTATGCTCCCTGCAAGTGAAACCAGGGCCTGACAGTGCCTGTGCTTGGGTAGGGTACGGGCGTCTTGCCTCCTGCTGGGGCGTGCATGTTTGCTGCAGGTTCAGCCCCAGCTTTTGCTCTGCCACACCTTCTGGGTAGAAAACAGATCGTGGGACCCCCCACCTGCATCCAAAAAGAATCTAAGCAGCAGAAATCAACTCTAATGGCAAAGTTAACTTTGTAAAAATCAACTAGTTCCCAATCTTCCATCAAAATAGAGATAGAAATCACAGATGGACAAGGTTCACTCTGACCATGACAGTTTCTTTTTACAAAACATTTATCACAAAGCATTTCAAGCATTCAGAAAAGCACGGAATAAAATAAGCACCCAGGGACTACTAGCTGGAATTAATAAATGTTCACATTTGGCTTCATTTGCTTCGTAGATCTTTAAAGAAAGAGAATATGGCAGCTCCCACTGACATCCTCTTTGTACCCACTCCTTGGCGGTGGCTTCCTGGTGGCCAGTGACATTTACGGCCAGGTTATTCAAAACACTTTGATGTATGTATGAGAAAGATCTGCTGATTGTTGAAATAAGAAGAGCTTATTTAATGTAGTAAAATATGCATAACATAAAATTTACCATTTTGAGCATTTTTAAGTGTACAGTTCAGTTGTACCAAGTTCATTGACATTGTTATGCAATGAACATCATTATCCAGCTCCAGAACTTTTTCATCATCCCAAACAGAAACTTTGTACCTGTTTAACACCAGCTGCCCCCTCCCTCCTGCCCTCCTGCCCTCTTCCCCAGGGACTTTTGTGACTATTCCTCATGCTTCATGTAATTGGAACCACACAATGATTGCCTTTATGTTTTTGCCTTTTTTCTAGGTTCATCCAAGTTGGAGCATGTAACAGAATTTAATTATTTTTTAAGGCCAAACAATATTCCATTATATGTATATACCACCATTTGTTTACTTCCGTCCATTGATAAACACTCCAGTTATTTCCACCTTGTGCCTACCGTGAGTGATGCACTGTGAACATGTGTATACACATGTCTGCTCCAGTTCCTGCTATCAGTTTTAGGGTATATACCCAGAAATGAATCCTCTGTTTTCAACAGCTTTGTGTCACGCTGTGACAAAGGACCTGACAAGATCAACTTAGAGGAGAAAAGGCTATTTTGGCTCACGGTTTCAGAGGTTTATTTAGCCCATGATCGGCCAACACCATAGCTCTGGGCCAAGGTGAAGCAGCTATGGAGAAGGAAGGCAGATCAAGACATAGCAAGCAGAAAGTAGAGAGAGCTCCACTCATCAGGAACAAGAGACTTGCCCCCCAGGGGCCTACTGCCTGCAGACACCCCACCTACCTACAGTTGCCACCCAATAATCCATTCATATTATTAATCTGTCAAATGGATTCATCCACTGACGAGCTTACAGCTCTCACGAGCTAATCATCTCACCCCTGTGCATGCCTGCATTGTCAGACACTTGAGCTTCAGGAAGGCACCTCATATTCAAACTGTAACACAGTGGCAATTCTATGTTTGTGTGTCGAGGCGCTGCCACCCTGTTCTCTGGAATGCAGTCCCTCTGGACATCCCCACTAGCAGTCACAAGGTCCCACCTTCTCCACATCCTCATGAACTCTTGTGTTTTCCGTTTTTTGGTAATGGCCATCCTGGTGTGGGTGGGCAAGAAGTGCTTGTAAGGTTCTCCTCACCGAGGAAGAAACAGAGGCCCAGAGAAGTGGAGGAAGGGAAGGGGTCACACAGAGGGGCCAGGGCCCCAAGGGAGTCAGCAACAGGGCAGGACCTGGAAGCTGGGCCCCTGAGCTCCACCTGTTCTTTCTCATAAAACAGTCCAGTTTCCTTTGCTAAGTGTCCAAGGATGCACAGCCATGGCTATGGGCCAGACACAGACTCAGGTTTATTCAGTTTGATTCTTAAAATATTATTTTAAGTATGGTATTTTATATTGCAAAAGCCTAGATTTCTGATTTCTGCCTCCAGAAAGGGAGCAATCTTGGGCCCAGGTTCTAGAATGGCAGTTGAGCAGCAACTGTGATCTTCAGAGGGCGTGCGGCCACTAGTCCCACCATTCCCTAAGTTCCTCCCATGCTGGCCCTGGTGACACTGGAATTTGCAGCCTTCTGCTTTCCAAGCACATAGCTGTTAGTCATTCTGTGTGTCAGAACATCACAGGCTGGTTCCATGCCTCTTTTTTCTTCCTCTATTCTGCACTGTCTCTCTGAATGTCTTCACTATTTCTTTAACCATAAAAGTGAAGTCATATTTTAAATCTGGGGGCTCAGTGGTAGAGCGCTTGCTTAGCATGCGTGAGGCTACGGTTCCATCCCAGCATCTCACACACACACACATTTGCAAATATATAATGCCAAGTGTAAACAGAGACATTATATCCTGGCCTGCAGATGGGGTGATGTGGAGAGGGAGGCCAGCCAGGCCCTCTCCTAGCCTTACCTCCTGGGAATCCCAGGGGCAACCTTACAGGCCGCGTCCCTGTGTGGCCTCCGTGTGTCGCTGTGTGATTGCAGGGTGGATTGCTCCCTTCATGTTGTCAGTGGAGTGGAGAAAGTTGCTTTGCCCACTCAAGTCACTTCCCCAGAACAAGCCCCTGCCCCGGCCCTTACAGAGGCTGCCAGCACATCCACCTCTGTTTTTTCTTTGCTTACAGGTGAGGAACGACCTGACCGGGGTTCTGTATGGTGAGGACATCGAGATTTCAGACACTGAGAGCTTCTCTAATGATCCATGCACCAGCGTCAAAAAGCTTAAGGTAGGTGCAGCTGACCACAGCCCAAGGGACAGGCTGGTGGCTGTGCTCCTGAGGTTTCCCAAATCTTCAAGGAGGCTCAAGTTTGATCTGGCCCTCAAGTTCATGCAAACCTTGGCATCTCAGACCCGGGAGAAGCTCCCAGGAGCTGGTGTCCCTGGGCTTCCCCCTTACTTGGTGTCCAACACCAGCCAAAGGTGCCCATTGCCAGGCACACCACCCTGCAGAGCTTCGGCACTGATCTCAACTATCAGCCTGGCCCCAGGACAAGCAGGGTACAAGTTATTATCATCTCTGTTTTGAAACAGCTTAAAGCGAGGAACTCTTGCCTAAAGCCCGCCGCAAAGAAGTATTATTGTCAGGACTGCAAGCCCAGACTCCTGACCCCCATCTTGTGACAGGTCACTCTAGGAACAGAAAGGGTCAACTAGAAGTTTCCCCAGTTGTAGGCAAATGTCTAACTTTCATTTGTCCATCTGTTCCACAAACTCTTTCAAACACCTTTCATGTGCCAGACCCTCTCCTGGTCTCACAGCCGCCATTGGACCTGTTCTTGTCCTCAGGTTGCTCACAGCAGGGTGAGGAAGACAGACAGCTCTCAGAGGAAACTGGAACAAAGGGGCCTGGGAACAAAGGCAGGAAGTGACTCATCCCACCTGCAGGGAGGGTTCAGAGAAGCTCCAAAGAAGGGACAATATTCCAGCCAAGCCAGAGAATGTGCAGGATCCCCACTTGCAGGAATAGATAGGGAAGGGGGACAGAGATCAGGGGACAGGTTGGTGTGCTCATGTGCTTGGGAGCAGAGGGCACTCCAGCCTGCAGGGTCAGGGGAGGGGTGGAGGGAAGCAGGAAAGAGTTTGCAGGCCTTGACTACCAAGCTAAGAAGTTGGGTCTTTTCTCCTGAGCTCAGTGGAAAGCTGTGGAGGTTCACAGAGACACAGGCAGAGCTGCCGTTGGTTTGGAGATCCGGGAGACCTGTTGCTGATGTGACCCTTCTGACTTGGGTGGGTTCGAGGTTCACCAGACAGGGCAGATGGTAGTTTCAAGCCATTGCTTCCAAATCCCTCAGTTCATAAGACACACCAATTGTTCACCTTCTCCAGGGTGGACATGGAGCCTGAGAGTCACATGTCAGCCCTGGGAGCCTCTGCAGGTGGGGAAACAGCAGCCAGGGGAGGGCCCACAGACAGCCAGGTGGGTAGAGTGGGATCTATCCAAAGTCTTCCCCCTGCCGTGTCACAGGTTGGCTATAGGGTGTGAGGGTCCAGTTGGCTGTGTGGAGCCTGCAGGATGCAGGGCTAGGTGGCGGGGTGGCAGCAGGGGCCTGTGCTGCGCTGATATTCTCCTGCTACATGCAGGGCATCTCCCAGTGCAGCACTTGAAATAGCTCCCTGGCTGCAGAGGCCCAGCGGAGTTCTGAGGGCTTTTAGGTTTAAAGAGCCTTTGTGTATAGAGCAGAGGTACTAGTTGAAAGTCTGCAAGAAATTGGGGGTGGATCTGGGTGCTCTGCTCATCCACAAGCCCACTGCAAAAGAAAGAGGAGAGACATTAACGATGAGGAAAACAGCAGCCGACATGGACGGCCTTTCCATTTCTCAGTGCACCAAGTAGGGCCAGCCCCATGCCGTACCCTTGACCCACCTGCCTCTCCTAGGCCTCCCAAAACCCCTGAGAGGGGGAATTTTTGTAACCCATTTCACTTATGGGGACTTGGGGGTCAAAGTAATTAAGGAACTACCTACCCCAGGACACCCAGTGGGAAGCGGGCTAGAATTCAAACCAGGGTGGTGAGGATGCCACTGCCTGGCTGTCCCCACCACCCTGGAAAGCCATGGCTCTAAGAAAGGATTCCCGCATTATGTAAGCCCCAGGGCAGGGCTGGGCACTGAGGTCCCCTCTGCAGGAAGGGTCTTCCCCCAAAGCACAAGTGTGGTTCTTTGTATCTTCCCTGTGTCTGTTCAGTTGTCCCCTCCTCCCAGAGGCCTCCTTTGACTCTTTATTTGAAAGTAAAATCTTTAGCTGGGCATAGTGGTGCAAGCCTGTAATCCCAGCAGCTTGGGAAGCTGAAGCAGGAGAATCCTCAGGTTCAAAGCCAGCCTCAGCAATATAGCAAGGCCCTAAGCAACTTAGCAAGACCCTGTCTCAAAATAAAAAGGGCTGTGGATGTGGCTCAGTGGTTGAGTGCCCCTGGATTCAATCCCTGGTACCCTTCAAAATAATAATAATTACATTAAATTAAAATCCTTACCTCCATTTCATGGATTGACATCTATTAGTTTCTTGGGGCTGTCCTAATGAACTACCACAAACTAGGGGACTTAAAGCAACAGAAATTGATTCTCTCATAGTTCTAGAGACCAGGAACAGGCAGGGCCATGCCCTCTTGAAGGCTCTGGGCCTCCTCCACACTTTTCTCTTAGCTTCCGTATCTCTGGGTCCTTAGGTCATAAAGATGTGACTCCAGTAACTGCTTCTCATTGCCCGTCCCCATCTCTTCACATTGTCCTCTTAGCAGGACACTAGTCATGTTGGATTAAGAGCCCACCTCATTCCAGTATGGCCTCACCTAACTCATTACATCTGCAGTCACCTTGTTTTCCAATAAGGTCACATTCTGAGATCCTGGGATAAGCACTTCAACAGATCTTTTGGGGGCACACAGTTCATCCTGCAGCAACCTCTGACAGGCTGTCCATTCCACCCCACTGCTTTAGCTCCTGTCTCCTCCCAGTAGAAGGGAAGCCCCAGGAAGCAGAAGTTTTTGTCTATATCGATCACTGTTTTATTTCCCATCCCCTGGAGCTAAACCCAATTGCTCAACAATCTGTGGCATGCACATGGATGAAATGCCAAGTCTGGATGGATTCAGGAACAAAGAAAAGGCAGTAGGTTCTGGAAAGCTCCAAAGAAAAGCAAGTCTCTGATCTATTGTGGGTAAGTTGGAAAAGGAGGTACAAAGGACAAGGAAGAAACAAAGTATCAGATAGCAGAAGAGGAGTCTGCATTGGAGGCTGTAGAGAGCAGAGCTAATGCCAGGAAAAATAAAAATCAATAATGTGGAGGACAAACTTGAGATGCTTTCTCCACGTTCAGAGGAAATAACCAAAGAGATCAATTCAATGAGAGAAAATTAACAGTTATGGATACTGGAGAAGGGAGATCCTAAGGGGAAACCAGGACACATGAAACAGAACCAAGATCAAAAACAAAGTAGGCAGCCCAGGAGCAGCAAGCACACCCAGCACCCAGAGTTTGGTTTCTAATCCCATTCCCCCATAAGAGGAACCACAGCTGCTTCGAGAAAGGACTGACTCTGGGGCAAGAAGTATGCAAGATGATGCTGGAGTGCCTTGTGGTGTCAGAAAGTCGGGCTGGGCTCAAAATAGCAACACGCCCTGGTGGGCTACGTCAAGGGAGCACAATGGCCAACTAAAGCCTTCCAAGGGCCAAGGCTGGGACATCTGACCAATGAATGAAGGAAGTATTGGAATATATGTATATTCCAATATAAGTCTAAAATGAATATCCACAAGCCCATGCTTTTATAATTGACAAATAACTGGGAGAGAATAGAAAAATGTCTGCAGTAGAATTCCAAGAAACTTAAGAGTCCTCATGCTCCAAGGAGTTGGGCCATAACTACCCATGTGTTACTTCCTTCCAAAGAGTACAGTATGAAGAGAACAATTTGACATCAGAGGAACCTGACACACCACCTCAGCCTGGCCCCCAAGGTCAACATCAACAGTGACAGGGCATGTCACCAGAACCCTTGATGGGATGGGATGACAATGGCACTCTCTACTCATCCTCCCGCAAGGTCATGGCCGCAGTCTAGCATGAGAAAAGCACCAGCAGATTCCAGTGGAAGGCCGGCTCTCCTTGACACTGTCTAGGTTGTCAAGAGTGGGGGTTGTCGGAGCCAGAAGGAGGCTAAGGAGGCCTGTCAACAAATATCCACAGTATTGCGCATGGATCCAGGCCCAGGAAAAGGACATGAGAGGAAAAAACTAAGGAAAAAAAAAATTTTTTTGGTACCAGGGGTGGAACCCAAGGGCACTTAACCACTGAGCCACATTAACCAGCCATTTTTTATATTTTATTTAGAGACAGGGTCTCACTGAGTTGCTTAGCGCCTCGCCGTTGCTGCCTTGAGGCTGGCTTTGAACTCACTATCCTCCTGCTTCAGTCTCCCAAGTTGCTGGGATTACAGGTGTGTGCCACAATGTCCGGCAGGAAATTTGAATAAATGTGGGGCTTGAGCCAAAAATAAGGCATGAATGCCTCATTAATTGTAACAAGTGTACTATATAACACAAGATGTTAAGAGTAGGGAAAACTGGGTAAGCCGTTTTTCTATAAATCTAAGTCCGTTCTCAAAGAAGAAATTTGTTTTTTATAGGAAACAAGTGGGCTACAGGACAGACCTGGTAGGTGGGATCATACGAATATTTGACCATTTTAAAACTACACAGTCAACAATTTTACAGAAAAGTAAAGGCCATGTGAACAGACTAGCTGACCTCTCTCTGCATTCTAGCAGAATTGGTGATAAAAACAGACATATCTGGACACATTTTGGCAAATGTTTTGATATATAAACTGTAAGGGGAAAATCTTACAAATGTCTAGCCCGGGGTGGGGGGTGGGGAGGCTTTCCAGAAAGCTCCCAGCGAGCTCCCAGCCTGAAGGCTCTTCTTCTTCTTCTTCTTTTTTTTTTTTAATATTTTTTAGTTGTCAATGGACCTTTATTTTATTTATATGTGGTGCTGAGAATCGAACCCAGTGCCTCACGCATGCCAAGCAAGTGCTCTATCACTTAGCCACAGCTCAGCCCCTTGAAGACTCTTCTTGAAGTTAAACCCAAGGCCTATGTCAGTTGACTGAGAGCAATGGCACATTTCATAGCCAAGACCACAAAAGGAATGGCTAAACAGGTGCCACAGAACTATGGAAAAAGTGCTATCTACATAGCTGTTACAAAAGTGCATACAGATGCAAAAGGTACCCATAATTTTAGAGATGAAGCCAAAATTGAGAGTGTAATAACAATAACTGAGATATAAAAATCCAAATTATATTATGGAACCTAAGAAGTGGGTGAATATAAAAAGGAAGAATGAGTGCTTGGCTCCTGGTCTAAACTAGGAGAGGGACTCCAAAGAGACCATTTGTTCATGAGCTTCCTAATTAGAAAAGGAGCTGAGGTGTAGCTCCAAGGTGGAAAGCTTGCCTAACTCCCACAAGGCCCTTGGTTCGATCCCCAGCACGGCAAAAATTTAAACTAAAACAAAAACATAAAAAGAGAAACATACGCTAAAGAATGCTTCAAATGATGCAACAGTAAATACACTGTCAAGCAAAGGGAACCAGAAGCTTCGGAAACATGGAAGAAAAGCAAAGAGTATCCAGTCCATGTATTGAAAAGCAGCACACGTGAAAATCAGAAAACTTTAAACGGATAATTGCAGACTAAATATAGTGATTCTGATCAGAAATTCAGATAGGCCAAACACACTATTAAAAGGCAAGGACTTTCAGATCGCATTTTGAAAAACGTTTTACAACAGACAAACTAGGTGATGCAGAGAGGTTAAAGGTCAACGAATAGGCAAAAGTCTATGGAACAAACCACAGTGCAGTGAGACTCCTGGTGTTCACATAGGACCAAAGAGAAGCCGAGGTACAGGCATTCAGCAGGATTAAGGACAGTCCTTTTCTATAGATGAGGATACCCCCTGCTGTGAGAATAATAGGCTCAGGGACCATTACATCTGACTGAAATAAATAAAGGCCTGTTGGAAATACAAAGAAGAATTGGCAGGAATATAATAGTGTTGGGAGACATAACATCTCTGCCTCAGACTTGGACACCCAGGCAGAAATCAATCAGAACACAAAAGACCTAGATACTGATATTAAGAAGGCTGATTTGGCAGATAGGTATCAAAGTTCATATCAAAAAAATCAGGAAATAAAACCATCTTTGTGCCAGGAAGCCCCAAGGCATTTTGACTTCATTCTAGGGCTGTCCTAAACCAGTGGCTGTAAAGCCTGTCACCAGGTGAGGCTGGGAAGCCCCCACTCTTTAGATGCCAAGAACTGGGCCTGTGGCACGAGCTCCAGGCTTGGGGTTTCCTTCTACCTGCTTCATCTTCCTTTCCTGAAGTGGCCCCTATCCCCTCATTCATATTTTCATTTTTGATGGCTTTGGTAGGTACGTTATTTCAGACCCAGGCATCCATAGGCCGTTATTTCTGGAACAGAGATGTGGGGGTCAATTGCTCCAGTTCAGTCCAGGTTTGCAGAGGCTAAATACTTTTGTGGAAAGAACAGGAATTTTAAAAAAAATTCTATTAGAGAATAAAACACTGATTTAAAACCCACACTGACCAAATAAATGCCTTATTGAATCTTGAGAAGGACATCACCCAAGTCAGAGAGCTTTGTCAGACACCCAGAGCCCTTCCCCACCCACCCCCAGTCCCAGCGCCCTGGCCCACCTTAGCAGCAATACCCTACTTTACAGTCACAGTCTTTTCATTTTGTCTTTGGGGTTTTTGCTTTTATTTTTGCTTTGCTCAGCCAGCATAAGAAGTACTATACTTGTTGCTACCCTTTTTTATTATTGGAATAAAATATACATGAAATTTACCATTTAACTTTTAACTTTTTGTTTTTTGGTGGTATGGGGAGATTGAACCCAAGCATGCTATACCATTAAGCTACACCCCCAGCCCTCTTTTAAAAGTTTAGTTTGAGACAAGATCTTGCTAAGTTGTTGAGGCTGGCCTCCAACTTGCAATCCTCCTACCCCAGCCTCCTGAATTGCTGGAATTCTAGGCAGGCACCACTGCACTTGACTCCTTTTAACCATTTTTAACAATACACTCACTCAATTCAATCGCATTAAGTGCAACCCTCTCATTATCCACTTCCAGAACTTTCTCATTAATCCAAACAGAAATTCAGCACAGGGGCTTTTGCACCAAGTAGACCCTAGGTTCAAGTCCTATCCCTGCTTCAGTGTCCTCTGTTCAAAGACCCTAGGGACATTTATGGACCAGGGCTGTGTGAGGGTCCCTATGTGCAGAGTGTGGCTCTCACAGGCTGGTGGATGTTCTGTTGGAAACCTGGGAAACAGTGGAACAGATAAAACACTCAACAATAAAATTATGGAACTTAAGGTTAGAAAGCTATGGGATTCCCTATCTTTTAATGAATATCTTAAAATAACAAAAGCCTTTAAAAACCCACAGTTTGGGACATTAAAGCAAAGCTGGGAGATCATGAGCAATTTATGTAGGATCTCTGAGCCCAGAGAGCTCCCAGACGAATTTACCAGAGGAGGGAGGAGCCCAAAGCTTGTCTCTCTTTCCCGTCTTATCAGTGTTTTCTCCTGCTCTCACCCCACACTTCTCCTTCAACACCAAAAAATGACATTTTTAGCCTTTGCTTTGTGCCTACAGATTTATTAATTCATTTAATCCTCACAATAACTCTACAATAGCAGTCAGAAAATGGTGGCCCATGGGCCAAATTGGGTTTTTTAGTTGTAGATGGATGGAATACCTTTATTTTGTTTATTCAGTTTTAAGTGATGCTGGGGATCGAACCCAGAGCCTCACATGTGCTAGGTAAGCACTCTGCCACTGAGCTACAGCCCCACCCCCCACCATTTGGTTTTATAAATAAAGTTTTATTGGAACACGTTCATTGACCACATTGCTTTTGACTGCTTTTGTGCTAGAGCAGCAGAACTGAGAAACTACAACAGAGATGCTATGGCCTATGAAACCTGAAGTATTTCCTATCTGGTAATTTATAGAAAATGTTTGCCATCATCTGTTCTAAGGGAAGGTAATGTTATCCCCATTTTACACATAGAGAAACTGAAGCTCAGGCAAGCTTAATAACTTGCCCGAGGCCCCTCAGCGGACAAGTGCGTGGCCTGAGATGGCAGGCTTGCACTAGGGCTGCAGACTGACTCTGAACCCCCACAGTGGGCTCTCACTTCATGCCTACCCCATCTTCAATTAGCAAGAGATTCCCCATAGCCTCTGGACATCCCAGGAGTTTATCCATAGACCAAAAATTTAAAATAACCTCTTCTTTCTAGGCCTTCTTGACAATAAAATAGGAATGAGCTTTGCAGCTTATATACTGACCCTCAGTGGACAGATGTGCCTAGGGAGGGAAACGGCAGGCAGAAAGACCCAGGCTGGACAGACAGCTCTTGTATTCATTTTGCTACCTAAGAATGTTTGAGCTCCAGGATGTCATCATGGAGACCACCTAAATGGAGCCAACCTTTCCACTCTAAAAAGAAGGGAAAAGGAAACCTGTCTCTGCCATTCAGAAATGTCATCTTTCTTTTTGAGTGAGTCACAAAAATAGCCCAATTCACTGCCAGTATCACTGGGTATTCTTTTTTTATTGTTTTTATTTTTTGGTGTTGTTATCAATGGACCTTTATTTTGTTTATTTATATGTGGTGCCAAGAATTGAACCCAGTGCCTCACGCATGCTAGGCAAGTGCTCTACCACTAAGCCACAATCCCAACCCTTGCTGGGCATTCTCAGGCCTCGAATGGCACAAGAAGGAAACAGCTTTGACCAGAAAAGTTGCCCAGCTGGTCAGCAGTGATACAGGGTCCTGGAACCCAAGTGGAGAGGAAGGGGCAGCAGAATCTGTCCAGGGTCAGGTCCTGCCAGAGAGAGAAGTGCATTCAGCTCCTGGGCTGTTGGAGCAACTGGGTGGCTACAAACCACACAGATCTATCTTACTGTCCTGGAGACCAGAGGCCCGACACCAGCCTCAGCAGGCTAAGATCAAGGCGTCAGCAGGGGTGGGTGCTCTCTGGAGGTTCTGAGGAGAGAGTCCATTTTCTTGCGTTTTCCAGCTTTCTAGAGGCCACCTAGAATCCTGCAAGTGGCCCTTTCCTCTGACTTCAAAGCCACTGGCTGTCAGCTGAGCTCTTCTAATACTGTGTCACTGTGCCCAGCTCTTCCACTGTTTTTTTTTTGGGGTGGGGGCCAGGGATTGAACTCGGGGCACTTGACCACTGAGCCCCATCCTCAGCCCTATTTTGTATTTCATTTAGAGACAGGGTCTCACTGAGTTGCTTAGCACCTTGCTTTTGCTGAGGCTGGCTTTGAACGTGCAATCCTCCTGCCTCAGCCTTCCAAGCTGCTAGAATTAACAGACATGTGCCACCATGCCTGGCCCAACTCTTCTACTTTTAAAGACCCTTGTGATTACATCGTGCCAAGAAAACCTCCTTATTTTAAGAATCAATGCCACCTGTAATGTGTGTTCCCCTTGTGGTATAAATATGGCTCTGGGGACTCGTGGGAGGACACGACTTTGCCTGTTGCAGGAAGGCCATAAGGAGAGGCCTGAGGGGGATTCACCTCACCTTTGCCCCACAGGGGGGTCCTCATGGGAACCTGTGCTCCCTCCGCCCACTGGCCAGAAAAGTCTGGGTAAGAATTGTTGCCCTCTTCTCCAAGCAGATGGGAGAGCCCTTGTGGGAATCACCACCCACACATACCTAGCGGCCAGGAGCCCATGCTGACCTCTGGGAACTGATTCACACAAGCACCCCAAGGGGACACAAAGCTACAGAGTAAACATGGCACATTGTCCCCACGGGCCAGTTTTGCTCAGAATGGTGGAGAAGAAAAAGTATTATTTCTATCTTAAGACAGATCCATTATTAGAATGCTAAATATAGATGAATTTTCAAAAAAACAACAATAAACTTGAAGGAAATACCATGCTGTGCCCGCAGGCTGGAGTGGGTTACTCCCCTCTCATGCCCTTTTGGATAGTGAATACCTGTTTCCTGCTTCTGAGCCTTTAGAGGCTTGGGGGTGATGGGAACGTCTAAGAAAGATTAATTTTGGTTCAAGAAAAGAGAGTGTTCATTCTGGGTGTGGAATCGATCTGTCAGAGCCAGGAGGACATTGGAGGGGAGATCTAGGCAAACCCCTTTGGGCTTCCCCAGGTCTACAGAGAGACCGTGGTTCAGTCCTCCAGTGCCTCCCAGCCACCTTCCAGCCCACGTGCTGGCCAGCCTCCAAGCCACCGCCCAGGGCCCACAGTGCCTCCCCCTGCCTACAGCATCCTGCATGGTTCTATATGGTCTCAGCAGCTGAGCAGGTCTGTGCGATGAAGCCCCTGAGAAACCAGGATGCGATGCAAGTGGTCTGAGACAGGTGTGTGGGTGGTAGGAGACTCCAGACAAGCCAGGGGTCAGTGGCAGGTTGACTCTGGCCTTCCCTCTAGGACACCATATTCCTGTGGGGGTCGGGGCTGGTCCCCATCTTCCTAGCTTTTGCCCTCCTGCTCTTCTTAATGCACACCAGCTATTTTAGTGACTCAGGGCTGCACGTGCTCTTCACATCCTTTCACGTCAAGATCTGCCCCACCTTTTCTCCATGAGTCGTGCTGCAGACTGGATGCCGAGCTCCAGCTCCAGTAGCTCAGGATGGTGGGGTTGGCCTTCTCAGCAGGGAGGCAATTGGGAGGGGGTGTGGCCAAGCCCTGAGGTTCTTGGGGCCATGCCCACCTGGGGTCTAGGTCACTTCCTATCTGTATGACCTGGAAACTTAGGTTGAAGTCCCTAGAAACAGGGGCTGGGATTCCTGTAAAAGTACTTCAATGAGGGAGGGGAGCAGGAGGAGGGGGGAGGGGAGCTAGAAGGCCAGTGCTGTCCTGCTCTGTGGGGATCACTAGGCACAAGCACCCCAGGGAGCTGGTCTTGCCTTTCAGCAAGGGCATTGGCTCTTCTACCTGTGAAATAGTCCTTGGCGGCTGCCCACAGGGTGTGGGCCCTGGCATGGTCTCCCAGGGCCAGGAAGCCCCCCTTAGTCAAGAGCACCTCTCAAAGAAGGGATCAAGCTGCCAGCAGCCCCCTATTGCAGCTGGGGTGGCATGCCAGCCTGGAGGAAGGGTCCACTGCATCTGTGAAAGGGCCTAATTCTTTGGGCCTCAGTCTGTTCAAAGTAGGTGTAATAATGGTGCCCCTCCCAGCGCAGGGCTGATGGACTGCCTCACACGCCAGCCAGAAACAGCTCTGGAATTCTTCTCTGCAAACTGGGGCTTACTTGGGTCTTCCTTTGGGGTGTGTGTGTGAGAGAGAGAATATTTTAGGTCCCTGTAAGCATCCTAGAGAGGAAGGGGGTTCTAGACATGAATGAGAAGGAGCCGTGAAAGTGGACAGGACATCAACCTGAGGTCTGGGCCACCTCGGGCTCCTCTCCAGAGAGAACTCAGTGAGCCTTTCTGCCTCACAGGTCCTGCCCTTCCTTCCTTCCTTTGTGGGGGGTCTGGGGTGGACATCCTTCACTGTCTCCAGGCCCCACCCCCACAGCTGTTTCCTTTCGGTTTTGCCCGTTTCCTGGAGCAGTGGCCCCTTGAGGGTGTGAACAGCAGTCTCTATGTGTGGTCTACCAAGACCAAACATCTGGGAAGGAGTTATCACCCGGTCATCTGCTTTCACTCCACAAGAGAACCAAAGCCATGAAGGGCTGGGGAATTTCCAGACCCTGACCTGGGCAGGTTCCCTCTCTGTCCCAGCAGAGTTCTGCTCTGTGAACTCAACCTCAGGGACTTCCTGGCTCCCCTTCCCACTCCCAGTACTCCTTAAACTGCCCTGGGCCTTGTTGGGAGAGTGAACTTGTAGTTGCCTGGCCAGGGAGGCGGGCTCCTTGGTCAGAGGCAGGGACCATGACTGACCCTAGATTTCTCTTTCCACTCTCTGGACTTACAGGGAAAGGTACAAGCTATTCAACACTGGAAAATGTGACTATGGAACTTCTGTGTACGCACATGTTTGTAAAAAACCGTGGCTGTTCCCTAAATTCTTTTCCCCAGTCTGAGTCTTCTAATAAGTTGCTACTCCAGGGTGATTTTCCCACTCTCAAACACCTCCTCATGCCCTGGGATGCACACATCCATATCTGAGCACCCTGAACTCTTCATACTGCTCTCAAGAGCTGCCCACCCCCCAACAGGACCTGATTCCTCTCATTCCCCTTTGCCCACTAACCCTCTTGGATCCCAGGCTCCCACTGCAGTGAGCTAGGCCTCTCCTCCCTCTCAGGCTTCTCCTCCCACTCAGGCCCCTCCTCCTTCACAGGCCCCTCCTCCCACTCAGGCCCCTCCTCCTTCACAGGCCCCTCCTCCCACTCAGGCCCCTCCTCATACTTAGGCCCCTCCTCCCTCTCAGGTTTGGCAGCATCTGGGCCCCCCAACCAGCCCTCCAGAAGCAGAGTGGGCTTGAACATCTTCCTGCCTCAGGCACTATCTGGCCTCAGGACCCTCCGAGGGCTGGGGTCAACAAAGTAAGAGCCTGGGCTTGGGTGTGGTGCAGCCTTGGGAGAGCCTTTGGCTTCTCTGGGAAGGAGCTAGCTAGATGGGTGATTCCCTTGGGCCCCGTGCATAGCTAACAGCTGGGAGCGTAGAACCAGGTGGTCCTTGCAACATGGTTGTCATGGCAGCGGAGACATTAAATGGTTCTCGAGTGACAGAGCTGGTTATTTGTCAGCAGGTGGCCAGGCAGTCAGCCGTGAAGATATGGGTCCCTCAGTCCATTTGAGAAGTGGACGTGGTGAGCCCAGTCAGTCGCAGGCCCTGGGACCCGCAGGACACTGGTGCAGCAACAAGCAAGCTCCCAGCCCCTCAGTGACCTGTGTGGACAAGGATGGCACTCAGTGCAGCACGGGGCACTCCGTCACTGCACCTGGCATTTGATGCCTATTTGCTGACATAGGTGTCATGTCCTGTGCTGGGAGCTGGGGACCAGAAATGAGTCCCCTTGGTCAGGGGGAAACGTGACGGAGAGAAGTGCAGGGTGCCCAGGCCCACAGAGGAGGAAATGGCCACCAAGCCCAATGGGTCAGGGGAGCTTGAGGGGAAGCAGGAGGGGTGGGGAGCAGCCACCCAGGCAGAGCGCGCCAGGGGAAGGACACTGAATGGTTGTGCTTACAGAAAGGAGGAGGGGACAGAGTAGGAATGAGTGAATGAATTGCAGGCATTTGGGGGAAGCTTCTGGTAGTGCATTTTTAGTGCCTTGAAGAGGACTGGAGGAATGTGAGGGAGGAGTGGGCAGGCGTCATGGAAGGGTCTTGAGCTCCAGGCTTGATCTGTAAACCTCGGGAGCCATGAAAAGGTTCACAGTCAGATTTGGATCTGGGCATGACTCCCTCCATCTGCTCTGTGGGGTCTGGGTAGCTGGGCGGAAACAAAGGTGAGGTCCAGGTGACCACAAAGGAAAGAAAGAAGGACTATGACCTAAATCAGGGCCACGGGGCTCGGGGGACATGGCTGATTCCGAAGCTAGTGAGCAGAGAGAAACACCAGGCCCTGGTGAAGGCTGGGGCTTGGGAGGTGAAGGAGAGGAGTGAACCTCAGGTGATCCCAGGTTCCCAGCTCAGGTGAGTGGCAGTACCGTTCCCACAGACAGAAAAGTGGAGAGGAAGGGACTTGCTGCAGCCTCGGACGTATGCGGGAGGTGCTGGGAGAATCCCGACCTGTCCTGCAGGTAGCTGGAGAAGAGTCTGGGCTGGAGACTGAGATTTGAGAGTTCACAGCACAGGCAGAGCAGTTGTGGCTGGGGTCATGAATGAGGCTGCCCAGGGAGAGCTGTGGGAGGAAAGAACTGTCAGAAGAACAACCGCATTTAGGGAGGAGCAGAGATGAGGAGCTGAAGTGGGTGTCATTATGATGCCACCTGCACCATCCAGCAGGGCAGGAAGGACCATCCTTGCTTCTGAGATGAAACTGAGGCACCAGGTGATCAGGACCAAGGGTGTGCAGCTAGTTAGTGGTGGAGCTGGGATTTGAGCCCAGGTCTCTCTGACTCTGAACTCTAATAAGCTCTTTCTACCACACCATGTTGAGCAACACAGGGCTTGGCACAAAGTAGATGCTCATTAAATATTGCAATGGCTGACTGGCTGGCTGGCTGTATACTATTAGCAGCAAGAAAAGCCAGAAGATTTCAACCAACAAGCAATGTGCCTGAGAGTCTGTCCATGATCGGAAGCAGCTTGGAACTTTTTATAGCATCGCAGACAAAGGCTTGCTTTCCTTCAACTGCTCCGTTAACGATCCTTTAAAGTCCTTTCAGAGCGAGTTTTCCCCCCTCTCTCTCTTTCCATTCTTGCTTGCAAACGAAGGATGGTTTTAGAATGCAAGCCTTTTTTATTTTGCACAAGTACACGATGAGTGAGATGGCTTCCTAGTCAGCACTTTCCAATTTCGAAAGATGCTAAAAACTGATCTTTAAAGGCATGTTTCCCTCCTTGGTGCATCAAAGGGCCTGAGGCCTGCTGAGGGGGTAGAGACCAGCAAGAGAGTGGCACCTCCTGTGGGACTGGGCCTCCTGGCTGCTGGGTGGAGGCTAGGCCTCCTGTGAGGCCAGGAAGCCCTGGGGGAGGCTGGCAGCTGTGCCCAGCAGGCCTCCTGGCAGCTGCCCACCCCATCCTTCTTTGGCCTGTTTTCTATGGGGCAGGGGCCAGGCTGCATCCCAGTCCCCAGAAAGTGACCTAGGGCCCATTATCCTGACTCAGGAGGGACCTGCAGGCAGCCACTTGTTATATGTTTTTTGTTGAGTGAATGAATGAGTGACAAGGGCTATTGTACAGCATGCACCTGTTAACCGCACTGAGCTCACAAGCGGAATCCCACTTACGGAGCTTTCAAATACAACTCTTCCTTAGAAATAAAACTGGGCTGGGGAAAGTTATCAAATACTAAGGCTTTCTAGCCCTTATGGGCACTTGCTATGTGGTAAACACATCATGAGGATTATCTCAGTCCTCCCAGCAATCCTGTCAGGTAAGTTCTGCTATGATCCCCCTTCTTCCAGATGAGGAAACTGAGGCTGGAATGGGGAAAGGAGCCACCAGACTTGGTGGAGCTGAGATTTGAACAATCATGAAGAGTCTCTGGGACCTCTGAAGCTCTGGGGGCTACAAGAGTGCCCTGAGGATTTGGCTGGCTGTTGAGAAGATAGAAAAGTCTAGAACATGGTGGGGGAGTGTGGTTGACTGGAGTCTGTGTTTCCACCTCCTCTGGCCTCAGTTTCCCTGTGTGGAAAGGGAGGAGGCATCCTGCAAGCTTGGCCTGTCCCCGGGCTACCCCAGACCAGGAAGGACACCTTCAGGAGCCAGGGACCAGGCTGGGCAGGGTGGGGGTGCTGCCCATGGCCTCGAGCCCTGGGCCATGCTTGTCACCCGCTGGCCCTCACGCATGTGTCCTTCTCTCTACAGGGCAATGATGTGCGGATCATACTTGGCCAGTTTGACCAGAATATGGCAGCCAAAGTGTTCTGTTGTGTAAGTAAAGTGATCGCGACCCTTGTGTCCTCACTCAGTGTCACAACTGGGTCTGAAGGCCATCACAGGACTTGAGACAGGGGAGCTAAAGCCTGGTGCACACTGCTTCTTCCTCTTTTCTTTTTTCTTTTTCTTTTTTTGGGGGGGTACTGGAGATTGAACTCAGGGGTATTCGACCACTGAGCCACATCCCCAGCCCTATTTTGTGTTTTATGTAGAGACAGGGTCTCACGGAGTTGCTTAGCGTCTCGCCTTTGCTGAGGCTGGCTTTGAACTCACGTTTCTCCTGTCTCAGCCTCCCTAAGTGCTGGGATTACAGGCTTGAGCCACCATGCCCGGCTTGCTGCTGCTTCTTTTCAGGGAGCTCCCCAGGCTCAGAGCCCTGTCTGCGTCTCCCAGCCCATCCTGTCCCCTGCCAAGCCCTTCAACCATTGCCCGGTCCCCTTGGCCTAGCCGCTCTTTGCTAAGCCTGCTGCGTGCCCTGCACGGGGGGCCGGGGTGGGGCAACTGTCTACACAGGTGGCAAGTGACTCAGCCTGCCCTGCCCTGCAAGCAGGGCTCAGAGCCTGAAGTCCAAGGCCACACTATCAATCCTTCCTTGTCTAACCTCAAACCCTTTATAGTTGGCTGGTGTGTGACAAATGACCAAGTCCTTCTTGTACCTTATCTCATTTAATCCTCAATAACCATGCAAAGCAGCTATGGTTGTCCCATTTTATAGAGAAGGAAATAGAGTCCCAGAGAGGTGGAGGGCTTCTCCAAGGCCTCAGGCAACTCATGGCAGAGAACAATCCCTGTTCACCTGGTCCCCAGTGAAATCTAAAACAAGGAGCATTTCTCTGTATGATGTTCAACCTTAGTTCCACAGCAATGAAGCCTGTCTCCATTTTGATTCCCAGCTCCCCTCCTCCACCTGGGTCAGGAGAAAAGCCAAGAGGATGAGGGCCAGCTAGGGAGGCACCGTCTGCCTAAGAGCCTCCTCTCAGGCGGAAGGTGTCCTGGGTGTAGTCTCTGGTGATGGCCACAGAGCTGTTCTCTTCCACCTTTGTGTCAGTAGCTTGGACAAGGATGTAATTGCAGAAGTCATGAGACACATTGGGTGACAGAGCCAGGGTGCAAAGAACCCAAATAGGCTGGAATGTTTGATGTTTGATCAGCTCCAGGAAGATGAAATCAAACGGTTCTAATATGAGTTCTATTAGAACAACCCGAGCTGGCTGAAGTTCAAGGTGGTAGAGGCCCAGCTGAGGAACAGTGTGTGCTGACAGTAGAAGGGAACTGTGGGGGGGGTCTCATGATCCCATGTTTAGCATGGGCTTTATGATGTGGGTCACCAGTAGGCCCACAGCTGCCAAAGGACCACGGTGACCTCAGACTGATGTGCCCACCAGGAAGGAGCCCCCCCACTCGCTATCTGCTGGGGACTTGGTCTGGAGTGTCCTGCCCACCCTGGTGCCATGTTTCAGGAAAGAGACTGAAAAGGAACCAGGAGCAAGAACAGAGGTGTGGCTGCAGTCATGGTCACATGAGATTATTTTACCCTCAGGGCTCAGGAGCAAAAATGTGAGCTCCAGGAAACCTCCCAATGCTGGGCAGCGGGGAGACTGTGAGGATGACACTTCAGCAGGTCCCCGGGGGAGTGTGGCTCAGGAGTCGGTCGCTCGGGCTTGAGTCCCTGCTCTGCTGCTCTGTGCCGGGAATTGGGGTGCTTGTTCACCCTCTCTGAGCCTCAGTTTCCTCATCTATAAAATGGGGACGACAATACCCTGTCTCTCTGGGTTGTGGACATTAAATGAACAAACACCCTTACACAGCCCTAAGCATGGCAGGTGCTTGGTAAATGCCAGTGCCCTTTTTGGGGAGGGGGGCGAGTCTTGGGTGTGAGGATGGAGCACCTGGCTGGGCTGGTGCACTTGTTGATGGGCTCCATGACATCTGGAGCATCTTGTGAACCAGTGAGGACAGGAAGGGGTCTTTCCACAGTGAAATCAGAGGGAAAGAAGAACAATTGGAAATATTGAGCACATACATTTAATAATTGCATCCCAAACTCTTAAAACCTTGCCCCTTGCCACTGAGGGTACAGAAAGGGCCCATTTTAGAAAAGAAAAAGAAGCCCTGATTTGGAGAACACTTTGGGAGGGGAACTGAGTTTTACCCCTCAGTATCCTTAGGCCTTGCAAGAAACTGGCGCGTGGTGGGAGTTGATGCTGGTCAAGTGAGGAAAAGAAGTAACTCCAGGAAAAATAAATGACCAGAGAATTACAAGTTCAAAGCCAGCCTCAGCAACGGCAGGGCGCTAAGCAACTCAGTGAGACCCTCTCTCTAAATGAAACACAAAATAGGGCTGGGGATGTGGCTCAGTTGAGTGCCCCTGAGTTCAATCTCTGGTACCAAAAAAAAAAATGACCTGTGATGATGCCACACCCAGCGCCACCTGCTCCTAATGGAGAACCTCCCAGGACCATGAGCTCTGATCAGGCTGAAACCTGGCCCCAAGCTCCTAGGACCTCACACTGGCACATGTGCCGGGATGATTTTGCATTTGTTTTTTGTAGTCGTGGCTTCTGCTCTGGGACAGATGGCCTGACCGTCTGCCTCCCACACGCACAGGGGCTCGCCCGCTGGTCTGCTCCGCCCTGCGCTCTGGCTGGACTCAGACCCCCAGGCAGCTTCTCGGAGTCTTCTGGCCGCAGCCAGCCAGTGAGGAGCATCTGGAAGGCTTCTGGTCTGGTGAGAGCCCACGTGTTGGTCCATGGAGAGGAGGTGTTGAGGAGGAAGGGGCTGCTCGGAGCAGAGACCCTGAGCCAGCTGGAGAGAGCCTTCCTGTCCTGACCAGAGGGAAGCCACCCAGACTTCACCATCCAGATGCTACAGTACAAACCTCGAGGCTGTTGCCGGGCTCTTGAGATTGGAACTGCCACCCAGTGGGAGGGCAGACAGGAACACAAAGCCTATTTATAGCCCTGTGGCAAAGTGTTCATCTTGGCTCCAGCGCAGAGCAAGTGTGGCTGTCGCTTTGGTCTTCTCCTCCACCCTGGGTGGTCCAGTCTAAATTCTTCAGCACTCTGATCTGGGTTCTGACTTTAGCACTGCCAGCTGTGTGTCCTTAGGCAGGTCACTTTAGCTCTCTGGTCCCCAGCTGCCTCATCTCTAAGCTAGAAGCAATGCTCCTTGCCTGCTGCCTCAGGGGGTCATGGATTTATTTAAAACCAGGAGCCTCATCAGCTGTTACTGCTCAGCCGTGAGGGGTTCTTCACTGCTGTTGTTGGGACCTTAACAGAAAGTGAAACGTCCCTCTCACAGGGGAGTAAAGGAGGCAATAGGAAACTTAATAAAAAGAGGAAATGGATTTTGTTTTAAAAAATTCACATCATGGTTAATGTCTGCAGCTAATAAGAACCAAGGCCATTCATGGGGCTGAAGAACATGAGCTAGGGCCTTCTATCACACCATAGGGTCCACTGGGCGACCTCAGACCCTGACACCACCTACCACTGCCAGAAGAAATGAAAGCCAAGGCGGTCGCAGAAATGAGCAGTACCGTACATCAGTCACGGCACCACCACTTATTGAGTACCTTCTGTATATGGGGCCCTGGGCTCAGCACTGGAGATCCAACACAGAGCAGACACGACTCCCCCCCAACTAGCAGAGGACTTAGACCAGCACCCCAGCACCCCTCAAAGGTCCTGTGCGCAGCCATCTCTGCTCTTATGACCAAGCATGAGTAGAAATGGAGGCCACTGGATCCAAGCACAGCCATCGGGGCAGCTGGCATTTGAAGCCATCCTCTCTAAGCCTGAGAACATCACCCTGCATGGCCTATAAGAATGCATGAACAGAACTGCCAGCCACCAAGAGGAAGAAGGGACAAGAAGGAGCAGCAGAATGTTCCTGAACGTACCTTTGCAGGCTTGGCACATCTCATCTCACTTAACACTTAACCAGCCCAGGGATGCAGGCTCTGCTCTGTATGGAGTTGGGATGAGGAGGCCAGCTGGGCAGCTATGTGCTGGAGTCACCTGGCTGTCCTGTGGTCGGGAGCCTATGCTGCTGGCTAGAGTCTCTCTCTCTTTTTTTTTTTCCAGAAGATCGGAAGCTCTGCTGGAAAAAGTTTTAGCTTCATCAAAAATAATGTTCAAAGCAAAATGTGTTGTCATTTACATGAACTGAGCTTCTGTTTTCTGGAAAACCCACAAGGAGACAGTGGCAGCTCACAGAACTGCCATCGGAGGCCAGACTCTACTCTGGACGCCCTTACCCGGTGCGGACCCGCAGATCCCATGTGGGCATTTTCCTCTGTAAGTGAGGAAAACCTGCTCCCACATGTGAATGGGGCTCCCTCCAGGTCCTCGCTCTGCACCTGCAGCTTGGACAACACACCTTCCTCGTAGTCCCACAAGATCAAGAAAGCTTCTAAAAAGGTTTTCTGTTTTGTTTTGCTGAGAAAAGTGGGGTACTTCAAAAATGGGGCTTGAATCTTGTTCCTTGAACCTTCCATGTGTGATTGGACGATTTCCTTAGTCCTTTTTAGGTTTTGAGCCTGTGTCTCCCTAAGTTGCTGAGGCTGGCCTCCAACTTGTGATACTCCTGCCTCAGCGTCTGGAGTTGCTGGGATCACAGGCCTGCGCCACCCCACCCTGCACGATAAGGGAGTTTTAGAGCAGGCACCTCCTAGGACATGGGGAGGAGAAGGAGCTCTGGGCGTCCCAGAGCTTCAGTCACCTCCCTAGCTGCTCTCCCCAGGTCCTCCCGCCTCACCTGACCTTGGTCTAGGCCAAGGGATAGCAGGGTGTGACACGAATTGTTCTCCACATGACTTTCTACTGTAGGTGCCCCCTGCCAAGGCCTGAAGGGTGACAGAATGTGTGGGTTTCAACACCTCTGCATGTGAGGTAGTGCCTGAGCGTCTCCATCCGCCACGCTGCTCTGAAATCCCTTCTGGGCACCTCCATCATTGAGGACACTACCATTGAGGATGCTACCTGAGAAATTTATTCTGAACCTAATCTCTGTGGAACACGCCTTCTTAATGAAGGATTTTTCTGCGTGCACCTAAGCTATTCAAGGGTGCTTTTCCTTTTAGTATGTAACTGCAGTAAGATTTAAAGCCAAATAGAGGTGCATTGGAACACTTCGAAGCCTTTTTAATCAGGAAGCAGCGGTGTGTCCCTGAGGCCTTAAATCAGGCAGAACAAGGTCCCAGGCCTGACTTTTCTCCCTAGCTTTGTGACCTTGGAAAAGTTCCTTTCCCTTTCTTATTTTCAGTTTCTTCATCTCTAGAGTGAGAATGAGAAACGCTGCCCTGCCCACCTTCCAGGGTGAATGTGAATGACATCAGATCAGATGTGTGCCATGCATACTCATGGAAGGGACCTTTGCTTAGGATCTGAATTTATGCACATCAGGCTGTGGGTAGAGATTCAGAGATCCTTCTCTGCCAAATGGCATGGTAAATAAACTGTCCACCCAGATTAAATGCCTTGGCCCCCTTGAAAATGACTTCCCCAGGGTTATGTTTTAAGGTATGATCTCAGCTTTTCATAAAGAGGTATAAAAAAGTAACAGCCTTAAGAAATCTGTTATAGAAATGGTGTTGATACCATGCTGGCTAATTTGACAGAGTCCTCCATATGAGGCGTGTTTGGGGCTAAAGACTAGTAAACACTGTTTTTTCAAAGAGCTGGTATCTTTTTTTTTTTCTTCATTAGTAATAACAGCTACATAATAAATAATTGTATGAACCTTTTCTCTTGGTCCAGGAAGCTCATGATGAAATATGTAGTTAAATCATGTATAGGGTTGGAACCTTTGGTTTGCTTGTTTATATGTGGTTCCCTTTACCTCTCGCAAGCTTATTATAGTTTGTATTTTACCCAGCCCTTATGCTTTCATTTTTATTCATTATTTTATTATGCATGTTGTCCATACACTATCCTAGGTATTTTGAAAGATGCTGAGAAGGAGATCGAGCAGTTGTTAGAAAAATTAATAAACCCTTGGGTCCCTGGACAGATGTGTGCCGCTCAGTACTTTCATGGCCACCCTCTGTTCCAGGCCTACGAGGAGAACATGTATGGCAGCAAGTACCAGTGGATCATCCCCGGCTGGTACGAGCCCGCCTGGTGGGAGCAGGTGCACTCAGAAGCCAACTCCTCCCGCTGCCTCCGGAAGAATCTACTCGCTGCCATGGAAGGTTACATTGGAGTGGACTTCGAGCCCCTGAGCTCCAAGCAGATCAAGACCATCTCAGGAAAGGTCAGTGCCTTGGCTCGCCCCTCCAGCCCCCAGGCCCATCTTTTTTGATCATCTTGTCTGATAATGTCAGGGGAAGATGCACCCATACTGCCCTGGGTGTTGCTGTGTGACTCTGAGCAAATCACTTGACTCTCTGAGCTTCATGTACCTGTAAGTTGGGGATAGCCAGCCCACTCTAAGGAGCTGTGGGAATTGAGTTGCTGCTCTTTAGGTACATAGCATGGTGTACAGGAGAGAGATGGGGTCCCTAAGCTTCACAACACTGACCTCAGAACTAAAAGGCCCTGCCAGAGTGTCGCTCCCGGCCGCTGTGGCCTAGACTGTCGTCTCTTATCTAACTGATGCCTCGTCTTATTGGAGCTCTCTGGGAGGAGGGGATAGACCCTCCACAGACTCTGGGAAATGTGCTGTAGACCAGCCAGGTGGGTCATAACTCAGCTCCACCACTTAGCAGCAGAATGACCTTGAGTTGGGCTTCTCCAAGCCTCCACCCCTCCTCTGGAGGTGGGGTAAGGGTCCCTTCCTCCAGGGCCAGTGGGCTGTAGGGTTGGCAGAGCAACTGCATAGATGGACAGCGTGTTGCCCGCACAGGGTGCTGTCACAGCTGGGGCAGGGCCTTGGGAGGGCATGGAAGCCCTCGGGCCCTGGTGCTGCCCCTGGAGGTTACCAGCCCTGTCCTGCTGCTCTGGCGGGGCTGTCCCAGGACCTGACAAGATGGTACCTGAGATGGCACTGCAGAAGGATGCTGTTCTCCACCAGTGTGCACACCACCCACACTCAGGATGGCAGCCTGGCGAGCGGAGCCGCCCTTTGTCACTTCTGACCCTCAGCTGGGTCTCAGGCAGCGGGGCATGGGACTCTCCTGTGTCCTCTCTGTCGTGTTCAGAGAGTTAAACTCTCCCAAACCCAGGGCTCTTGCAGACCCAAGTGCATTTCAAGAAAACCCTTCATTATATACATTTTTAACTTTGTTTATTATTTGATCTCAATCAGAGCCAACTCTACCCAAATGATTTATTGATTTGTCAAAAAATAGCAAATCATTAGGACACATTTTTGTAAACAACTCTTTAGATCATGTTGGCACCTGGCTGGAAAACACCGAAAGAAAAATTTTCAGGCCAAAATCAATGTGTACATAAAAAAAAGATTTTTTTGAGATGTTAAATAATGAACACAAATAACTCATTTTGGTATTTTAAGGGTGTCAATGTGTGCCATTTATTAAGGCACTTGGGTCTGGGAGTACCTTATATTTTAATCTAAAAATAGTATGAAATATGAGGAAAATACAAAAACTAAGGGGAAAAAAAGCAACAAAAGCAGACAGTATGATAATCAACTGAGACTGAGGAGGAAGATCAAAGATTTGGGTGGTTCCCATGAGATCCAAAGCGCAGCGGGGTGGCCCCCAGATGCCCCCAGGTGCAGTTCCCAGGAGCCCAGATCTCATCCAGGGCGGAGCACAGAAGCTGAGGGCTCTGGGAAGATCATTCCTCCTGGTGTTTTCTGGAGGAAACGTCTTGGCATTTGTAACAACATCCCCCACACCCAACTTTCATTTTTTGATTTTGTGTTTGGGGCTGGAGAGGAGGCCAGCCTCTCCCCAGACTGTCTTCTGCATGAGACCCCTCGGGGCTGTTTGCTTCACCCGAAGCTGTAGAAGCTATAGGGGACCCACGCATGAGCCTAGGGTGGGGCAGGGCCGTCAGGAGGGTTCTGCAAGCCAGGGGACCAGTACTTGTCCCTGCAGTTGCTGAAGCAGGAGGTGACATTTCCTCTGTCATCCTGAAGTGACAAGATAGTAGAAGAAGGCCAGCTGCCTCCATGCCCCTGTGGTCAGGAATTCCGGCTGCCCATAGGGATCTCCCAGTCCGGCCTCTACCAGACTCAGATCGCCCAGGTGGAGGACTCACTGTTTCTTCCTTAACCCCCCTCTCCTCCCCTGGGGGACTCCACTGAGCACTTGGGTCCTGCTGGTCTTTCTGTCCAGCTTTGGTGGTAGTAAGCACATTCTGGGGGCATCTCAAACCAAACAGCTCCAGCCCCTGTATGGGACTTAAAGGTCTGATGTGGGGACTAAGAGCAAAATTTAAAGGGGTGTCAAAAACCTCAGTAATAAATTTTTTAAAAAATATGTATTAAGCCAGGCACAGTGGTGTACACCTATAATCTCAGCCACTGGAGAGGCTGAGGCAGGAGGATTGTGGGTTCAAAAGCAGCCTCAGCAAAAGCAAGGCACTAAGCAACTCAGTGAGACCCTGTCTCGAAATGAAATACAAACTAGGGCTGAGGATGTGGCTCAGTGGTGGAGTGCCCCTGAGTTCAATCCCTGGTACCAAAAGAAAAGAAAAGAAAAGAAAAAAATATATATGTTATATATATATACACACACACACACACACACACACACATATGCTAATCTTGTGCTTTTTTAAAAAATCAAAATTAGTGCAAAAAATGTGATTTAAAAATATGGCATTAAAGTATTTTTATTCTGATACCTGAGGCTTTTTTTTCTGGCTCCCCTTACGTTTCACACCTGAAGCTGTGCTTCATTTGCTTCACCCCAGTCCTGCCCTGCACAGGTTGTATTTGTCAAGCCCTGCCCCACACCCAGCTATACTTGCTCTTATTGAACACCCCATCTGAGGGAACATGGTCCAAAATGGAATGAAGTGTTCCTGTTTGTGATCTATCACAAGCCTGCTTCCCTAGCCAGCCGTCAGAAGTATATAACCAAAGAAGGTTCTGGAGTTGAGAAATGTTTCTCCGAGTTCATTTTTCTCTGTGCATGACTGCTGGGGGCCACGGTCAGCACCGTGCGGGCAGCTGAATCGGTGCGTGTGTTTTGGATCCACTGGTGTCCGTGGACAAGCAAAGCCTTGTAGACCGTGGCTGGGACACGACCTGCTGCCAGCCTCTCTGTTGACAAGTGGGGAAGCTCTAGGGCAAGAGGGAAGGGGCACTGGAGGTCATGGACTGTCCTGCTCAGGGGCCTGGGACAGTGACGTTATCTGGGAAGAGATGATTTGCAGGCGGCTGTGGAGATGGGTTCCTGGATTCCGGGGCCCCACATCCGTTGACACACGTCTCTATGAGAGGAAGTCTGGAGAGGCCTGACAGAGAAGCCTGTGCAGGAGGCGGAGCTGGACAGGGGTCAGCAGCAGCCTCGGGGCTGGGGGAGAGGCTGGCAGGACTCCCCAGGACCCTGAGGAGCAGCCTTACCAGCACCTGACTGTGGACTTCTGGCCTCTGGACCTGTGAGCAAATACACTCTGCCATTCACACGTTTCCACTTTGGGGACATTTGTTGGCAGCCCCAGGAATCTGACCCACACTCACACGGCAGGTCAGGGGCAAATCCTGAAGCCAGGACTCCTGAGTCCCCACTCAGCATCCCCTCCCATCTGCCCCATGCAATATGCCCCATGTCCCCTCAGTGGACCCCTGCTGGGAAGTAGCCTCTCAGGACCGTATGGCTCTACCTGGTGATCAGGACATCTGGAAACCCTCCCACTCATGTCTTTTAATCCACGGCCTCTGCTGGTCCCAGCCGTAGCCTGGACCTCCAACCTGGGCCTCCATCTCTTCAACTGCAAGTGCGAGACTTGGACCAGGTGGTTCCTGGGTCCCAGGCCACTCAGCTCCCTGACTCTGGAAATGCAGTACAGGTGACAAGCACAGCTGCAAGACACAGTTGTGGAGTCGACCAGGACCCGGGGAGAAAGTCACAGAACCCAGTGGCAGAGTGGTGCCCCCAGGATGCAGCCTCCAGGCCCGTCCCCCAGGAGCCCGTCTGTGGCCTCAGGCGTCCCCAGCTGCACACTGGCACCAGGCGGGCAGGCCGTGGGAGGAATGACAAGGTCATGGTTACACAGGGGTCCTCCTGCTGGGGTCCCAAATGGGGACAGTGTGCACCCGAGCACCCGCAGAGCTTGGTCTCAGCCTGGTGGCCTCCCAAGGACAGCCCCTGGGCACTGGCTCTGGGCTGTGACACCCAGCTCGGTCTTGGAGGAGGGTCCCCAGGGCTGTTCCTGCAAAGTGACTCTTGACATTGGGGGTTTCAGGTGTCACCTCTCAGGTTTCAGAGTGCCCTTGAGTTTCTGTTGTGGACATCTGCAGCCCTGGCATGCTAACCCTGGGTGGCCCAGCCTCTCCAGTGAGGACATCTGTCTCCCGGTGCTGTCCCCTGCTGGGACAGCTGGTCCAGGCCACCAGATGGAGCTGTTCAGAGTCCTGAAACCAGCGGGGCCTCCGAGACGCCCAGGGGCAAGAGCCCTTCTCTGGAGGAGTTGGTGGTGTCTTCTGGCGGGAAACTTCTGTGCCCAGCACGGCCGTGTACCCAACAGAGCAGAACCAGCGAGGGCACAAGCCCGGCTCGCCCTCACCCGGGGCCCTTCACCCAGGAAGGCTGCTATCACCTCACCCCTGCCTTGAAGGCGCTAAGACCAAGAACTGGCAGCTTTAGGGAAGCTCAGCTCTGGAGTGGGGAGGGGAGGTGTCAGGGAGAAGAGGTGCCCGGAGCCCAGCCTGAGTGCCCTGCCCGCTGTCCCCTGGGAGACGGGGTGGCCAAGGGACACAGGGTCCGGGGGAAGGGTTTGGTGGCCTATGGAGGATCTGCTGGCTAGATTGGAATCTTGGCTCTTCCACACCCCAGCTGGCAGGCAGATGGCCGGCTGTCTACCCCGACATCTATACCTGTCTTCCTGCCTTCCACCTCAGTAACAACGTATATTTCCCAGCCTCCCATGCTAGATATGGCCAGGATTCTAAGCCTGACCAAGTAGAAATATGAGGCTTTTAGTAAGTGTCCTTTAAGAAAGGAACTTGCTCCTTTCTTTCTTTCACTTTTCTGCTGGCTAGAATTTGATGGGATTGCTGGAGTTCTAGCAGCCACCTTGGACCATGAGGTGACCTTGAAAAGGAAACTTCATTCTGGGACTGTGGAACCGAGATAGAAGCCTCGGTCTCTGATGATGCTGTGAAGCCATCATAGCAGCCCTGCTCTGTCTATCTATGGACAACTTTACATGAAAGAAGAAAGACACTTATTGAAGTCACTCATCCTTTGTTTGTTGTTACATGCAGACGAACCTAACAATGTCAAGGAGCCAAGAAGGTTGTACAGTAGGAAGTATCTTATCACATGTCAGACTCATAGTTGGTGCTCAGTAAATGTTAGTTCTCTTCATGCAGAAAAGAACAGGACCATTAACCCAGAAGCTGTCCTTGTACCCTGTTGGCACCCACTGCCAATGGCAGCTCTACTTCTGGCTTCCTTCACCATGCAGATGCCTGCTGTTGAATTTGAAATAAACGAAGTTCTATGGCATATACTCCTTTGAACCTTCCCCTTTTTATTACTTGAGTGAGATTCATTGATGCAGATGCCTTTTCATTTTCACTGCTGTATAATATTCCACTTCATGACTGTAATACAATTTACCCATCCTGACACGGGTTGACATTGGAGTTGCTGAGTCTGGAGGCATCACACAGGTGCTGCTACGAACAGTACTGTACATCTCTAGATGAATACAAGTGCTTTGAAGTCCCTTTCCTGTAGTACATGTTCTGAACTGTGCAGATGCTTTCTGTAGTGTCTTCAGATTGAGAGTGGATTTGTCACTCAGGTCATTATTCCAGTTCCCTTAAATGGCTCCCATCTTTTGTCTCTGTCACACCTTCCTTGGTCTGCTTTCAGTGATGTTTGCTCACTTTTCTCTCTTTGCACTCAGTTATTTTATTTTGGAATTCTCTGTCTTCAATTATTGGCCAGGGTAAGATTTGGTATAGAAATTTTATAGCTTTTTTTAAAGCTATTTAATATAGTCTGGGAGATTTGGAAAAGTTTATTTAAATTCAGTCTCCATTGCCTTCAGGTCCTAGAAGTCCTATAAATGGGAGGTTTTAATGAACAGAAATTCTTTATTTTAATAGCAACTCTCCCAAGGCCATGAAGATATTTTCCTCCTTTGTCTTTTTGAAGCTTTATTGTGAGGTAATGATCAGGATTTCTTTTTCTTTTTCTGGCTAGCATGGACCCAGCATTGTTGATTGAAAAGTCCTTTTCCCACACGATGCCACCATATCACCTCTGCCATAAATCACATGCCTGCGTATATTTGGTTCTATTCTTTAAAACCACTGAGCCACACCCCCAACCCTTTTTATTTTTTATTTAGAGACAGTGTCTCACTCAGTTGCTTAGGGCCTCGCTAAGTTGCTGAGGCTGGCCTTGAACTTTCGATCCTCCTTTCTCAGCCTCCTGAGTTGCTGGGATTACAGGTGTGCACCACCACCACCACACTCAGCTATTTGGTTTTATTTCTAAACTTCATTTCTTTTCCATTTGTTTGTCTGATTTTTTTCACTCCAACCCCTTCACTTCCCTAGTTTTATAATGAGATTCATCTTAGTCCTCCTTCAAGGTTGCCTTGTCTATTCTTGCATCTCTGTCTGTGTTGTTTAATCCAGTTGCCAGTTTATGCACCACACACCATCCTGCTCCAGCTTTTATTGGAATGTTACTGAATCTGGAGATCAATTTAGGGAAAACTGGCATCTTGGTAATACAGTCTTTCAATCCATGTATTTTATATATCCCTGCATTTACTTAGATCTTCTTTAATTGCTCCCAGAAATGTTCTGTGATTTTCTGGGTCGAATTCCTGCACGTGTTTTGTTTGATTTATTTCTTGGTGTCTGGTGTATTTTGATGACTATTCCTGCGTGCCTTACTATGAGGTGCACCCTTCAGGGTGAGATTTCTGAGTCACAGGGTGAGCATATGTTCGGCTCCAGCAGACACTGCCAACGGCTTTCTAAAGTGGTTAGACCAACGTACACACCCACCAGCAGGGAGCGAGACTTCCAGTTGGTTCCCATGCTCACCCGCACTGGGTGATTTCAGCTTTTAATTTTAGCCAACCTGGTGGGTGTGCAGCAGTGTCTTGTTTTAGTTTGAATTTGCATTTCCCTTATAACTAACAAAGTTGGGCATCTTTTCGTAACTTTAAGAGTCATTTTGATAGCCTCTCGTAATTGCCTATTCAAGTCTTTTGCCCATTTTTCTTACTGGATTCTCTGCCTATTTCCTATTGATTTGTAGTTTTTGTCTTTTCACTCAGGTGGAATTGAAGGTAGCAATTCTTTTCATATTCTCAGTATGAATCCTTGTGCGCAGTTATTTGTATTGCCTTGCTCTCCTCCTGTGGTTTATCTTTTCACTCTATTGATTAATTTTGGTGAACAGAATTTCTTCATTTAAAGGTAACCCAACTCATTTGGCTTCTGTATGAAATGGTATATTTGTGTCCTGTGAAAGCCCATCCAAAGCTCATAAAAATATTTTCACATGCCATCTTTTAGAAGTTTTGTTATCTTTCACATTTAGATATGGAATTTACATGAAATTGAATTTATATATGGTCTAAAATAAGATCAAGATTCATTTTTCCCCTATGGGCTATCATTTAATTCAGGACCATTTATTGGAAGGGCCATTATCCCCCACCTCTCTACTCAGGTTATTGGGTCACTTTTGTCATGAATCAAATGACAGTACAGAGTGTGGATGTGTCTCTGGACTTTGAGTCATCTTCCATTGGCTCTGTGCCTATCTTTTAATAAATACTGTACTGTCTTAATTACTGGAGTTTTATAATAAAACCAGACACCTGGCAGTGTAAGTCCTTAATCTTTGTTCTTCTTCTTTAGGATTTTCTTGGGTGTCCTTGGCCCTGATATCATTTCTTCACTTATTGACATTTTCCATTGCTTTCCATTCCTTCCCACTCATTCCTGCATTTCTGTTCTGTTTATTTTCCTATCCTTCTGTCTGAAAGACTCCTCTTGGTTCTCCTTTTAATGTGAAAGACAAGTTCTCTCACTTCATAGTTGTCTGATATTTTATTTCACCTTTGATCTTGAGGAATTTAAAATCCAGGTGGAGCTTCTAGATTGTTCTTTTCTTTCAGCACATGGAGGTGTCGTTCCACGGTCTCCTGGCTTCGACTGTTGCTGTTAAGTCAACCGTCAGTCTTATTATTGCTCTTTTGAAAGTAATACATCTTTTTTTCCTCTCTTGCTTCTTTCAAGGCTTTTCCTTTGCTTTGGTCTTTGGCAGTTTATTGTGCTGTGCTGAAGTGAGATTCACTTTGTGTTTATTTTCATTGGAATTCACAGAACTTCATGGAACTTCCTGCATCTGTGGATTGATGTGTGTTTGGGGAAATTCTAGAATGGTACTCTTTAAATATGGTCTATTCTCTTTCTTCATCTTCCAAAATGGAGATTGTACATGTTATGCTTTTTTTTTTTTGGTACTGGAGATTGAACTCAGGGGCACTCGACCACTGAGCCACATCCCCAGCCCTATTTTGTGTTTTATGTAGAGACAGAGTCTCACTGAGTTGCTTAGCGCCTCGCCATCGCTGAGGCTGGCTTTGAACTCGTGATTCTCCTGTCTCAGCCTCCCTAAATGCTGGGATTATAGGCGTGCGCCCGGCTATGTTATGCATTTTCAGTGTGTCCCGTGTATCTCTAATGCTCATTTCTTATTTCCTCCCTGTGCTTCACTCTGAATATTTACCCCAAAGTAACTTCAGTTCACTACGACATGCTGCTTTGCCCATCTATCAAGTTATTTATTTCAGTTATTGTATTTTTTATTTTTAGAATTTCCATTTTTATTCTCTTTTTTTTTTCTTTTGTAGCTTTCAATTCTCTGGTGATGTTCTGCATCTTTTAATGTATTTTCTTGACTATATAAACCTTGCTATTTTAAAGTCCATGTCTAATAACTTCAAGATTTGGACCACCCATGTGTTTCTTTCTAATTACCTGGGTTTTTTTCTTCCTTTTTAAAAAGTTTAATGTCATTTGGTTTTGTCTCCTGGTATACCTGGTAAAGTTTAGTTAAATGCATTATAAAAGAAAATTATAGTGGCTACTAGTGTTATCTTTCCAGTGAATATTTATTTCTCTTCAAGCTGGCAGGTAAATTCTTAATGCAATCAGGAATTGAAATGATTCCAGGTTTGGTTTTAGTTTTTATAAGGCCTGGTCTGTTTTGATTTGCCCTTATTCCTAGTGTTTGACCCTCAGTGTTTTCAACTGAAGTCTTGGGGTCTTTACTGGCCCAGTACTCTCTAAATTTTGTCTTCCCAATACTGTGAAACTCCAAACAGTTCTGCTTGTTTCCTTTACCCTCTTTGATCGGCTTCTTAGCCCCTTACTTTATTTGGCTTAGTTATCAAATATTCCAACAAAAAAATGCCACTCAAAATGCAAGGCTCCCTTCTCTACAGTTCTGTCCTCTGGGACCTTGGTCCTGAAAGTCTGGCTTCCTTGGTATCCCTGCACTACAGTCTTGGGCTCCCTTCCCAAGGGCCACTGGAAGCTCTGATTCAGTGCTTTCTGTTTCTACAGTGAGCTTCCCACTGAGAAAGCAGCAAGCACCTCTGCAAGAATGTCACACCCACCACAAAACGTTTCCCTTCTCTCCAGAATGTTGTCCCTTCCCCTGACTGTCCTGGTAGATTTCTGAGGCCTTTAAAAAACTATTTTTAGATCTTATTCTGCTTTGTTAAATGCTCTTGATGGAAGCTTTGCTATTTCATCTCAGTCATGGTGGAGTTTCAACTGAGATTACTGAGCCAGGAGAAAGCCACCTTGGGGGTGGGGCAAGCATGTCCCTGGCTCCAACTGTCTGCAGGGCTGATGTGCATTGGAGGGAGCAGATGTGTTCCTGTGGCTCCACAGGAAGTTGTAGCACATGGAACCCAAGTCAGGGAGGCAGATGTGAGCTCTGTATCTGGAAGAACAGTCTCATTGACATCAGGCTTTCCTTAGGCAAAAGCTTATCCTGAAGAAATAATGAGCTTTCCAACCCTAGAGAGACTAGAGAGGGACTCAACAAACATCTAGAAGTTTCTGTTATGAAGGTCCAAGAATCATATTGCAGGAGGGACTCGGTAGTCATCAGTTTGTGTATACTTGAAACCTGAGATTTTTAAAAATACAGATGCCTTACCAACATAATGAAACAAAATATGGCCCTGGAATCTGCATTTCCAGTGAGCTCCCTGAGTGATCTGCAAACTGCATTGTGGGAGCCAGCAAACCAAACATGCCCTCATGTGCCCTCCCGCCAAGACTGATTCAAACATCCCATAGGTGCTAGGCAGGAGTTCGGACAGTTGTGGCCCTCAGGGTACAGCTGGAGCTGTGGAGGGGGTGATGTGTGACCTTGTCTTCCTCTTTTCTGTCCGTAAGGCTCCCTGTTCCCAGGAACTTGGTTCTGTTGGAATGACAGACCCTTAAAGTTTAGTCACATCGTGGGCTAGCAAGCTTGTGTGGGCTAGCCTGGGAACCTAACCGCTATTTATAACCTAGTTTCTGTGGGGAAATATGTTCCAATTTCTAACAACTGCCTTTCAAAAATATGCTGGAGCACAACTTGTCAGTAAGGGGGACTATCTATATAAAGTCACTTTCTCAGAAACTTTAGTACTGCACGATAAACTTGACCCCAGAGGATGAGCAATTAATCAACATTCAGTGCCAAGTTTACAGCTGAAGAAATTCTGCCCTGAATAATTGGAGGCTTGCTTTAGGAACAACTATTATTGTTTTCTCCAACAATTAAGTTTCTTCCTGCTGTCATTGCTCGGCCCAAGGGAGACTGGTGCTGGCACCACCTGGGAACGGTGATGAATGGCCTGGGACATAAGGTGGCAGCAAGCACAGCAAGAACAAGGTCACCTCTCAGCTGAGTTACACCTGTGTCCCATTCCAAGGACTCCACTCAGAAATGTGGTCAACAGCCATATTCCTGCTGTTCTCAGCACCGCTCCTGCTCCTGTCCCCGGGAAGAACAGTTTTGTAAGGTAGAAAAGAAATGGATGTACAGTGGCACGTGTGGAAAGAACAGGGACTGATCAGCAGTAGGATCTGGGCCTCCTTGTCATACACACAGACAGACACACATACACACTCACACATAATGACACCAAGAAAGGTAAAAAATCGTTGATTAGTTATCTCCTGGAGAGACCATACGGGTAAGGTTAGAGGATCATGAAAACCTTGAAGCAGGCCACAGGACCACGGTCTGGCTGGGGCTTTCTAGAAGAATCAAGTAAATGTAATCACTAAGTTGAAACAAATAGCATTCAAAATGGTCACTGCTGTGGTTTGGATAAGTATTCCCTGAAGGGCCATGTGTTAAAGGCTCGGTCCCCGGGGTGGTGCTGGAAGGAGTGGTAGAACCTTTAAAGGGGTGAGGCCTTGTGGAAGGTCCTCAGGTTATTCAGGCATAGCCCGGAAGGGGAGGGTAGGACCCTACCCCTTCCACTTTCTCGTTCTGCTCCACCATGCACTCCTCACCATAGGAGGCCAAAACAATGGCGCCAACCAATCATGGACTGGCACCTCTAAAACAATGAGCCAAAATAAACCTTTTCTCTTTCTAAGTTGATTATCTCAGGTATTCTGTTCTAGTGATGGAAAGCTGACTAAAAGACATCACCCCACTCTCGGACCAGAGAAAGCTCATAGGAACAAAATCCAGAGGCCAGAGGAAGTCAAAGGACCACATTCCTTTTGTACTTCAGGCAATTAATAAACAAACAAAACATCCAAGTAATTTTTCAATACCCTTAAAATAACTGATAGCTGAATAAACAACCAGAAATGGACCCAAATCACTTTTAAAAATCAAAGAAAATATAGCCAAGTAATAAAAGATGGAAAGATAGCAAGACGCACCAAAACAAACTGTTAAAAGATGTTAACCGTTACCATAGCAATGTGGCATAAGGAAGAAATTTAACTAAGAAATAAACTATTGGTCAATATTGAAAGGAGCTCACTCTTGCTATTAATCAGAGAAATCATTAAAATCAAAAGAAAATATATTTTTTTCTCTCAATGATTTTTAAAATTAAAATACCTGTTGTCAAGGATGCAAGGAAATGGATGCTTTCATACACAGTGGGATATCACCTTTGATATTTGAGGATAATTGTAAACACGTCTGCCCCTTTATTTTGCAAACAGAGAAACTGAGGCCAAGGGTCTGTGCAGGTGCTGCTTGGGGTCCTGGTGATGCACCCCTGACCTCACAGAGCTAAACTCTAGCGGGTGCAGAGGAAAGGAAGGGGAACAGCCCTGGCCCTTACTAGCTCTGTGGCCCTGCACAAATCCCCTGCTCTGAATCAGTTTTCTCATCTATAAAATGGGAAGAACGGCGGCATCCATCTCCTGAGGTGGTTGTGAGGACTGGTGAGGTGCGGCGTGCAGAACGGCACCCAGGGCATCGCAGCGCCGAGGTCGCCGCAGTAACGTGGTGTCCCCGCCCCCTTGCCTTCCAGACTCCGCAGCAGTATGAGAGAGAGTACAACAGCAAGCGCTCGGGCGTGGGGCCCAGCAAGTTCCACGGGTACGCCTACGACGGCATGTGGGTGATCGCCAAGACGCTGCAGAGGGCCATGGAGACGCTGCACGCCGGCAGCCGGCACCAGCGCATCCAGGACTTCAACTACACGGACCACACGCTGGGCAGGATCATCCTCAACGCCATGAACGAGACCAACTTCTTCGGGGTCACGGTCAGTCCCACGCCTCGGCGCTCTGTTTTCCTCAGTGCCCGTTGGAGACAGGCAAGGCCAAAAGAGGGGCCGTTACCCACCTTCTGGCCTGTGGCCTGTCCTCTCTGTGGGGCACAGGGTTGCGGGGTGTTGGATGGAGGGCAGGACAGCGTGTGCTCGCTGACACACCCAGAAACGCCTGTCAAAATGGGTGGATGAGAAAGGACAGAGAGTAGACTGTGCTGCGGACAGTTGCCTTTTGCCACGTGGTGGCCTAGGAGAAGGAGCTCTGGACAGAGGCAGGTTCAAGTCCTGGGTCTTCACTTACAAGTTATCTTCTTTGAACTACAGAATTTTCATTCACAAAATGGGAATAGTACCTATTTTGCAAGGTAGTTAGAAAGATGAGCCATGGTGTGTGGTGACTTGCTAATACTTGTGCAAGCACCTTGCCCTGAGCCTCGAGTTTCTCATCAGAGAAGTGGGGATGGTAAGAATATATGTCTTGCACGGAAGCTGGGAAATTAGCATTAATAATGACTGATATTTCTTGAATGCTTATCCTGTGCTATGTACTATGTAGATTAGACTCAGGGATGTGTGTCTGGTGCTTGGTACCCAGGAATTGCCAGCCATGGTTATTGTTAATAATGGTTTCATGACATCTTTATGCCCAATAGGAAGTAGGTCCTATTATTGTCTCCATTAAAGATGAGGAGCCGGAGCTTGGAGCATTTAAGTTACAGCTAATCGGAGGTGGAGCTGGTATTTGAACCTGAGTCTGGCTCTTGATTGCTGCATTATAGTACCTTCTGGTAATGGAGTCATTTATGGCTTGTGATGATGTATTTGCCAGTTACTCTCCTCCCACCCTCACAAAAAAATAGAGGAAATTTGTCTGCAGAATACGTTGAATAGGCTAAAGTGCTGTCCTGTGTTCTAAGAGTCATTTAGAGAGTCAGTGAGCCTGTCTTGGGATATTAAGGAAGCAGATAAGATGAGCTGATTGGTGTGTTTCTTAAATGTCCCATTCATGCATGGGTGTGCTCAGGTGAGCTGTTGGTGTGATGGACAGGCCCTGTGCAGATGCTGGGAGTACCCAGTGGCATGGATACCAAGGGAAGATGTGCTCCTTTAGAACCTGTGGCCCAGATACAGGGACAAGATCTGGACAAACTGACATGGAGAGGTTAAAAGCACTCAGTAAAGCAGGGCACAGTGGTACATGCCTGCAATCCCAGTGTCTCAGGAGGCTGAGGCAGGAGGATCACAAGTTGGAGGCTAGGCTCAAAAACTTAGTGAGACCCTGCCTCAGAATAAAAATGTCAGTAGTAGCTCAGTGGGAGAGCGCCCTTGGGTTCAATCCTCAGTACCAAAAAAAAGGGGGTGGGGTGGAGATTGGGGAAACTCTACAGGCCTGGAGGCTTTTCTGTGAACTTTGGTGAAAAAGTCAGGGAAGGCTTTTTGGAAGAGGTGACTATCAAAGCATATCTTGATGGGTGGGGTAGTCTGCAGTTGTGTGCAGTTGATTATCACATGACTACCTGCATATATGATGTGATTCTACATCACATACAACCAGAGAAATGAAAAGTTGTGCCCATCTGTCTACAATGCTGGCAGCCTGGCCAGCCAGAGCATGATGAGCAGGGGGAGGTGGGGGCGGGCAGGGAGGGGTACAAAACTGGGAAGGTAAGCTGGGGCCAGTTCTGAAGGGACAAGCTAAGGAGCCTGGCTGAGATCTCATAGGCCAACCATTCCCCAAGTGCAGCCAGTGTCACCTGGGGATTTGTGAGAAATGCATGTTCTCAGGTCTTAGTCCCAGCCAATCAGGCTGTGGGGGTGAGACCCCCCCATCTGGGGCCTAACAGCCTCTCCTAGATTCTCATCAGGCTCGAGTTCCAGCGCTCTGGCTACTGGGGAGGCTCTGATTTTTGCTAAAAAAGAAGTGAATTTCCAAAAACCCCTGGGTGGAGGGACCTGAAAGTGCTGGGCGTCCACTCCCACAGCCTAGAAGTAAAGACTCCACGTAGTTATTGGCCAAGTGTGTTTTTATAGCACAACCTAGATTCAGGCTGGAAACTTGAACAGCTTTCCTCAGTCTAGAGTTTAAAAAAAAATCTTTTTATCCTCAGAACCCCTTGTTATAAAATCTCACAGGAGCTCAGTATATAAAATAGACAAAAGAGGAACATCTCAGGCAGCAGAGGAGCCGGAGCCCCACCTGTGCCACCCCTCTCCCCCACAGCCATCTTGTGGCCCCCCAAGAACCCCCAGAAAGGCCAGGCAGAGCACCAGGCAAACTACCTGCCCATCCTTTCTCCTCCTCGCACAGACTGAGGCTCGGAGAAGGGGCAGCATTGGAGCAGGACTGTTTCAAAATGTGGGATGCTTCTTTCAAACTTCGCTTCTCATTTAGTAGAGTGAATTCATAGTAACCAAAGTCAGGGTGGATGAATAGACAGCTACAGGATCTAGGGACTGTTTTGCCGTCTCTCATGATCTTCCAAGTCAGCGTTTGCCTGGGTGCCTGCGTCGCTTCGTCAGGGACCATTTATAACCACTTGTAAGCGCTCCTTTTCATCTAAGCCAAATAATACATAATCCCCAGTTGATGAGCAATTAGATAAGACTGCCGAAAATGCTTTCCAGAGCTCGGAGATGAATTTATTTTTAATGGGAAATTCCTTGACACCTGTTCCAGTTTGTGACTCAGAATTCAGGGAATAGCAGACCTGAAAGCTGTTCTAAAGATCCTCAGATTCAGGGGACAGTAAAGATGGTGGAATGAGATGGACATCATAGGCCTAGTTTCATGTATGACTGCATGTATGATGTGATTCTACATCACATACAACCAGAGAAATGAAAAGTTGTGCTCCATCTGTGTACAATAAATCAAAATGCATGCTGCTATCATGTATACCTAAGTAGAATAAATAAATAAATAAAATTTAAAATTAAAGAAAAAAATCCTCAGATTCAATACCTCATGTTATAGATGAGTATCTGAGGTACAGAGAGGAGAAATGACTCCATCAAAGTCACCTGGCAAGGCAGCAGAGCCAGCACCGTCACCAGCAGGCGCCACTCAGCTCCACGCCACAGCCCTCTGGTGGCACTAGTGTGACCTCAAGTTGAGAGAGCTGCAAAGGGAGAGAGTCTGTACCTCGTTTCCTTATCCACTCGTCACATATTAATCTGTGCTTGGCCCTGGTTGCCGATGGGTTTCTTTAAAATTGTCTTCTGATCACAGGAAAAAGAACTTCTTCTGACAAAATAAAATGTGCCTCTGTGGTCCAAGGAGACCGCAGGAGGCCAAGTTCAGCTATCGACGAAGAGTTAAAAAGGAAAGGAACGAGGAGGTGGAAATAAATTGAAGCATTTTCCATTTGCTGAAGGTTTTCATTATACAGCACACGGGGCCTCCATGTCTCCGCTCTCAGGCAAACGCTTTATTCCAGGTCACGCTCATTCAACATGTTTACTATATGGAAAATCGTTTAAACACATTAAATTAATTATATCCGTGACTCAATTCCAATTGATTCAGGGTGCACACTCGCTGCTGGGAGCTGGGCCTACGCTTCCTGGTTGGCATGTTGATGAAGCCATTTCTTCCATGCATCCTAGGCTGGAGATCCAGCTTAACCTGGGGCCCAAGTCTCTGTTCTCTCCTTAGAAGCTCCCTTCCCAGTTATCCTCCAACACCTGAAAATGGCTTCCATGTCCCCACCTGCACACCAATGGTCTGGGGACACTGCCCACTTCTGATTTCCTGAGTGTGCTATTACAATGTTCAGTCGCGTGATTACCTCCTGCCCCCACCACCACGATCTGGAAATCTCAGATGCTTTTTCCCCTGGAATTTCCTCTTCTATCAAACAGGCAACTGGGAAACTCAGGCTAGAATTGACTGTGTAGGTCTTAAAAGCTGAGAATCCATTTTCTAAAAGTGATAAGAAAGCGAGCTCAACAG